>CM024755.1:102060183-102487303 GCA_014218235.1 Colocasia esculenta | reverse complement strand
GTAACCTAGCCTACCCTAAGCGCGTCTTCGACCCTAACTCTATAAAAGACTCAGTTTGGGGCGTTGTTGGGTCCTTTTGGCTCTTTGTCAAAACCCTAACTTTCATGTGCGAAACCTGAAACTTTAGACCCAAGGATCTGACGATTGGAGGCATCATCCAGCCTTCTTCTTTGACTGGAAGGAAGACTGGACATCGAAGAGCGTCTTCCCAACCCCGGTGGACCTTAAAGACCATCTCAAAACCCGGATTTGGAGGACTTCGGGGACTCTTTGGCTCAGACCGAGGAGGGCTTCTCCGACTTGATTCACTGATTGTAGAATTTTTTGAAGGCAAGTAAATCCTCCACACTATTCATACATGCGTCTAGTAGGTCCTAGGTATTTTTCCAGAATTTATTTGAGTCCTGGAACCCCCTTTCTCTTCGATTTTGTGAGTTCTATCTATTTTTCTGCAGACAGGAACTTAACGGCAATCTTTGATGCCGTTAAGATCCGAAGTTGGTGGCAGCCTTTGTTGTCGTTAACTGGTAGGCGGCCACCTGTGTGCCGTTGAGTTCTTCAGGCAGGGACAGTATGTCTGTCTGTTCTTTATAAATTATTTTCCAGATTTTTGTGCATGAGGATATACTGTAAATTTTATATGTTACGTAATACATCTAGAGAATCATGTTGTAAAATTTCTGTGAAATTTCGTGGAATGTTTTATTTATTAAAATTCTATGAATTAACTATCAGATAGGGTTTTAACATTGTAAATTTCTGTTTATGTGATTCATGTGGAATTTAAGTGTCATAGGATTTCTGTACAATGTTGGTAGATACCAATTCATACCATGAAAATTTGGAAATTTTTTGCTGTCAGTGTAGATAATTATAATTTTTGAACTGTAAAATAGTAAGTATGCACGATCAATTTTAAATCTTCAATAAATTATATGATGCCAAATTAATTCTCAAGAATTGTATGTAGTATCATGACTATTATATACAAGTTTTAGAATAGAGGAATATGTACTTGGCACTGTGTACCATGATTAATTGATGACTTCATAAATTTGACAGAATAAATGTTTTATTTATCATAAATTGTGTATGACTCTGAAAAATATGAAAATTTGTATGGATGATGCTTTATCTGTAAACAGCCTGTGGTTAAACTTTCATGTAAATTGGACAACAGTAGGTACTGAATTCATTATTTTATCATGAAAAAATCAATTAGAGCATGTTTAGAGTAATTAACAATAATCTAGTTAATTACAGCATGATTTGAATCAAATTGCAATTGTTTAACTCTATAAACAGTAGTACCATGCTAGGTAAACCTAAAATATGTGATTTTGTGATAACATGTGTTTAAAACAATGTATTAAGTGTGTGTTTTAAAATGAGAAAAATGTGTAAATGTGCTATGGGTGACACTGCTACCTTAGAGGGCTGAGGAGCTGTACCGTAGTAAACTCCCTACGGGAAGGTTCATATGAGTAAGTGAAATCCCATGGGCATTGGGATAAAATCCTGGAGGTGGACAAGTACCACTGGTTAGGGTGGAGAGTGCTTCTCCCGGTTCTGCACGGTAACTAAGATTTATCACTGTAATGCTAGGTGATAGATATGTGTGTGATGTGATAAGTGTGTGTCCTTATAGAGGTGGTTCGGACTATGTGTCACGACATATAATGATAACAATGTGAATTTGTGTTTATGTGAAAAGTGAATGTATAAATTGTGTAAATAGGAAAGTAAGCATATGGATATGTGAATTATTGTGTTGACATGTGGAACTGTAATTATGTTTATAAATGCGCTAAAATTTTGTCAAAACAGCAAGCTTATTATGTTTATAAAAGTGATATGCATGTGGAAAAGTACATAGAATCCATGTTAGGAACATTTTTCCTTTATGTGTAAAACTCCATGTTTAATTGCCATTATGATGCAACATGAATGTGAATCTAGATAGTATGTTAGAAATTGTGTAGAAAGCATGTGATAGGTTTATTATTATGATATGAATATAAACTATGTACTATGTGTCATGAAATTGATAGAAGTATCATGTTAGGTTTTCCTTAAAGATTGTTTAAGTCCACGTACATGTACCTTTGAAATTGTTAAAGAGTAAAATGCCATGTGATGTATGTATGCTTAATGTATGGGAAATTACTTGCTGAATCTTTGGACTCATTCTTGCTTCGGCGTACAGGTGCAGGTGTCTCTACTTCATCCGAAGAGTTAGTTCGGAGTAACTCGGAACGAGAGTAGGAGATTGCTTGCGGAGATTCACTTTATTGCATTTCCTTTTCATAGTATGTAATAAAGGAGGATTTTTACTACGTTGAATTCATGTAATTTATTTAACTGCAAGTTGTGGACAATGTACTTCATTTTAATTTCTTAGTTATGAAATAGTTAGTTTCTTTTTGTACTATATAGACTGTGGATAAATGTTGATGATGGAATAAGATATTTATTTCCAGTTCTTTTATTCCGATGTTATGTGTTCATATTTATGTACATCTAGACCTAATAAATGTGATGGGTAAATGTCCCACTGTGGCAACGCTCTCTATATCGACGTGGGTTGGTATAACCGTACTGGTATAAGGAGGGTCGTCACAAGCATGGTATCTATCACATTCCACATGCTTTCATATCATATATTCTCACATTTTTCTTGCTATTTTAACATAAATATAACATAATTACATGGTTTCACATTATTTCACATTAGCACATCACTTTCACATAATCACTTGGCACCTTCACACATAGTTCACATTTTTACACATTATTTTTCTGTGACACATAGTCCAACCACCATAAAGGACACACATGGCACATAACACATACCTATCACCTAGGCATTTTAGTGACGAATCTTGGTAACTATGCAGAACCGGGAGAAGCCCTCTCCACCCTAACCAGTGGTACTTGTCCACCTCTAGGATTTCATCATGATGCCCACAAGATATCACATACACATTGAGCCTTCCCATAGAGACTTTTCTACAGTACGGATCCACAGCCTTCTATGGTAGCAGTGTCAATTTCGGCATAGAATTCACTTAATCACATTATTCCAATTAATCACATGGTTAACACTATTTTACATGCACTTTATAGTCCATTCACATACTCATAATTCAAACACATATATTTCAGGTTACAAAATTTGTTATGACTATCTAACAGTACTAAAACATGCTTAACAGAACCTAAACATGATACTAATCTACAGAAAATATTGTTTCATGATTAATCCTACTAAATATGACTTTTAATAACTTATAATTGCAAAAAGTACTTACTGATTTCAGAATATGTTCAAATTTTAACCATAAACTCTACGCATAAAGTACATCAGATGATTAATTTTTCAGAATTTTATCAATAGTACACCTATTTTTTTATATTTAACAGAGATCTCATGTAGTTTAACAAGATAATTCAATTAGACATGGTAGACAGTGAACTGACGATCCTAACAGCCTTGAAACATGCATACATAATCCTAAGTCCATGGAAAATTTCTGTGACAATATCACACATCATACATATTTATCCCGAATTTAAATCTGACTTTAACATGCTTCTTTAATTGAAATAGAAAATATATAATTTACAAATATATTCAAGAAATTATCAGACATCATGGTTTGATCTACTAAACATATCTGATAAGGCCAAATTTTATAAACATATACATACATTCAAAAAATCCTCGAAAGATCACATCACATGGGTTGAAAACACTGTTCTGGAAAATCAGAAGAGCTTGACGGCAAGGGGCTTGCCGTCAGGATGGGTTAACGGCAAAATCGACTACCGACAACTCAAGAACTTGATGGCAAGGATGTTGCTGTCAACCTCTTGTCTGCAGAAAGTGCAGACCGAACACAGAAAAATAGAGAATTTGGTGGTCCAGGACACAAGATAAAAATTTGGAAAATCCTAAAACTCTAGGTGATAGGTCTAGGGATGAAACCCCTAAGTTACATGCCTCTCTAAAAACCCTTGAAGATCGAATTTGTTGAAGAAGCCCTCCTCGACCAGGCCAAAGAGATGATTTTCCACGCCTTGATTCAACCTTCACGCTCTTGCAAACGATCCCCCAGAAATGTTGCGGAAAACAGCTATGATGAAATCTAGAAGGGGGGAGGGGTTGAATAGATTTCATTGAATTCAAAATTTACTTCATTAGAAACTAAGAGAAATTAATATGAAGCTTGGATCTAAGACTTAAGCATAATTCTGAACAGTTTAGACTGATCAAATGATGTGATAGCAGTGAGCCTACTAAACATCTAATGCACAAGCAATCAAACCACAATGGCACAAGGATTTAGGGTGGTTCGGATTACACAATTGTGTATCTTACATCCACCATCCACACACACACACAAAGTGGTTTATGTCGCCAGTTCAAAATAGATCACACTACACCACACACAATCTGAGATGATAGAGATCTCAGATCTAAACACACACACGTGAAATTGAGCACAATAATTCCTTCAATTTCACAAAACACACACCAAGAATTGAGTTTGAAGTAAGGAACTAGACAAAACACTTGAATTGCAAATTGAAGAAGTCTGGTTCGATTCCCCCCTGTTCTGCTTCCAGATGAGAGTTCAGATCTCTAGCTTCAGCTCCAGGATGTAGACTCTGGAATCTGGGAATTCCACTTGAGATTGATCAGCCAAGGTGCTTGGATCTCCCAATTCTTCATATCTGGGCGCAATTCTCCAGAATGAAGCCACTCTCTAAAATTGCCTTCTGCTTCTTGGAGTTGAGAGAACTGATGTGTGTGTCCCCCAAGAGATGAGTGGATGATGGGCATTTATAGTCCATGTGTCCACGAAATGCCTTGGAATTTGGGGGCACAAAAAATTCCCACTCAAAAGCCTTCAACAAAAATCATCCACATGTCCTTAAACTCAGATCTGGAAAAATAGTTGAAGTGTGTCGACACAACATGAGATGTGTGTCGACACATGTTCCTAGCTTTGTGTCCTGACAACCTTGACAGATGAGTTGTGTCGACACACTTTGCATTTATGTCGACACACTTTTCACTGGCTGCAAAACAAGCTTTTGGGAGGGACAGGAAGTTCGACACACAATCATCCTGTGTCGACACCACTGGCACTTAAGTTCTCTGACTGCTTCCTTGATACATAAGATGTGTCGACACAACCAAATTGTGTCGACACCACTGGCTCTTTCATACCTCACTATTTACTGAATGCATGGGATGTCTTGACACTACTGAACATGTGTCGACACAACTGACTTGCTTTCATGTTTATTTGCTCTGGGATTGAGTCATGTGTCAGCACACTATCTGAATTGTGTCGACATCACTGTCATCATATGAACATTTCTGTGAGCTACACATGGAAAATAATGTTAGATATAATTAAAGAATGATTTTCACATTTGTATGGATCATAGTTAAACATCATCAAAACAAGAGATCCAACAATCTCCCCCTTTTTGATGATGGCAACTATGATTCATTAATCATTTTTTGTTTACTCAAACATGATGTTTTAAGGCAGTCATGTACATCATTCCATTGCATGCAAAAACAACAATTACATCACAAATTCACATCACATCAAGAGCAAACATATCATTCAATTTTCAATTCCCAAAATGAGCAAGCATAACATTCAATGTTTAAACCAACAACCAGAATTAAAGTAGCACTCATTACACCCTTCTCCCCCTTTGACATCATCAAAATAAAAGGAGCATCATGAAGATGGAGGAGGAGGAGGAGGCAACTTGTCACGCCCCGACACGGAATATCGGAACGCGAGGTAGTTGCAAGTGAACGGATATAGAGCGAGCGCTAGACATCAAACCATTGCACAATGAATAATACTAAAGCAAATTCATTTCATTAATACATTCCAATGCCTAGTTACAACCATTAATATCAGAGCCAATCTATAGGGCCCAATTACATTGAAAGAAAGTAAAAGACTAAACTTCAATCCTAACTACTACAACGCTAAATATAGCAATAGGACGCTAGGGTACTCAAGACATCACTCCAGGTCGTTCCCGTCCTCTTGAGTGTATGGTTCATCCTCGGTCTCACTTGAGAACACAACGACAAATAACGCAGGGTAAGCGATAACGACCAGTAGGACTTAAATCTCAGGATCAAGCATGCTTTAAGTGATTAATGTATTATAAAGTAGGATAATTAGAGAGAATAACGAGAAACATATAGAAAGTACTGGTACACGATAATGAGGGACAATAGCACAATGCACGAGAGTATAGCACGACAAGTTTTGATATCGGATTGGCCGTATAACAAGATAACAAGTAAAGTTGCACTTCAGTGCACAAGTCACGATAGCAAGTGTTGGTCGATATTCTTTCAACCATGAGATTCAAGTAAACCAATAATTGACTGTTTGATTAATTGATTGCCATAGATCGAATCTTGCGTGTTCATGCGTTAGGTGTATGCCATCACCCAGATCATTAGACCCCCGCGAGTTATAGCCCTTCAGGTGCTCCTCCCAAGGACCAGACTGGGCCCTTATAATGTTGCCTAGCATAGTCATGGTTTTATCGTAGACAATCAATTTAATGGCCAAATAGAGTACCAAGAAATAGATGAGAGTACTAGATGAATAGACGAGATAGTAGAGTGAACGTGAATAGATGAGCGAGTAGAGTATAGATGAGGGCTAAGGGACAATGCACGTAACTCTCCGAGTAAACAGGCAATAGTAACAGTTGCACAACACGCGCACATGGTGTTGGCAGTCAGGTGGAACTCACGACCCTACCACGAGCCATGTTAAGCACAGGTCCAGAGGTCCAGCATGATTCGAGATGAGAGCGAACTTCTAATAGCCATTTGGACCATATTGATCCCTAAAGGGTGTAATAGGTGTTAGGGTACAACCGGCTCGTCGACCATGTCGGAATCCATGATCAGAGGAGACTTACGGAGGCCTTGAATAAAGACTCACTAGTTCGGCAGAAGGAGTATCCGACGGAGAGTTCATCCAAGCCAAGAAAGTGTGTATATAGAAACAAGTGCTCGACGTTCTAGAGGAATTCTAGAACAGTGGAGCGTCGATATCGGTATATAAACAACGCAAGAAACGAATACAAGTCCTTTAAAATGGGGCAATTAATATACTTTATTACAATAAATTACCAGATACATTATGAGATATTTTATGCTAGATTTCAGCCATATATGGATGGTTCATGTGTGTGCATGTGTAAGAGAAATCATAGACAGAAAAGAAGTCGTGAATATGTATTTTAAAGCATTCAATATAGCTCCTTTTAAAACAGGTGTTTTTACTGCGTGTATGACTGTTAAAAAGGCGTAAGAATATTTTTGAAAGTGGGAGTAACAAATTTTATGGGTTTTCATGCAAAGTCCTGTGAACGCGACGTAGGCCAGTAAGGGTAGCGACAGGGTCAGGGCAGATCGCGACAAGGCCTGAAAAGGGTCACGACAGGGCTGCCAGGACAGAAGACCAGAACGCGACATAGGGTACTGTCGCGTTTAGAACGCGACAAGCTGAGGCGTCGCGACGGGCTTGAGAATGCGACCTGTCGGGCCGTCGCATTCTCAGGTCCGTGGACTAAGTCTGACAGAGTTCTGCTCTATCTTGGATTGCGGTCCAGAAATATCAGATTTTGATACATGGTCGTTCAGAAAATCATAACTAATTGTATACACGATGAAAAATCATGAAACCAAGGGAAAATGAAACTAGACATGCGAGAGTACTTCCAGTAAATAGGAATTAGAGAGAGAGCATGGTTTGAACATGGTTTGAGCATGAATAATAACGAGTAACACAGAACATGATACAGAGAGCAAGATTGATTTAATTCGAGCAACATGCTCAACAAAAATTAGGGCTTTCAGGGGCAAACGATGCCTAACATGCATCAGTTCCTACAGTAAAAATCTCGTAGCATGGGGTTGAGTATACAAGGAGATCAATAGTTAAGAAGAGGGTTTGGGGTCATGTAAGTTGCATAACATGAAAAATCAAGAACAAAAGATATGCTCGTTGGAAAATTACGAAACCAAAGGGCTTTTGCTCCTGATAGACGAGACATCCTACAGAAAAAGTTTCATAGTTTATGCTCATGAGAATGCCTACTTTTGACTCGATTTGTCTTCTAGGGTTAAAATCTCTAAGAACGAGGAAGAAGCTCCAAGAACTCCTTCTCCCCACGAGATTCTCTCCTCCTTGGCCTCTTCTCCACGTCCAACAACCTTTGGCAACGAGCTAGGGTCAGCCAAGAGGGTTTTAAGAGATGTATTTATATAAATACAAGTTCCTATTCCTACTACTACTCAAATTCCTCTTAATTACGAGATTTCCTAACTCCACCTTTCCTCTCTTGCTTTCCAATCTCTAATTGGGTTAGGATAGTATCTAAATTCGTGCTAGACTATATGGAGTAGGTTTAGGAATCCAATTCCCACTCTAATTGCCACTTTTATTGCTTTAATAACCCCTTTCCAATTAGGAGATAATTAAACTCCGAATTTGGGATATTTTCTTATTATTCTCCCTTTGTAAATTCATATTTTTGACCCAATAAGTTCTAGAGGATCCATTAAGCAAAGCCCATTACTCTTTTTCATTTAATGGGTTTTATTTAATACTCTTTTCATTGAATATCCCTTTAGCTGAGTTTTTAATTTATTATTTAAATTTTTATTTTTCTCAAAAATTCAGGTTGCTATACAACTTGTCCTCAATGGTCTTCATTTGTGCTTCCAAAGCACCCAAATTATTCCTCGGCTGGAATTGCATAGTAGTCAGTCTGGTATGCAGTATCTCTTCCATTTTCTAGAGGTTTTCTGAAATATGTGCTTGGAGTTGAGTGAAGCCTGAGACATGGGAGGAGCAGTAGTTGATGAACTAGCAACATTGCCTGTCTACCATATATTTCGAAAATCAGTTCTGAGATCTGCAATCTCCTGATCAATATGTGATGTATGTGCCTTCATATGTTCCATATCTTCAACAAAATGTGTAAAGGACAGTCTACATTTTGACACTTGAACTACAACATCTTGTCCAGTTTGAATACTCTATTGGGTATGCTCAAGAATATTTGAAAGTATAGCTTGCAAATCAAATTGAAGACACTGTAGTTGAGTGGAAGCATCACCCAAAGTGCCAACAAGTCTGTTGAATCTTCTTGTAGCATGCTCAGCCATCTCTTGCTGTCTCAAAAATTGATTGTTGACTGTGTTCTCTAGTCTTTGAATCCTAAGCTCAAAATTGGCTGACATCTCCCTCATAGAAGAATTCAAATTGTCAAATTGAAATTGAAGGAATTTATAATGCTCAGGAGGAACAGATGATCCACCAGTTGAAGTGGATGCTGAGTTATGATGTTGCTGGAAGAAATTGGAAGGAACAAGTAAATGTTGAGGAGTTGGAGAAGCTTGAGAAGTGGGTGGTACTGGCATATCCTATGGGATATCAGGTTCAACTTGTGGTTGTTCCACTGGATCAGCCTGAGGAATTTCTACATCTAGAACATGCTCTTCTTCTAAATTTTCTGCTCGCTGATCCACAATAGGCCCTCTAGTCACTTGATCTCCTTCAATTCTAAATTTCATAAATTTCTTCAGATGGTGCAAACAGTAGATGTGGTTCTGAGGTATCTTCTGCACTTTCTCATTTAGAAAAGAGACTCCAAAATGCTCAAAGACAGCAGTCAAATGAGTAGCATAAGGCAGAGATCTATGAAGCTCTTTCCTAATTCTCTCAGAGATGATTTGAGACAAGATCAAAACCAAGTTTGCTCTGATATTCTTCTTCATATAGTACAAAACAAACCTCTAAATGTTAGTAAGCCTATTTCTACCACCACCTTGAGGAGTGATAATGGTGGTAAAGACATAATGCACTAGTCTGAGCAAAGGAGGGAAAGTGTTGGTATTGAAACTAGTGACATTGGTCTATTTGGAATTTTTCTTGTCATGAGGGAGTCCAGTGAGAAGCGTATATGTCTCATGAAGATCAAATTGATAGGTGCAATAATCTTCACTAGAATCAGGTATGTGAAACAATTGAGATATCAATGCTGGAGAAATAAGAATCTTAACACCCTTGACTTCAGACTTAAAACCTTCTTCTGTATCCTCAATATTCTGAAAAAACTCTTGAACTAACCGAGGATAAAAAATTCTGAACTTAGAGATGAACTTTAGCCATCCTTGAAATTCAAAGTAAGGTACAAATTCAGGAAAGGCATTTGCAAGATCTTGATCAGAGAGATCAACAGCCCTAGGTTTCAAAATAGACCTTCCTTCAGTGACAAGCTTAAAGGGTGTTGTCACTGGAGAATCAAATGTGTTAGAAGAGGACTTTTCTAACAACTGTCGCTTAGGGTTTGTAGAAGGAGTGCCAGCAAAAGATGAACCATCTTCATCTTAATCACTGGAGTCATGAAGAACCTTCCTCTTAGGGTATCTAGATGGCATGGGAGACTTGCCTTTGCTTTATGGGGTTGATCTGTCCCGCTTGGAGAGTGCACCAGTATGAACAGAATCTATCTTTCTCTTAGACGGATCATGGCAGAACTTGCTTCTTCTCTCCGCTAGTGGTTCCTCGATAACCACACCTTTTGCAGCCGCCCTAGACCTGGCTCCACGCTTTGGTGTCTGCTTGGGTGCCATGGATGCTTGTGATGAGAGGAGATGGAGAAGCCTAGAGGATGGATGAAGAACTCTGGAGAATGCAGAGGATCAGTTCCAAGGTTGTGGGAGAGGAGGGAAGTTTGAACAATTGGGAAAAACTGAAAAGTAGGGTCGACCTAGAAGTGAGTGCATTTATGAATAGAAGCGACACAAAAAGAGAGGTGATACGATGAACCCCAGGTCCATTCATCCCAAACCGGAACCAGCACCTAGGTCCAGTTGTGTCGACACATAGAAGATGTATGTCGACCTGACAACATGTTGTGTCGACACATGAACAGATATGTGTCGACCTGAGAGTAGACCGAGTCGACACAAGATGAATGTGTGTCGACCTGAGTTGACAAGAAATGTTGAATTTTGGAAAATGATGAGAAGGAAAGTCTTTGTTAAGATAAAAAGAATCTAAAACCAATTATTCAAGGATTTTTAACATGTTAAAGATTTCACATACAAATTCTAATCATCATGCCTTGGCAGTTTTACTGATTTGAGGAATACCATACAAGATTTGATCATTAAGTAATTCTGAAACACCTGGATTACAACTTAATTGAATTAAAATATTCTCTTCAGACAAATTCATTCTTTTAAACCATACTAAACCAAAGTAAGGTGATTTCTTCTGGATAAATGCAATTAGTATTGAAGTTAGACACCCTTAAAACATCTGAATTTGGCAATAAATTGTTCATTTTGTTTGATTGATTTTTCTTGAAATTGAAGCAATGAGCATTCAAATATAGTAAATCTTTTTCACTCAAGTACACATGTTTTTCACACACCAGAGTCCCTGGTTACTTAAGATTTGCTAATTATCTTGCTTCAAGGAGTTAATGAGAACCTTTTGACATGGAAATATACGTTTATCAGACGCCCATATTTCCAATTACTCAGTTAACATTGATCTTACACATTTTTTATTTAACCCCTTAGAATGGAGATAGCATGACACCTCATGACATACATAGCTCATCACTTTTTGTGAAGGTGTACAGTTTCTCAGTGTACATGCCATTGCTCTGCCAGTAAACAAGTTGTTTTAATGAGCATCAAGAAATTGACACAACTTTGACCTTTATCAAACTTAAAAGAAATGTGTAAGGACAATACAGAATTAAACATTTTTCAACCAAAGAAATCAAATTACTTTAGGATTTCAGAAAATAAAAGAATGTTGACTTGAAGAATATGTTAAGACTATTAAGAATTCATTCCTGGTAATTTTCAGAAGAATTAATGATCATTTCATGAATTACATATTCATCAAATCACTAAATTGGTTCTGGTTTGATGAGAGAAAAAATAGTGAAGCCTTTAGCAATGATCTAGTGTCGACACTACACTGGATGTGTGTCGACCTAACAGCGTTGCAAATACTCACATTTCCTCAACAAATTTGATCAAACACAGCAGCTTGTTCTCAATTACTTCATGTGCAAATCTGATACCTTTGAAGTCTTGTTTAAGAACTCACTTTCACTTCTCAAACAATAATGCTCCCCCTCAAAATGTGCATTAATAAAATAAATGGTATTCAAGGATGTACAATCAATTCAGCACACAATTTCAGCATTCATTCAAGCAAGATCATCATGAAAGATATGAACATGAACAATCAGACATGTTTCAAACACGACCAATTTCATTTTTTTTTAATTAATGATTCTTACACAAGGTAGATCATTGGTACTTGGCAGAGGTTATTCCTCACACATAATGATAGTTTCCAGACAAGCCTGACTTGTCCTTCCACAGTTCACCATTTGATATACCAATTTGATCTTTGCATAAGAATCCCAATTGATTTCAGTTTTTATTTCAAGTTCCAAATTCCAAGTTCTCTTCTCAATGATGTGAATCTTTCTTCTGCCAATGGTTTTGTAGAAATGTCAGCAATTTGTTTTTCAGTAGAAATGAATTCCAGTTCAATATTCTTGTTTGCAACTTCATCCCTAAGAAAATGATGTCTAATTTCAATATGTTTTGTCCTAGAATGTTGAATTGGATTTTTGGAGAGATTAATGGAACTAGTATTGTCACACATGATAGATGAACATCCAATATCAATATTGTAGTCAAGTGATTGACTTTTGATCCATAACACTTGAGCTGTACAACTCCCTGCAGCAACATATTCTGCTTCTGTAGTAGAGAGTACAACTGAGTGTTGCTTTTTGGATGCCCATGTTATCATGCAATTACCCAAGATTTGACAATAACCACTAGTACTCTTTCTATCAAGTTTACAACCAACATAGTCAGCATCAGAATATTAAATTAAATTAGTATGACAACCAGCTGGATACCATAAACCCAATTCACAAGTACTGCAGAGATATCTAAAAATTCTCTTAACAGCAAGCAAGTGACTTTCTTTGGGACTAGACTGAAATCTAGCACAAAGACAAACACTAAACTGAATATCAGGTCTACTTGCAGTAAGATATAAAAGAGATCCAATCATACCTCTATATTGTGTTGCATCAACCATTTTACCTTTTTCATCACTGTCCAATTTGATGCTTGTACTCATGGGAGTGGATGCTGGCTTGACTTGTTCAAAATGAAATCTTTTCAGCAACTCCTTGATATATTTTGTTTGGTTGATGAAAAATTCATCTTCAAGTTGTTTGACCTGTAAACCAAAGAAAAAATTATAATTCTCCCATAAGACTCATTTCAAATTCATTGTGCATGTCATGTGAGAATTCTTCACACAGTGAAGGATTGGTGGAACCAAAAATGATATTGTCCACATAAACCTGAACTACAATGATGTGATTGTGTACAGATTTTGTGAAAAGAGTTTGATCCACCTTACCTCTGGAATAGTTTTTACTAACCAGAAAACTGCTCAGCCTGTCATACCATGCTCTTGGGGTCTGTTTCAATCCATAAAGAGCTTTGTGTAGTTTATAAACATGGTTAGGTTTATCATGATCCTCAAATCTAGGTGGTTGTGCAACAAACACTTCTTCTTCGATATAACCTTCAGAAAAGTAGTTTTCACATCCATTTGAAACAGTTTAAAATTTTTGGAACATGCATATGTCAATAAAATCCTTACAGCTTCCAATCCAGATACTGGTGCAAAGGATTCTTTAAAATCTACCCCAAACTCTTGATTGTATCATTTTGCTACCAATCTAGCTTTATTCCTTACAACTTTTCCTTCCTCATTCAGTTTATTCCTAAAAACCCAACTAGTTCCAACTATTGAATTTTCAGGATTTCTAGGAATTAGACTCCAAACATTATTCCTTTTGAATTGATTCAATTCATCATGCATTGCTTCTACCCAAGAATCATTTTTCAAGGCTTCTTCTATGTTATTAGGTTCCACTTGAGATATAAAAGTCATTTGGTCTTGCTCAATGATATTTTTGAAATGAGACATAGTATGAACTCTATCATTGACATTACCTACTACATTCTTAAGTGGATGATCTTTGGAATATTTGAAGTTACCTCTTGTCACTGTACTGACTTGATTTGGTGTCGACCTGATGCTTTGTTGAGTCAACACTTCTTGTTCAGGAATTTCTTCATTCTCCAATGGTTGATCTGATTCTTTTGAAAGGATATCAGCATCTTCTTCTTGGTTCCTACAAGAATCATGGTCATTAGGTTTTTAACAATTTTCATCGAAAATGAATGTGGAGTTTCTTCCACAGTTCTTGATTCATTATTAAATACCCTATATGACCTTGAATGTTCAGAATATCCTAGAAGGATGCCTACATCACTTTTCTTTTCAAATTTATCTAGATCATGTTTGTCATTATTATGAATAAAGACTCTACTTCCAAAGACTCTAAAATAGGCAATGTGAGGTTTCTTACCTTTTAAGAGTTCATAGGAAATTTTCTTAAGGACTGGTCTTACCAAGTCTCTGTTGAGAATATAGCATGAGGTGTTGACAGCTTCTGCCCAAAAACTCCTTGGAAGCTGACTTTCAATCAACAGAGTTCGGGCCATCTCCACCAATATCCTATTTTTCCTTTCAACAATTCCATTCTGTTTAGGAGTCCTGGGGGAAGCAAATCTGTGATCAATTCTTTTTTCTCTGCAAAAATCAAAAAATAGATTATTGTCAAATTCTCCTCCATGATCAGTAAGTATGGAGCAGATTTTATTTGTTTTTCTATTTTCAATTTTATTAACAAAATTCTGAAAGTTTTCAATTGTGTCACTCTTGTGAGACAGAAAAAAATACCCAAGTAAACCTAGAAAAATCATCGACAATCACAAACCCAAATCTATGTCCACTAAGGGCAGGTAAAAGCCCTCTTCGGTTACTCTTGCAGGATCCCTCCAGCGCTCCCCATGTTTCGGTCCATGAGGCTATCTGCGATCCCTCTCACCATGTGTGGTCGCTTCTGCCTGGGTTTCAGTGTTTAGGCAACATTACTCTTTCTGATGAGAAGGATAGTTGCATCTGGTCTCCCAATAAAGATGGTGATTTCTCCTCCAAGTCTGCGTACAATATCTTAAGACCAAGGGGTACTCATCGACCTGCGTTATCCAAGATCTGGCACCACCTATTCCTCAAGAAGGCTGCTTTGTTCTGCTGGAAAATATTGCACAGGGCGATTCCTGTTGACTCCAGAATTTCTGATATTGGTTTTTACTCACCTTCTAAATGCTCTTGCTGCATTAATCATCAGATGGAAGATATTGATCACCTCTTCTCCAGTAGTGATATTGATGCTCCTCTTTGGCGCTGGTTTGCTCCTTTTCTAGCCCCTCCAGATTCCACCCATGAGCATTTCACTTCCTGGTGCTGGAGAGCTATCAAAAATGCTTAGATGTCGTCCCCCTTTGGCTTTACTTCTCTCTATGGCATGATCCTTATCACGTGGGAGATTTGGAAGGAACGATGCACGAGGCGCTATAACCAGAATTTCAGATCCAAAACTATCATCATCGAGAACATTAAATTTCAGATCTCCCATGCCTTCAAGCAGGTCACTTTCAAGCATAGTCCTAATGTGCCCCAGCTGCTTGCCTTGCACTCTTTTCATCTGGACCCCATTATTAGCAGAACCAAGATGAGGCTTGTTCGATGGATCCCTCCTATATCTGGTCTTTGTTTGAATGTGGACGGGGCCTCCAAAGGCAATCCAGGTCCCAGTGGTGGTTGCGGTTGTATTAGGAATTCGTATGGTGATATCCTCCTGGCCTTTGCATTCCACTATGGCTTCGGTAACAGTCTCCAAGCTGAAGTTCGTGCTCTTCATGATGGTCTCAAGCTGGCAGAAGAGTTTGGTTTCCACATCTCTATGACATTTTTTGACTCTGCTACTCTAGTTACCTCTCTTTCCACCAAATCCCCTCCTAGCTGGGATTTCTTAAGATGGTGGCGGCCTGCCCTTGCTATCTACCAGAGAAATGACAGTCACATTCGCCATACTTTCAGAGAAGCGAATCAGGTTGCTGACGGCTTGGCTTCTTATGCTTGTTCCATTAATGAAAACCATGTGTACTCCTCTTTAGCTGAGTTACCCCTGGCTTGTAGGGGCTCTGCTGTGTTAGACAAGACTGGCCTACCCTCCCTGCGGCTAGGCTAGCCTCCCCGGTCTTCTGTAAGGGTTCGCCCGGATGCTCTTGTATTTGACATCTATTTATTTTCCGGCCCAGACCATCGCTGGTGGAGTGAGAACACTCTCCCCCGCTGGGGGGGGTGCACTCTCCTAGCCTGATATCTGAGGACCGTTTTTGCCAAAAAAAAAAAAGTTTAAAAAAAAAGGGTTTGGAAGTCATTAAGGGTGCAACAGACTTGAATTATTTTCTAATTTGTTTACCTTGAGCACATGCAGAACAAACAATTGCATTTTTCCTTTTCTTCATTTTAGGTAAACCATTCACAAGAGCATGTCTCATCAATTTATTCAAAACATTCTCACTAGCATGACCTAGCCTACGATGCCACAATTGAAATAGATCATGCTGGCTAGCAACTAAATAAAGATTATCATGTTGATGCTCATTCAAGTCAACTAGATAGACATTGTTAATTCTTTGACCAAGAAACTTTATTTTTCCAAAATCCTTTTCAACAATTTCATATGATTCAGAACTGAAAATTACCTTAAGGCCTTTGTCACAAAGTTGACTGATGCTCAATAAGTTATGATCAAGGTCTTCAACTAGAAAGACATTGTCAATTGAGCTTGAAGGATTCTTACCAATTTTTCCAATTCCAATGATTTGACCCTTGTTTTTACCTCCAAAGATCACTTGTCCGCCATCTTTTTCAGTTAATGAAGAAAATTTCTCCCTATCTCCAGTCATATGTCTTGAATAACCACTGTCAATGTACCATTTGTCTTTCTTGTGGGCTGTAAGACATTCCTGCAAAAAGATTTAGAAAGAGGATTTTGGTACCTAAATTGCTTTGGGTCCTATCAGTTTTCTCAATTCAATAGCAAATTGTTTTGGAATCTAAATTTGTTTCATTCCACATACATTCACTTTTGATCTACATTTGCCATTAGTATATCTAGATTTCTTGCAAATAGTGCATGTCATGATTCTTTATGCTATGAAATTTTTGTTGCTTTTGGAATGGGAGTTAGATCTAACTGTGAAGTTTTTATTATTTTTCAGATATGAGGTAAATCTAACACTGGGCTTCAAGTTCTGTTGATTATTACCTTGAACTCTTCCATGTTTGAATTGTGTTTTGGAATTTTTCAATTGATTCTAATTTTTGAGTTTTGAGTTCATTGGTGGTTTTCCCTGAACGTTCTTCTCTGACTGACTATTAGAGGTGCTTCCTTTAACAAATAAAGTTATCAAGGTTTGTCCAATTTTCTTCTTGTTTTCAGACTGAAAACCCAAACCATGCTTAGTAGTGTTCATCCGAACTCCCAATATAGCATCTAGGTTTTCTTTCCCTTTAACAAATTTGGACAAGGTTTATTTCTTGTCATTCAGTTCCTTTTGAGCAGTTTTCAATTCTTCCTGAATCACCTCTATTTATTTCTTTAGTTTTTCATTTTCATAAATTAGAATTTGTTTCTCTTTTTCAGTGCGTTGACATCTTTCTTTGACATGATCAAGCTGTTCATTTCAATCTTCTTGTTCCTTTTTCAAGCTAACAATTTCATTATTCAGAAGATTTATTTGTTCAGATTCTTGAGAATTATGCAATATACTGTGGGTTTTATTTTTTAAAGATTTATTTTCATATTTAATTTCACACAATTTTTCAAATAAGGTGGCATATGCTTCTTCCTAATCATAAGTTGAAAATTCTTCAAATGAAGAGCTTACCTCATTGTTCTCTTCATTCCTGGCCATAAGACATGTGCCTTCTTCTTCATTAGACTCACTTCCTTCTTGCTCTTCTTCATCTTCATCACTCTATGTGGCCAGCATGGCTCTAGTTTTCTTGAACATTTGATTCTTTAGCCTTCTCTTCAAATCAGGACACTCTCCTCTCATGTGTCTTGGTTTCCTGCATTCATAATAGATTATATCAGTCTTTTTGGGTGTTTCAATTTTCTTATTGAAATCATTTTTCTTTGAGAAATCTTTTTTATTGGAAGGTTTGAACTTACCTTTTCATTTCTTTCTCAAGAACTTCTTGAATTGCCTTGTCAATAAGGCTAATTCATCATCATCATCATCTTCATAAGAAGATTCATCAGTTTCATTAGATTTTTCAATCATATTCTTTGAGCTAGATGAGGCTTTCAAAGCAATGGGTTTCTTAGAAGTAATGACAGATGCATTTATTTTCAAATTAATCTCATATGTCATTAATGATCCTATCAGCTCATCTAATTACATGGTTGATAAATTCTTTGAATCCTCAATAACATGGCCTTTGTGTGCCAAGCTGATGGAAGAGACCTAGTATCTTCCTAACAAGATCACTATTGGAATAATCTTTTCCTAGACCTCTAAGACCATTTACAATGAGCATGAACCTAGCAAACATTTCAGAAATGGTCTCATCACTCTTCATCCTGAACATTTCATATTTTGAGACTAGAATACTTGCCTTTGTTTCCCTTACCTCAGATGTTCCCTCATAGATTAGCTGGAGTTTATCTCACATCTCCTTCGCAGACTTACATGATGATACTCTGGAGTACTCTTTGGGATGTATTGCGCACTACATCATATTCATAGCACTCCAGTTGAGTGTGGACTTAGCTCCTTAGTCCATAGATCTTCATCTTCTAGCAACTCAGCAGGTCCTTTGTCAACAATCTTCCAGAGTTCATAGTCCTGAGCTCTTAAGAATACCTGCATCATGTTCTTCCAATAAGAATAGTCATAACCATCAAAAAATGGAGGCCTAGTAACTGAATGACCCTCAACCATGAATCCCTTAGTAATTTCCATAGCAAAAACTCTTGATCGTTAGATCAAACACTTAGAAAGTGCAATGAGAACCTGCTCTGATACCAAATGAAATGTTGCGAAAAATAGCTATGATGAAATCTAGAAGGGGGGTTGAATAAATTTCACTGAATTCAAATTTTACTTGATTAGAAACTAAGAGAAATTAATATGAAGCTCGGATCTAAGACTTAAGCACAATACTGAACAGTTTAGACTAATCAAATGATGTGATAGAAGCGAGCCTCCCAAACATCTAACGCACAAGCAATCAAACCACAATGGCACAAGGATTTAGGGTGGTTCGGATTACACAATTGTGTATCCTACATCCACCATCCACACACACACACAAAGTGGCTTATGTCACCAGTTCAAAATAGATCACACTACACCACACACAATCTGAGATGATAGAGAACTCAGATCTGAACACACACGTGAAATTGAGCACAATAGTTGCTTCAACTTCACAAAACACACACTAGGAATTGAGTTTGAAGTAAGGAACCAGACAAAACACTTGAATTGCAAATTGAAGAAGTCTGGTTCGATTCCCCCCTGTTCTGCTTCTAGATGAGAGTTCAGATCTCCAGCTTCAGCTCCAGGAAGTAGACTCTAGAATCTGGGAATTCTACTTGAGATTGATCAGCCAAGGTGCTTGGATCTCCCAATTCTTCAGATCTGGGCGCAATTCTCCATGATGAAGCCACTCTCTGAAATTTCCTTCTGCTTCTGGGAGTTGAGAGAACTGATGTGTGTATCCCCCAAGAGATGAGTGGATGATGGGCATTTATAGTCCCATGTGTCCACGAATGCCTTGGAATTTGGGGGCACAAAAAATTCCCGCTCAAAAGACTTTAACCAAAATCATTCATGTGTCCTTAAACTCAGATCTGGAAAAATAGTTGAAGTGTGTCGACACAACATGAAATGTGTGTCGACACATATTCCTGGCTTTGTGTCCTGGCAGCCTTGACAGATGAGTTGTGTCGACACAGTTTGTACTTGTGTCGACACACTTTCCACTGGCTATAAAACAAGCTTCTGGGAGGGATAGGAAGTGTCGACACACAATCATCCTGTGTCGACACCACTAACGCTTAAGTTCTCTGACTCCTTCCTGGATACATAAGATGTCTCGACACATAACCAAATTGTGTCGACACCGCTGTCTCTTTCATACCTCACTGCTTATTGGATGCATGGGATGTGCCGACACCACTGAACATGTGTCGACACAACTGACTTGCTTTCATGTTTATTTGCTCTAAGATTGAGTCATGTGTCGACACACTATCTGAATTGTGTCGACACCACTGTCATCATATGAACATTTCTGTGAGCTACACATGGAAAATAATGTTAGATATAATTAAAGCATGATTTCCACATTTGTATGGATCATAGTTAAACATCATCAAAACAAGAGATCCAACACCCCCGTCGTTAGAAGAGCTTCTCCAACTTCAGCATAGTCTCCCCTTTGTAGTAGATCGTCGGTGCAGCCTCTAAATTGCCGGATCTACCCCTCTCAAACCCTTTCTTTTCTCTCCCCGAAACCTAAAAACCCTTCTGAGCCAAAGTCTTCTCTTTGCAGAAATGACTTGTTTTATAGGCAATTGAGGTCATGGGAATCCTAGGTAATAAGAGTCCTGACCATTGGAGGATTTCCTAATCTGTCTCCTGGAGAAAACGAGACAGTTTCAGATCCAAAATCCCAAACGCAGATGGAGAAGTTAACGGCCACATTGCTGCAGCCAACAAGAAATAAACATCAATCGATGTTGACGTTTAGATCCTCTGGCCACACAGTAAACGACACACATCTTGCCGTCAACAAGTCCTTAACGTCAATGGATGTTGACGTTAAGAAGAAATTTTGGGCAGAAAATTATAACATCAAAACAGTCACAAAATACACAAAATTTTAGGGCCTTACACCCTCTCCCCCTAAAGGAAAACTTCGTCCCCCAAGTTAGAGCAAAAGTACTAACTAAACAGATAGGGATACTGCTTCTTCATGGCCTCCTTAAGCTCCCATGTAGCCTCCTCTCGTGAGAAATTCCTCCATAACACCTTCACGAATGCAACAGCCTTGTTCCTGAGGTGTTGAACCTTACGATATAAGATGGTTACTGGTTGCTCCACATAAGACAAATCTAGCTGAAGCTCCATTGGCTCTTGGCTGATAACATGTGATGGATCTCGCACATATCTCTTGAGCATAGACATGTGGTAGACATGGTGCACACTTGCTAGCGCTGGGGGTCCTGACCACGTCTCGAGTGTTAGTTATGGGTGTCCTCAAGCCAATCATAACTTGTACAATCTTGTTCTTTGATAATAATAATAAGGCTTTTATATTCATTATGTGTAATTCGTTTACCGTTTCATTATGAAGTCCATGAATATACGCAATGGATATTAATTATGATGAGATCATAACAATGAGATTAATATCCTTTAAACGTATATTCTTAATTGTTCCTAGTCGGAGGATATTCGAGAAGGACATCGGATATCCGGTTAGACTAGTACAGGTTGCACCTGCTCATATGATGAGGGTGACTGATCTCATAGTCACTTGTGTGGAGACACTAAGGTGAATCTGTAGGTGCTCATTGGGGAATGAGTTCACTGAACTGATCCGTTATGAATCGCTGGATGGTAATGTTACCTAACTGTCAACCAGCTAGATTCATTGTCACAGTGGCGTGATTGGTCCTTAGACCTGAGACACCAAGGACACCTTGTTGGTGGACTTCTAGGTTTTGACCTTGACTTATAGATCTCTAACCATGAGGTCTTAATCAGTTAAGTGTTCGGATCTAGCGGAATACCTTCGAAGGTGATTGTGTGGTCAACATGGGATCGCTCGCTCTCGGTAATAAGAGAGTGAATGCTCTAAGGAAAGATGCCTGATAGTCCCTGGCCAGGGCATGACTACTTATCAGAAAAGGAGTTTTCTGATATTGTTATGCGGCATCTAAACCAGGTGAGTGCACATATTAGGGTTTGACAGTTGACCATACCCTAAGTGCACTCGGGAGCATTGTGCGAGCGAAGGATTATAGTCACGTGGTAACTGATGACGGAAAAAGGTTCCTTGATTGGGTTGCTGAACCCCAATGCTTTCCAGGATCAAGTGGTGTTGCTTGGCACCCAACTTGATTGGAAGCCCGATCAATTATCGTGAGACGATAATTGATTGTGTAATTAATTAATATGAGATATTAATTAATTGCAATAAGTCAATAAAGGGTTATTGGGCTTAATGGGTAGAAAACTGGACTAGCACTTGGGCCTAGAGGGTCACACGCAATAGAGTTTCGAGCAGACTGAGCAGGATGGTTGTTATAGACAATAACTGGTTTTTGTGAAAAAACCGCAGTGTCTATAAGTATTAGCAAAGAGTCAAACCCTGGGCCAAGCTCCAGGCTCTCTCCCTGGCCGCCCCACTCCTCTCTCTCTCCAGGGCGCCCCCACCTCTTCTCTCTTCTCTCTCTGGCACATGGTGGAGTTGAGATCCGGGAGACGCGTGGAGACCGAGGAGATCCCGTCTGCGTCCGGAGCTCGCGTGGATACGTCTAGAGGCCGGACACTTGAACGGCTTGAAGCACCAGCGCCTCCAGCGCCACTTCCTCCCCGGATTCGGGAGTTTCGCAACCCCGCAAAGGTAAAGATCGGATCTTCCTGTGCGCGGGTTCACGATTTTTGTTCGATCCGACCACCGACAACGATATCTACCTGAGAGAATCGCATTTCTACTGCGCTCTGATCGATTCCTTACAGTGGTATCAGAGCCAGGTTGCTGGCTCGGTCGGTATCGGCGTCGTATGATCGTCATTTCATGCGTTTTTCGTCGGTTCGCGTTATGCATGAATCGCCAATTTTACTTCGCTCTTGGGTCGCACATGAGATGTGCACTTTGTGTTTGGTACATGGAAATCGTTCCTGGTACCAAGGGCTTCCCGAAGAACCTCTTGTGGCGTTGTTTGGCCCTCTGTAGAGGCCACACGACCCCTTGCAATAAGCCGCCGCCATGCATCTTGGACAGTCCAAGATAAGGGGGCGTTTTTGATTTTGGGGTTTTTCGGGGGGTTTTCTGGGTTGGTAGGGGCGGAGGGCGGCGGCTTCCGGCACCGCCGGCGCCGTCCGCGGCCGCCGAAGGCGGCGCGGAGGGCGGCAGGGCCGCGCCCCACCGGCGCTGCGCTGGTGGGGGGCGGCGGCTAGGGTTTCCCCAGCCGCCGCGGGCCCTGTCGGGCGGCGGGGGTGACCCGCGCGGGTCCCCCGCGGGCCGCGCGCGGGTCCGCCCGCGGGTAAGTCGCGGGCGGACCCCCGCGGGTCCCGGGCGGCCGGATCCGGCCCGCGCCGGATCCGGATCCGGTCCGCCCCCTTCCCCCCTTTTCCCATTTTTAATGTTTTTAATTTTGTTTAAAATCATTTAAATGGTTTTAAAATCCCAGAAAATTATGAAAATTTGTTTTTAAGAGTTTTAAAAATGTTTTAACTCTCTGTAAATTATTTTTCATATGTATGACCCATTGCTTAATTAGTTTAAGGAAAATCTAAAATTGTTTTAGTTATTTCCTACCATCTAATTAAAGCATGTTAATTAATTAAGAATGTGATTCTTGTGAAATTAATTAACTGTAATTTTGGCGGATTCATGCAGTTACGGTGAATGACGTTTATCTAATGTTGATTAGATGTTATCCATGTTAGCTAAATTGTTTAGTTAAATGGTTTTCAAAATATAGTTATTATATTTTTGAAATAAAAGTTATTTCAGAAGTAATTATGTGATGATTGCTTATTGATGCATGTGATGTGTTGATGTGTGGATGGATGATCATGGACTTAGATGTCATGTGATGATGTTTATGGTTAATGGCATGTGATGTAATTTATGAGGACTGCGTGCCTCCCTCTCTCCCTCTATTAAATCCGGGTTGTACATTCTATCTCCCTCCTGTTATGTACTCCCCTTGACTTGTTCAAGGTTTCTTATTATTATCTGATGTACATTTATGGGCCTGCGAGCCCAATTTAAATATTACTTGTAATTATAAGAAGCGGATTGGCGGAGATGGAGGAGAGTACCATGCAGGACCTTCATGGAGATAGAGTTACATCAAGCAAATGCATTCGATGCGGGGCTGCCATTTATTCACCGTGTTTGTGGATTACCAACTGGCTCTGGTAATGCCACTCTAGGTTAAAGTCCATGATCATCCATCGTTTTTCTTCATATATATGATATATGTGGAATGTGCTATGATATATATAATTAAATATATGATATTCCAAATTCTATATATCAATAGCACGCAGATATAGAGACCAAGATAAAATATATCAAAATCCCTCCTTGTTTAAATTTTAAGCCGTAGCGTAATCATTAAGAATGAATTACGTGGCCCTCCATCATTATAGTTTTAGGATTGCCATTAGATCGGGCAAGTTTGTTGTGCTATCCACAAGGCTTGCCAAATCTGATGACAGACTAAAACTATGGCATAGTGATGCCTTAAACGGGATAGAGGACCGGTGTAGCTTTGTTGTGCTATCCACAAGGGCTACATCCAAATCTATGCTCGTTACGTAATGATGGTACTGCTTAGACTGGGTTTAATGACTTGTTGTGCTATCCACAAGGTCATTAAAATTCAGGGGCCAAAATAAGATCGGATATTGCAAGAGTTGCAAGTGTCAAGAGTTGACCGCTTTCAGATCATAGTATGGTTTGTTGTGCTATCCACAAGATCATGCTATGAGTCTGTAAGATTCCGATCCCCACTAGGAGACCGTCGGAGTCTCCCATTCTGTATATCTGAGGGTTATACAGTCTGTCGGAAAATAGTGGGAGCTAATCTTGATTAAAGTCCTAATCTAGATTTAATTATTATTATGAACATCTGCTAATTGTGTTTACATTTCCTTTATAGGCAAAAATGTCGTCAGGTAACCCACTCCGTGGCATACTGGATGCCAACAGATTGACAGGCCCGAACTACTCGGATTGGCTCAGAAACCTGAAGATTGTCCTCAGGTCTGAGCGCATTGCCTATGTCCTGGAGGGTGAGATCCCAGCTGAACCACCCCTTGATGCACCTGAAGGGGAAACGCTTGAGTTTGCGAAGTGGAAGGAGGATTCCACTCTGGCCCAATGCTACATGCTTGCCTCAATGAGCAATGAGTTGCAAAGGCAGCATGAGAACATGGATGCTAGATCCATCATGCAGCACTTGCAGGAGCTCTTTGAAGAGCAGAGCAGGGTGGAGAGATATGAGATATCCAAGGCCCTGTTCAGAGCTCGCATGGCAGAGGGGTCTTCAGTACAATCTCATGTGCTGAAGATGATAGAGTGGATTGAGAGGCTCGAAGGGCTTGGTTTTCCTCTTGACAAGGAACTAAGCACGGACCTCATTCTCCAGTCACTTCCAGATTCATATTCCCAGTTCATTGTGAACTTCACAATGAACAAGATTGAGGTGAGTTTAGCTGAGATGCTCAACATGCTGAAGACTGCTGAGGGCAACCTTAAGAAGGAAAAGCCCACTGTTCTCATGGTTGGAAAGTCCAACAAGAAGAGGAGAGCAGGGCAAGCCTTTAAGAAAGGCAATGCAAAGAAGCAGTCTAGGCAGAAACAAAAGAAGGACATAAGCAAAGGAGAAGAAAAGGGCGAGTGCTTCCACTGCAAGAAAAAGGGGCACTGGAAAAGAAATTGCAAGGACTATCTTGCAATGAAGGCTCAGGAGAAGCAGAAGCTTGGCGAAGCTTCAGGTATCTATATGATAGATCTTCACTTGTCTATTAGAGATTCTACATCTTGGGTTTTAGACACTGGATGTGCTTCTCATATCTGCAATGATGTGCAGGTGCTGACAAGTAGAAGGAAGCTGAGCAAGGGCGAGGTGAACTTGAGGCTTGGAAACGGCACAAGTGTTGGTGCACACACTGTGGGGACAGTGAAGCTCAAGTTACCTTCTGGAGATTTGCTTTTATTAGATGATTGCTACTATGTGCCTAGTATCATTAAGAACATTATTTCTGTTTCTTGTTTAGACAGAATTGGATACATGTTTACCATTGAGAACAATAGTTGTTCAGTTTATTTAAGAAATAAACTAGTTGCTTTAGCAAGTTTGGTGAATGGTTTGTATCTGCTTGATGTCTCTTATGAAAATCTCCATGTTGATGTTTCTCCTAAGAGAAGTAAGAATAGTGTGAACACTGCCTACTTATGGCATTGTAGGCTTGGTCACATTGGCGAGAATAGGCTTCAAAAGTTGCATAAGAATGGATACTTAGATCCATTTGATTATGAATCATATGCAACTTGTGAATCCTGTTTAATGGGTAAGTTGACCAAATCTCCATTTAGTGGACATGGAGATAGGGCCAAGGACATATTGGAACTAATACATTCGGATGTATGTGGTCCAATGTCTACCCAAGCCAAGGGTGGCTACTCATACTTCATTACATTCACGGATGACTACTCAAGGTTCGGATTTGTTTACTTAATGAAGTACAAATCTGAAGCCTTTGGGAAATTCCAAGAATTTAAGAATGAAGTTGAGAAACAAACTGGAAAGAGTATTAAAATCCTACGGTCAGACCGAGGAGGTGAATACTTAAGTACAGAGTTCACACAATTCTTAAAGGACAATGGTATCCTTTCTCAATGGACTCCTCCCTATACACCACAGATGAATGGTGTATCGGAAAGGAGAAATCGTACCTTGTTGGACATGGTGCGATCCATGATGAGCCGTTCACAGTTACCAGTTTCCTTATGGGGATATGCGCTAGAGTCAGCGGCATATCTGCTGAACAGGGTTCCCAGTAAATCTGTGTCTTCCACTCCATATGAGATATGGAAGGGTAGAAAGCCTGATTTTAAACATGTTAAAATCTGGGGCTGTCCTGCCCATGTAAAGAAACACGACCCAGATAAACTGGACTCCAGAACTGATAAGTGCAGGTTTGTTGGATACCCAAAAGAAACATTTGGGTACTACTTTTACCATCCTGGTGAACAAAGAGTGTTTGTTGCCAGGAGAGCTGTCTTCTTGGAAGAGGAGTACCTTACCCAAGAGGACAGTGGGAGTAAGGTAGATCTAGAAGAGGTTCTAGATCCACAGACTGTGCAAAGTCCACCAGTTGAAACATCAGTTCCGGAACCTGTTCAGGAATATACACACATTCAGCGTAGGTCTGGTAGAGTACCTAGACAGCCTGAAAGATATGTTGGACATATTAGTGAAGGCATGTCTTATAATGAGGATGATGATCCAAAGACCTACCAAGAGGCTGTTGATTGTCCTCAGTCAGGGAAATGGCGAGATGCCATGAATTCTGAGATGCAGTCCATGTACACCAACCAAGTTTGGAACTTGGTAGACTTGCCTGAAGGTATTGTACCTATTGGGTGTAAGTGGATCTTTAAGAGAAAGATCGGTGCAGATGGACAGATCGACAATTATAAGGCAAGGTTGGTGGCAAAGGGGTATCGTCAAAGGCAAGGAATTGACTATGACGAAACTTTCTCACCAGTTGCTATGATAAAGTCGATCAGAATTCTTCTTGCCATTGCTGCATACTTTGATTACGAGATCTGGCAGATGGATGTAAAAACTGCTTTCCTCAATGGAAACATTGAGGAAGAAGTGTATATGATACAGCCTGAGGGTTTTACATCCAAAGAGTGTCCAGATAAAGTATGCAGGCTTCAAAGGTCCATCTATGGATTGAAGCAAGCTTCTCGTAGTTGGAACATAAGGTTTGATGAGGCTATCAAATCTTATGACTTCATTAAGAATGAAGATGAACCATGTGTGTATAAGAAAATCAGTGGGAGTGCTATCACTTTTCTCATACTTTACGTTGATGACATCTTACTCATTGGGAATGATGTAGGGATGTTATCATCAGTAAAGGTTTGGTTGTCAAAGAACTTCTCCATGAAGGATTTGGGAGAAGCATCCTACGTATTGGGAATACGTATCTATAGAGATAGATCCAAGAGGATGCTTGGCTTAACCCAATCAATGTACATAGATACCATTGTCAAAAGGTTTGGCATGGAAAATTCCAAGAGAGGTCTCATACCTATGAGACATGGGATTAATCTCTCTAAGGAGCAGTCTCCTAAGACTCCTGAAGAGAGGGCAGTCATGGATAGAGTCCCCTATGCTTCGGCTATAGGGTCTATCATGTATGCCATGCTATGTACAAGGCCTGATGTGGCATTTGCTCTAAGTGTTACGAGCAGATATCAGGCAAATCCAGGTGAAACACACTGGATGGCAGTGAAATGTATCCTTAAGTACTTGAGAAGGACTAAGGATATATTTCTGGTTTATGGAGGAGGGGACTTAAAACTTCGGGCATACACTGACTCGAGTTTCCAGTCAGATCCAGATGATAGCAAGTCTACATCTGGGTTTGTGTTCACCTTAAACGGAGGTGCAGTGAGCTGGAAGAGTTCCAAGCAAGAAACCACTGCAGACTCGACGACAGAGGCTGAGTACATTGCTGCAGCTGAAGCCGCCAAGGAGGCAGTGTGGATGAAGAAGTTCATCACCGACCTTGGTGTGGTGCCGGGTGACTCTGATCCGATCCCATTGCTGTGTGACAACAATGGGGCCATTGCACAAGCGAAAGAGCCGCGGTCTCATCAGAAGTCAAAGCACATTCTGAGGCGATTTCACCTGATCAGGGAGATTATCACTAGAGGAGATGTACTGGTGGAAAGAGTTCCTTCAGTTGACAACATTGCAGATCCACTGACGAAGCCTTTGACTCAAATCGTGTTTGAGCGCCACCTAGAGTCTATGGGTTTAAGACATAAAGGTGATTGGCTTTAGTCCAAGTGGGAGATTGTTAGTTATGGGTGTCCTCAAGCCAATCATAACTTGTACAATCTTGTTCTTTGATAATAATAATAAGGCTTTTATATTCATTATGTGTAATTCGTTTACCGTTTCATTATGAAGTCCATGAATATACGCAATGGATATTAATTATGATGAGATCATAACAATGAGATTAATATCCTTTAAACGTATATTCTTAATTGTTCCTAGTCGGAGGATATTCGAGAAGGACATCGGATATCCGGTTAGACTAGTACAGGTTGCACCTGCTCATATGATGAGGGTGACTGATCTCATAGTCACTTGTGTGGAGACACTAAGGTGAATCTGTAGGTGCTCATTGGGGAATGAGTTCACTGAACTGATCCGTTATGAATCGCTGGATGGTAATGTTACCTAACTGTCAACCAGCTAGATTCATTGTCACAGTGGCGTGATTGGTCCTTAGACCTGAGACACCAAGGACACCTTGTTGGTGGACTTCTAGGTTTTGACCTTGACTTATAGATCTCTAACCATGAGGTCTTAATCAGTTAAGTGTTCGGATCTAGCGGAATACCTTCGAAGGTGATTGTGTGGTCAACATGGGATCGCTCGCTCTCGGTAATAAGAGAGTGAATGCTCTAAGGAAAGATGCCTGATAGTCCCTGGCCAGGGCATGACTACTTATCAG
The DNA here is from genome assembly GCA_014218235.1 of Colocasia esculenta. Classification (NCBI taxonomy): domain Eukaryota; kingdom Viridiplantae; phylum Streptophyta; class Magnoliopsida; order Alismatales; family Araceae; genus Colocasia; species Colocasia esculenta. The sequence continues at coordinate 102,457,653 of CM024755.1, read as the reverse complement.
AAAAGGAGTTTTCTGATATTGTTATGCGGCATCTAAACCAGGTGAGTGCACATATTAGGGTTTGACAGTTGACCATACCCTAAGTGCACTCGGGAGCATTGTGCGAGCGAAGGATTATAGTCACGTGGTAACTGATGACAGAAAAAGGTTCCTTGATTGGGTTGCTGAACCCCAATGCTTTCCAGGATCAAGTGGTGTTGCTTGGCACCCAACTTGATTGGAAGCCCGATCAATTATCGTGAGACGATAATTGATTGTGTAATTAATTAATATGAGATATTAATTAATTGCAATAAGTCAATAAAGAGTTATTGGGCTTAATGGGCAGAAAACTGGACTAGCACTTGGGCCTAGAGGGTCACACGCAATAGAGTTTCGAGCAGACTGGGCAGGATGGTTGTTATAGACAATAACTGGGTTTTTGTGAAAAACCGCAGTGTCTATAAGTATTAGCAGAGAGTCAAACCCTGGGCCAAGCTCCAGGCTCTCTCCCTGGCCGCCCCACTCCTCTCTCTCTCCAGGGCGCCCCCACCTCTTCTCTCTTCTCTCTCTGGCACATGGTGGAGTTGAGATCCGGGAGACGCGTGGAGACCGAGGAGATCCCGTCTGCGTCCGGAGCTCGCGTGGATACGTCTAGAGGCCGGACACTTGAACGGCTTGAAGCACTAGCGCCTCCAGCGCCACTTCCTCCCCGGATTCGGGAGTTTCGCAACCCCGCAAAGGTAAAGATCGGATCTTCTTGTGCACGGGTTCACGGTTTTTTTTCGATCCGACCACCTGCAACGATATCTACCTGAGAGAATCGCGTTTCCGCTGTGCTCTGATCAATTCCTTACATCGAGTAGGTGAAACCTTGAGGAAAACATGCTCACCAACCTCGAACTCTAAGTCCTTCCTTCTGTTGTCGGCATAGCTCTTCTGCCTATCCTGCGCTGCAATCAACCTCTGCCTAATGAGCTGGATCTTATTTGAAGTTTCTTGTACCAACTCAGGTCCCATCAATTGCCTATAACTTGTCTCCTCCCAACACAAAGGAGACCTATAGGGCCGACCGTACAAAGCCTCGAATGGAGCCATGCCTATACTTGCATGAAAGCTATTGTTGTAAGCAAACTCCACAAGAGGTAGGTGATGTTCCCAGTCGTCCTTCTAGTCAAGCACGCATGCTCTCAACATGTCCTCGAGCGTCTGAATCATCCTCTCAGACTGACCGTCTGTCTGAGGGTGAAAAGCCGAACTGAGCTTCAACTGAGAACCCAAGGCCTCCTGAAGACCCTGCCACAGCCTCGTTGTAAACCGCGGGTCTCTGTCAGAGATAATAGACTTCGGCACACCATGCAATCTCACAATGCTGCCAACATAAAGTCTCGCCAAGCTCTCCACAGAATATTTCTTCCTCATAGGTAAGAAGTGAGTAGTCTTGGAGAATCGGTCCACGACTACCCATATCGAGTCATTGCCCTTAGCTGACCTGGGCAAACCTGTCACAAAATCCATGGTGATCTCTTCCCACTTCCACATTGGTATCTCCATCTTCTGCATAAGGCCTGATGGTCTCTGACGTTCAGCCTTAACTTGCTGACACACCAAACACCGAGATACAAACTCTGCCATGTCCTTCTTCATGCCTGACCAATAGAAGGATCTCTCCAAATCCTGGTAAATCTTGGTGTTGCCTGGATGAATGGAGAATCGCGGCCTGTGAGCTTCTGCAAGTACTCTCTCATGAACCTCCACGACATCCAGTATACATACTCGGTGCTGAAATCTAATAACATAGTACTCATCATGAGCAATGCCTGCCTTGCCCACCATCTCCTGAAGTCTGGGATCGGCTCCTTACTGCTCAATCACCTCGTCCAACATAGTGAATTGGATAGACAATTGTGCCACGAAAGCCTGACATAACTGTGGCTCTAGCTCAGTCATAGCACATGTCGTATCCTCTAACATCTTCCAATCCTGCTGAAGTAAAGACCTCTTTCTTCTAAGTGCATCTGCCACGACATTCGCCTTCCCCAGATGATACTGAAGCTCGAAGTCGTAGTCCTTAAGAAACTCGATCCACCTCCTCTGTCACAGGTTTAGCTCCTTCTGAGAGAATAGGCACCTCAAGCTCTTGTGGTCTGTGAACACCTCGAACCTGACACCATAGAGGTAGTGTCTCCAGATCTTCAGTGCATGGACCATAACTGCTAACTCCAAGTCATGGGCCGAATAGTTACGCTCATGCTCCTTTAGTTGGCGAGAAGCATAGGTAACTACCTTACCATGCTGCATCAAAACACAACCAAGGCCTATCTGTGAAGCATCCGAATAGATCGCAAAACCCTCGGCACCACTAGGCAAAATCAACACGGGTGCAAATGTCAGCCTTGTCTTCAGCTTCAGGAAACTACTCTCACAATCCTCATACCACACATACTTAACCTCTTTCTTGGTCAGCTTGGTCAAAGGTGCTTCTATGGATGCAAAGCCTTCAATGAATCGCCTGTAATAACCTACTAACCCAAGAAAACTCCAGATCTCAAATGGTGTCTTCGGAGTCTCCCACTCTAATACTGCTTGAACTTTCTCCGGGTCAATAGCAACTCTAGCGCCTCCGATGACATGCCCAAGGAAATGAACCTCGTACATCCAGAAGTCTCACTTGCTGAACTTGGCATACAGCTTGTGCTCTCGGAGAACCTCTAAAACTATCCTCAGATGCTCACAGTGTGTAGCCTCATCAGGGGAGTAGACTAACACATCGTCTATGAACACCACAACAAAGCTATCCCAGTATGGCCTAAACACCTTATTCATGAGATCCATGAATGCTGTAGGGACGTTAGTAAGACCAAATGGAAGCACAAGGAACTCATAGTGTCCATAGCGGGTCCTGAATGCAGTCTTGGAAACATCCTCCCCCTTGATCCTCAACTGATGGTAGCCAGATCGCATATCAATCTTGGAGAACACGGATGCATTCTGCAGCTGATCAAACAAATCATCAATGTACGACAAGGGGTACCTGTTCTTTACTGTCACCTGGTTGAGCTTCATGTAGTCAATGCACAACCTGAGGGAACCATCCTTCTTCTTCACGAATAGAACAGGTGTGCCCCATGGTGACACACTAGGGTGAATGAACCCCTTGTCAAGCAACTTCTTCAACTGCTTCCTCAGCTCAGCTAACTCCGCAGGTGCCATCCAGTAGGGAGCTTTAGAGATAGGTGAGGTGCCTGGAAGCAACTCTATAGTGAACTCTATCTCCCTTGTTGGTGGCAATCTAGATAAATCATCATGGAACACGTCTAGGAAATCCTGCACAACCTCGTTCTCCCCAAGGGTAGGTGACTGATCAGCCTTGGGAACTAAGACCACACTGGCAAGAAAAGTGTCACAACCCTTGTTCACCATCTTCATAGCCTTCATGGCAGAGATCACCAACCTTCCTGCAAGATTCCTTGGCAACGGATGTGAGAACTCATCCTCTCCAGGAATACAGAAAGTAATTCTCTTCCTCCTGCAATCGACCTAGGCATAGTGCTCCTCAAGCCAATCTAGACCAAGTATGGCATCATAGTCTTTCATCTTGAGCAAGTAGAAGCACCAAAACAAGCCTCGATCTTCAATACACATAGGTAAATATGGGATGCACTTCCTAGTCGCTACAGTACCTGCTGGCGTGTGCACAGACAAGGGAACCTCTAACTCCTCTACCTCAACTCTAGACTCTGCCACTAACTGCTTAGCAAACCACTCGAAAGTAAATGAGTGTGCAGCACCCGTATCAAATAATACTCGAGTCTGCACACCCATAACTAAAATAGTACCTTCTGTGACATTCTCTGTCTGTTCTGCATCCTCACGTGTTAGCGCACACACTCGGGCTTGGGCCCGAGGCCTTCCTGGCTTCCCTATCACTAGTGTCGCTGCTACTGCCGCTACTGGGGCTAGCGCTCCTCTCTGCACAGGCTGTTGAAGTCTGGGGCAGTCTCTGATCTGGTTCTCGGTGTTGCCACACTTCAGGCACTTCCCTACTAGCTTCCAACACTCTGAACTGCCGTGTGTCCTTCCGCAATGAGGACACACCTTCTTGTCATTGGGCCTGAAGTGGGGTGTCTAGGGTACAACTGCTGACTGGCTCGGAGCTGTTGTACGCTATGGTTGCTGGTACACAACTGCCTTCTTTTTGTCCGGCCTCTAGAAAAGTGGCGATGACCTATTCTGGGCTGCCCTCTTCTCCTCCATATACTGATCCATCTCATTCTCCTGCCTGCATGCTGCACTGAGAGCCTCATTTAAGGTTCGATGATCAAACACTACTAGTCTCGACCTGAGTGATGGTTTGAGCCCCATCACGAACTTCTTAGCCTTCCTGCGCTCATTCACAAAAATATGGGGAGCGTACTTGGATAGCTGAGCAAACCTGGCCTTGTACTCCACAACAGTCATGGAACCCTATGTAAGAGATAGAAATTCCTACTTCGTCTTGTCCTAAATATGCTCGGGGATAAACTTGGCCCGGAAGAGTCTAATGAACTCATCCCAAGTCACCTCCAAAGCTCTATCCTTGTACCTCATACGTAGCATAGAGGCCCACCACACATCGGCTCTCTCCTGCAAGATACAACCAATAAGCACCATCTAATCTAAAATCTTAATATTACACAAGTACATATACTCTGAGTACATGTAGCATGTAAGTCTCTAGGCTAACTTTGTCCTCTTCCGCACACCTGATAGCAAGAAAAATCTTCTCCACTTCTCTCATCCAGCTCTCTTCCATAAGGGGTTGACTCTCCCCCTAAAAAGAAGGCGGAGCCATCCTCTTAAACCTCTCCATGATGGACGGACTACCATGGCCATGCTCCTAGGGAACTGGAGTTGGAGCATGAGCCTGAGATAAAAGGCAACACATAAGAAATCATACAATCAACAAAACAAGCTACCCCTATTTAACAACTCTAACTTGTGTCTGCAACTGGGCCTGCAACACAGCCTGAGTCTGTGCTTGCATCTACATCGCTTGGACCAGGCGTTGCATGAACACGCCACAGTCCACAAGTGGTGGTGGAGGAAGTACCGTGGGACCCTGAGGTGCTGGGGCCTGCTACCCACCCCTCTCCTCACGTCTCTGCTCATCCTCCTGAGCCTGGGTGCCATGCCTACCACGGCTCGCCATTGCCTGTAAAACAATCAACTCAGTTAGAATCTAAATTACTTAGTCCTAACCATTTTCTTAACTATCTTTAATTCATTATTAGATGTTTTCCACATGTATGGACTAATTCTATAAAGACTTTGAAATATTGTGTAGATGATGGCTTATTTATGTACAATCTCAACATGTTGCTCTGATACCAATCTCTGTAACGACCCCCTTTATACTAGTATAATTATACCAATCCACATCGATATAAAGTGCGTCGTCATAGTGGGACATGTACCCAACACAACGTAGTAGGTAAAGATGTACACAAATAACAAAGGAAAGTACAACAGAAGAAAAGAAATTCCTATTCCATCATCATTACACACATCCCACAGTCTATATAGTAAAGAAGTAAATAAACAAAGTTCATGAATCATAAGTCCATAACATAACATTGTTCACATACTAGCAAATGGAAAGTACAAGCTATGTAAATAGTCTTCAACTAGCTCCGCCTAGAGATCTATTTGATGTCCAAGATGGGCAAACCGTGGATAAAGAGGCAATCTTAGATATTGCCCTAACACATGGCAATGCTAAAGAACATGAAGTTGTTGATGATGAGGCAAACATGCAATGGGAGAGAAATGATGTTGAATGGCTAGAAGTTACTTTAAAAACTATTCAAAAATGAGTAGGTTGTGTTGTTTTCTGAATGCCCGAAATTGTAACTTGTCTCATTTATTCCATTTATTTACTGAATTTAGTTTGTCGATCTAATTTCATTAAAGTAACAAATTTTGTAGGTACTGCTGTGAGGATCAAGATTTTTCAAAAGAATAATATTTGTTGAGGCGTGCGACATACGATTTGTAATGTATGCCTAATATTTTTATCTCATTGAAATTGAGCATATTATTTATGTAAAATTTTACTTCGTAACATGAATCATTGAATATCTCAGGGGGAAGAAGATTGCTAGAATGTTGACATTTACAGATTGTAAAGTGGAAGGTCTCCGAACTCGCAACAAGTGTGATACCCTGAATTTTCATTCATTTTATATTGTGCATGTATATTTACTTGTTGTATGTATAACATGTGTACTCAATTGTGCATATTATAATTTTATACTTCTCATGAACATATGTATGTATATATATATATATATGATATTTTGTGTGAGAATAAGCAATTAGCTGATTTTGTGTATATTGTGTATATTAAAATCCTAGGCATATAATACTTAAGTAATATCACGCATGTTTAATCTAATTACCGATATGCATGTTGTATTTATCTATTTTATGCATAATATATATAATTATGTTGTATATGTGTGCGTATTTATACATATGTCAATTCAAGTGTGTGCATGCAAGAATTATTTTGTTGTATAGAGTATTCTTAGTTAACTTACTTCATATTGCATCTTAATAACACTATACATGTATTATCTAAATCTTGAAGTGCATATTATACTACCTATTCCATGGATATTGTGTGTAAGTATATGAAGTATAAATGTATATATGTATGTTATCTTATGCATGTGACATCTATGTATCTAATCCTATGTACATCAAATCATCTATAGTATATGAATAGTACTTAAATAACATTGTGCATGTGATAGGTAAGTAATGCTATAGGCCATGTAAGTACATGAAAGTTATTTTTGTATAAGTATATATATATATATATATATATATATATATATATATGTGCATACATTATCTAGCTATCAATGTATGTAGATCTCATGCATATTGTACGTGTTGTGCACATAGTAAGAAATTATTATCATATATTTTGTAAATAATTATGAGTTTATTTTCGAGCATGCAAAATATATTTAAATGTATATGAATTATTTAATTATTGATGTGCCTCTTGTATTTAATTATTTTATACATATTGTAAGTAACCATGGTGTGTATATGTATACATACATATGTTATTCTTGTTTAAATGAAATCTATCTACTTTAAGCATGTTAAACTATTTATGGTGTGTAAGGTACTTGAATGATAATGTACATGTAGAATTTAAATAATGAGGAATTCATTTCATTATATGTTCATGCATGATGTATATAATCATGTAATGTGTATGTATATGTGCGTATATGTATGTTATTGATGTATACTATCCTTAATTATGATTAGTGTAAGTTATATTTAAATAAATATTATGTAATGCATGTACTTTATGTGGTAAGGATATATGTAATTATTTTTACATATACTAAATTGTTTTGGTGTATTTACGCATTTATTTTAGGGTTTGGCAGGGTTTTGACTGCACTGTGCAGTTGGCGGCCAAGACCTGGACGCCAACTTCCAAGCCTGTGGTTGGCGTACACATCCCTAGATGCCAACTCACAGTGGGCGGCCACCTGATGGACACCAACCCCCTATTGGCGGCCATCCCCTTGACGTCAACTGTGCAGTTGACTACAACCGATGTTGACGTCAATATCCTCCTGCGTAACGGTTCCAGATTTGTTAATGCTCACGTTTTGGCCAGTTCCAGATTAGGAAACCCATTCTAATGCGTAGGAAACATACCCTATTGCGTACCCAAACCCCCAAGCCTATAAAATAACCATCCTAGGTCGAGGAGAAGGCTTTTAGCATTTGGTGAAACCCTTGGACCCGAGATGAGGAAAAGCTGATCTTTGGAGGGCCGGATCTGTCGACTGGAGGTGTTCCCCGAGGAGCTACACCAACTGGAGGATAGCCTATGCATAGGATAAGAGATTCCAACTCCTAGGGACCGTCTGCATCCCCAGAAGAACCAGATCTAAGGCGTTTCTGAGCACCTTCATGGCAGGGCCGAGGAGGGCTTCACCGACGATTCTTGATCTTCGTAGGTTTTTTTTAGAGGCAAGTAAACCCTAGATCTTAATCCTATACATGTCCCCTAAGTCCAAGGTATTTTTCTAGATTTTTCCTCGAGTCCTGGAACCCCAAATTCACCCTTGTATGAAGTGATGTCTGTGTGTGCTGCTGGGAGCATGTTGGCAGCAGCATCTACTGCAGTCAAGTTCTTGAGTTGACGGCAAGGGATGCCACAGTTGAAAGTAAACGACAACATCCCTTGACGTCTACTTCTTCAGTGTCCTGAAAATGTGTTGTTTGATCTTTTTACGCTGTTTAAATGATGTCTAGACGTAGTTACATGCTATAAATTTTAGGGGTGATTGTAAACAGTCATTGGGTCATATCATGAGGTTGCCCTAATTTTCTGTGAATTGTGTTAATTATGAAAATTCAATAATTTCATTATGAACATCACATAAACATGATTAAATCTAGTAAAAATAGATTTGTTGTAAGTTAGAGTCTTATAATTTTTACATGACAGCATGAGGTCTGCTATTTAAATTCTGAACTGTTAGCATCCAACCATGTTCATATGTACCATGTATAAAGATATTTCAATGAATATGTCTGAAATCTAGATTTAATTGTGGAAATTATGTTTATTGTTAGAATAATCTGGAAAATTACATATGTGATAGGTTTACTGTTAGTAACCTGTGATAAAATTTGGAACTGATTTGATGACAGAAAGTGCAAATATTGTTAAATCATGGGAATTATTCATGTTGGATATGTTAAAATCTAAACTTGTGTAATTCAGAAGTTAACAGCATGTTTAAGACTGAATTATGAGTTGTTTTATTTCTGAAAACAGTAGTATCATGTTAGGTTAACTAAGATATGTGCAATTGACCCATATTACATGTAAAGTGAGTAAATAGTTATTTGAAGTGTGTGAATAATGAAAGAAAATGCGATAAAGTAAAAGTGTAACAATTGGGCCAAGAATGACACTGCTACCCTAGAGGCTTTGAGAGCTGTACATAGAAAAGTCCCTATGGAAGGCTCTATGTGTGAAATGTATGACCTAAGGGCATTAGGAAAAACCTTGAGGTGGACAAGTACCACTGGATAGGGTGGAGAGGGCTTCTCCCGGTCTGCGCAGTTACCAAGATTCACCACTACATTGCCTAGGTGGTGGGTATGTGATTATGAGTTGTGTTATGAGATATGTGTTATGAGATGCGATGAGTTGTGCTATGAGATATGTGTTATGAGCTATGAGATATTGGTTTGCGTCCTCTAATAGGTAGTTAGGACTATGTGTCATGGCATTTTAAGCGATGGAATATGAATAAAGTGTAAGGTGATATGCGAATGTGGCATGTGATGAGTGCAAATGACATGATATGTGATAAATGAAAATAAAAGCTTAAATGATATGAAAAATATGTGAAAAGATAAGTAAGAGAGAGTTAATGTTAATGAGAGTGTGCTTGCATGTGAAAACTAATGTGTTAATGCAATATGTTCATATTTCATGTATTAATTACCTCAATTGAAATATCATGTTAGTATCATGTCATGTAGATTATTGTTCTTCATGTAATAGTGTATGTGAATAAACATATGTAACCATGTCATTTATGCAACATGAAAGATGAACATGTAGAATTGTTGAATGAATAAGATAACATATGAACAAATGTAAATCCATGTAATTGAATATAATTCATGTCAAAACAGCAAGTAAAGTGTTGCTATGAATGTGATAAATACATGTAAGAATGTTAGTTCCATGCTAGATGAAATGTTCAATTAGTATAAAGTTCCATGCTTAAGTGCTTATTGTTGCCAACCAATTTGACCATGTTTTAACTTTTCAATTCATGCTATAAAATATGAAACCATGTGTATGAGATTTAATTATATTAAAACAGCAAGCAAAATGTACAATTAAATGTGAAAAGTGCATGTGAAAAGTGAAGAGTCATCGTGTTAGGTTGTTCTTTTCTTTATGCTCAATTCTATGTTCTAGTTGTATGAATATATCATGAAATGGAATAATGTGTGGATGGATGAATCATGCTACATGTTAGGTGTAGAAAATATGTACAAGTGTATAATATAGTACCCATGATTTAGAATAAATACACGATAGACTAAAGCTTGTTTAAGTGATTAAAATATGCGTTGATAGTTAAGAGTAAGGACCATGTGTATTTTGTAGTTTAAATGATAGTATGTATTCTTTAGTGTTTAATAGCTTAACATGAATGTGATATGTTTAAGATTAAGCCTTTGGTTTGCTTGCTGAGTCTTTGGACTCACCCTTGCTTTGGCGTACAGGTGAGACAGGTATTCACTTTTTGGAGGAAGGCATAGCGAAGGTTGATCTCTTGGAGAAGTAGCTTTTGAGGAGCGATTATCAGTTGTACTTTTCTATTTCATAGCTTGAATAAAGTAATTGTATGGACAATATTAGACAATGTAGTTCTTTTATCATGTAATAATATGGACATTGTCATTTTATTTCTCTATATAGACTGTGGAATGTGTGATGGTGATGTAATAAACGTTGAGTAATTATTTTTATTTCCGTTGTTATCAATTGCTATCCACGTACTTTTCAACCTATCGGCTAGTGTTGGGTTATTATCCCACTGTGACGGCGCTCTTTATACCGATGGGGATTGGTATAATCGTACTGGTATGAGGAGGGTCATTACAGAGATTGGTATCAGAGCCCAAGGTTGAGATTGTACATGGATAGACCATCACCCTCACAATATTGCAAAGTCTTTATAGGAAATTATCCATATATGTAGAAATTACTAATAACGAATGGAAGATAGTTAAGAAAAATAGTTAGGATTTAGTAACCTAGATTCTAACTAAATTGATTATTTTGCAGACTATGGTTGGCCGTGGTAGACGTAGTGCTCAGTCTAGGAGGTATGAGCAGAACCGCAAAATTAAGAAGTTCGTGAAAGGGCTCAAACCATCGTTGAAAGCTAGGCTTCTAGAGCTTGATTCCCGTACTTTGGAAGAAGTTCTTGGCGTGGCAAATAAGCAAGAGAATAAAATGGAATCATATCAAGGAGAAAAGGGAGCTCAAAAGGAGGGAGTACCAAAGTCATTCCAAAGGCAAGATAGGAAGAAGAAGAAACTCAAGGAAGGTAAACAATCAACTGTGGCATCAGGCAATGAGAAACCTGAGTACATACATTGCGGGATGCGTCATGGCGGGAACGCATGTTGGCGAAAGGAAGGAAGGTGTCGAAGATGACCGGCTTAAGGAGTGTGATACCCTGAGTTTTCATTCATTTTAAGGAGTGTGATACCCTAGATGTGGCAACAAGGATCATCGGCTTAAGGAGTGTCCGAACCTGAAGACGAAGTTCATTCCACAGGATGTTTCATCAATAGCAATAAAGGAGCAAGGATTAGCCGAAGATGACCTCGGCAACGTCACCACAGGTACTCGATTCGATCTTCGAGGATGAAGATCTTTTTCAAGGGGGGAGAGTGTGATACCCTGAGTTTTCATTCATTTTATATTGTGCATGTATATTTACTTGTTATGTGTATAACATGTGTATTCAATTGTGCATATTATAATTTTATACTTCTCATGAACATATGTATGTATATATATATATGATATTTTGTGTGAGAATAAGCAATTAGCTGATTTTGTGTATATTGTGTATACTAAAATCCTAGGCATATAATACTTAAGTAATATCACGCATGTTTAATCTAATTATCAATATGCATGTTGTATTTATCTATTTTATGCATAATATATATAATTATATTGTATACGTGTGCGTATTTATACATTTGTCAATTCAAGTGTGTGCATGCAAGAATTATTTTGTTGTATAGAGTATTTTAGTTAACTTACTTCATATTGCATCTTAATAACACTATACATGTACTATCTAAATCTTGAAGTGCATATTATACTACCTATTCCATGGATATTGTGTGTAAGTATATGAAGTATAAATGTATATATGTATGTTATCTTATGCATGTGATATCTATCTATCTAATCCTATGTACATCAAATCATCTATAGTATATGAATAGTACTTAAATAACATTGTGCATGTGATAGGTAAGTAATATTATAGGCCATGTAAGTACATGAAAGTTATTTTGTATAAGTATATATATATATATGTGTGTGTGTGTGTGTGTGTGCATGCATTATCTAGTTATCAATGTATGTAGATCTCATGCATATTGTACGTGTTGTGCACATAGTAAGAAATCATTATCATATATTTTGTAAATAATTATGAGTTTATTTTCGAGCATGCAAAATATATTTAAATGTATATGAATTATTTAATTATTGATGTGCCTCTTGTATTTAACTATTTTATACATGTTGTAAGTAACCATGGTGTGTATATGTATACATACATATGTTATTCTTGTTTAAATGAAATCTATCTACTTTAAGCATGTTAAACTATTTATGGTGTGTAAGGTACTTGAATGGTAATGTACATGTAGAATTTAACTAATGAGAAATTCATTTCATTATAAGTCCATGCATGATGTATATAATCATGTAATGTGTATGTATATGTGCGTATATGTATGTTATTGATGTATATTATCCTTAATTATGATTAGTGTAAGTTATATTTAAATAAATATTATGTAATGCATGTACTTTATGTGGTAAGGATATATGTAATTATTTTTACATATACTAAATTGTTTTGGTGTATTTACGCATTTATTTTAGAGTTTGGCAGGGTTTTGAATGCACTGTGCAGTTGGCGGCCAAGACCTGGACGCCAACTTCCAGGCCTGTGGTTGGCATCCACATCCCTGGACGCCAACTCACAGTGGGCGGCCACCCGCTGGACGCCAACCCCCTGTTGGCGGCCAGCCCCTTGACGTCAACTGTGCAGTTGACTACAACCGATGTTGAGGTCAATATCCTCCTGCGTAATGGTTCCAGATTTGTTAATACTCGCATTTTGGCCGGTTCCAGATTAGGAAACCCATCCTAATGCGTAGGAAACCTACCCTATTGCGTACCCAAACCCCCAAGCCTATAAAATACCCATCCTAGGTCGAGGAGAAGGCTTTTAGCATTTGGTGAAACCCTTGGACCCGAGATGAGGAAAAGCTGATCTTTGGAGGGCCGGATCCGTCGACTGGAGGTGTTCCCCGAGGAGCTACACCAACTGGAGGATAGCCTATGCATAGGATAAGAGATTCCAACTCCGAGGGACCGTCTGCATCCCCAGAAGAACCAGATCTAAGGCGTTTCTGAGCACCTTCTTGGCAGGGCCGAGGAGGGCTTCACCGACGATTCTTGATCTTTGTAGATTTTATTTAGAGGCAAGTAAACCCTAGATCTTAATCTTATGCATGTCCCCTAAGTCCAAGGTATTTTTCTAGATTTTTCCTCGAGTCCTGGAACCCCAAATTCACCCTTGTATGAAGTGTTGTCTGTGTGTACTGCTGGGAGTAGGTTGGCGGCAGCATCTACTGCAGTCAATTTCTTGAGTTGACGGCAAGGGATGCCGCAGTTGAAAGTAGACGGCAACATCCCTTGACGTCTACTTCTTCAGTGTCTTGAAAATGTGATGTTTGATCTTTTTATGCTGTTTAAATGATTTCTAGACGTAGTTACATGCTGTAAATTTTATGGGTGATTGTAAACAGTCATTGGGTCATATCATGGGTTGCCCTAATTTTCTGTGAACTGTGTTAATTATGAAAATTTAATAATTGCATTATGAGCATCACATAAACATGATTAAATCTAGTAAAAATAGATCTGTTGTAAGTTGGAGTCTTATAATTTTTACATGACAGCATGAGGTCTGCTATTTAAATTCTGAACTATTAGCACCCAACCATGTTCATATGTACCATGTATAAAGATATTTCAATGAATATGTCTAAAATCTAAATTTAATTGTGGAAATTAAGTTTACTATTAGAAAAATCTGGAAAATTACATATGTGTTAGGTTTACTGTTAGTAACCCGTGATAAAAATTTGGAACTGATTTGGTGACAGAAAGTGCAAATATTGTTAAATCATGGGAATTATTCATGTTGGATATGTTAAAATCTAAACTTGTGTAATTCAGAAGTTAACAGCAAGTTTAAGACTGAATTATGAGTTGTTTTATTTTTTGAAAATGGTAGTATCATGTTAGGTTAACTAAGATATGTGCAATTGACCCATATTACATGTAAAGTGAGTAAATAGTTATTTGAAGTGTGTGAATAATGAAAGAAAAGGTGATAAAGTAAAAGTGTAACAATTGGGCCAAGAATGACACTACTACCCTAGAGGCTTCGAGAGCTGTACATAGAAAAGCCCCTATGGAAGGCTCTATGTGTGAAAAGTATGACCTAAGGGCATTAGGAAAAACCTGGAGGTGGACAAGTACCACTGGATAGGGTGGAGAGGGCTTCTCCCAGTCTGCGCAGTTACTAAGATTCACCACTACATTGCCTAGGTGGTGGGTATGTGATTATGAGTTGTGTTATGAGATATGTGTTATGAGATGCGATGAGTTGTGCTATGAGATGAGTTATGAGCTATGAGATATTGGTTTGCGTCCTCTAATACATAGTTAGGACTATGTGTCATGGCATTTTAAGCGATGGAATATGAATAAAGTGTCAGATGACATGCGAATGTGGCACGTGATGAGTGCAAATGACATGATATGTGATAAATGAAAATAAAAGCGTAAATGATATGAAAAATATGTGAAAAGATAGGTAAGAGAGAGTTAATGTTAATGAGAGTGTGCTTTCATGTGAAAACTAATGTGTTAATGCAATATGTTCATATTTCATGTATTAATTACCTCAATTGAAATATCATGTTAGTATCATGTCATGTAGATTATTGTTCTTCATGTAATAGTGTATGTGAATAAACATATGTAACCATGTCATTTATGCAACATGAAAGATGAACATGTAGAATTGTTGAATGAATAAGATAACATATGAACATAAATCCATGTAATTTAATGTAATTCATGTCAAAACAGCAAGTAAAGTGTTGCTATGAATGTGATAAATACATGTAAGAATGTTAGTTCCATGCTAGATGAAATGTTCAATTAGTATAAAGTTCCATGCTTAAGTGCAAATTGTTGCCAACCAATTTGACCATGTTTTAACTTTTCAATTCATGCTATAAAATATGAAACCATGTGTATGAGATTTAATTATATTAAAACAGCAAGCAAAATGTACAATTAAATGTGAAAAGTGCATGTGAAAAGTGAATAGTCATCATGTTAGGTTGTTCTTTTCTTTATGCTCAATTCTATGTTCTAGTTGCAGGAATATATCATGAAATGGAATAATGTGTGTATGGATGAATCATTCTACATGTTAGGTGTAGAAAATATGTACAAGTGTATAATATAGTACCCATGATTTAGAATAAACACACGATAGACTAAAGCATGTTTAAGTGATTAAAATATGCGTTGATAGTTAAGAGTAAGTACCATGTGTATTTTGTAGTTAAATGATAGTATGTATTCTTTAGTGTTTAATAGCTTAACATGAATGTGATATGTTTAAGATTAAGCCTTTGGTTTGCTTGCTGAGTCTTTGGACTCACCCTTGCTTCGGCGTACAGGTGAGACATGTATTCACTTTTTGGAGGAAGGCATAGCGAAGGTTGATCTCTTGGTGATGTAGCTTTTGAGGAGCGATTATCAGTTGTACTTTTCTTTTTCAAACCTTGAATAAAGTAATTGTATGGAAAATATTGGACAATGTAGTTCTTTTATCATGTAATAATGTGGACATTGTCATTTTATTTCGCTATATAGACTGTGGAATGTGTGATGGTGATGGAATAAACATTGAGTAATTATTTTTATTTCCACTGTTATCAATTGCTATCCACGTACCTTTCAACCTATCGGCTAGTGTTGGGTTATTATCCCACTGTGACGGCGCTCTTTATACCGATGGGGATTGGTATAATCATACCGGTATGAGGTGGGTCGTTACAACAAGGCTACCATAATGTCAAAGACAAGGGAAGGAGGAAAATTGGATTCTAAGGCCTTTCAATTATATTTTGAGTTAGTGTCATTTTATAGTCCATATCACTAAACATTTAACTGGATTGTCTGACATATTTCATCTTTTATAGCCATCTGTGGGAAAGTACACCAATAGAAGTGAGAGACGCATTCACATACCTAGATAGCTTGTGCTTCAATGCATACATGAATGCGACAGCAACCAAGATGGGCTCATGGACCAAGGCTTCAGATATCTTGTCAAAGAGATATACATTTGCGCCAATAGTCTGCTAGTAAGCATACATATTCTCATGGTATTTATCTTTTACTGGAATGTATAACTTCTTTCTATTGCAAGACAACCAAAAACCTTTACACCTTTGTAATCTCATGTGAAATAGGGGGCATTGGAATCTTCTAATCTTATGCAACTTTCGAGCAAGTTTTGATTCCAACAGTGACAAACCATGTATGTTGCTTCTTGATTCACTCTTATCTATTGGTGCAAGAAGTCTTCAAGTTCACATTATAAGGTAAACACTATTATGATTGATTATGTTATTATTACATTGGTTTTGTTCTCGTCTAACTTAGTTCCAACTTGGCATCATTGCTTAGTTTTGTTATGGATATTTACAAAGCTGTAGGACGAGAAGTGGATAAGGACATCATTGCTGAAATTTCTTTGCATATTCCAAAAGTAAGTTTTTAACATAATTTGTTCATAGCAATTGCTTCATTGACAAAGTTTTATAAATAATTTGCTCAATTATCATTATTCATTTTACAGGTGCCACAACAAAAGAATGGTGAGGAATGTGGCATCTTCGTCCTATATTTTATCCATTTGTTCATGCGGGATGCACCAAAAAGTGAATGTTTAGAAGGATACCCAGCTTTGCATGTTATTTTCAAACTTGTGCACCCTTGATGTTTATTTAATAATAGTTTTGATAATATCGAATCTCATTTTTGAAGCTTACGGAAGCATGGTTCAATAGAGAAGAGGTGGACAAGTTTGATGAGAAAGTTCGATTATTTCTGGCTGGGAACAAAGATAATGTTACTTCAGAAGCTGATTTGCACGATATGAAAGAAGAGGAAATGGAGGCAGAACAAAAGCCTGTGAAAACTACTTCCTCTAGAAAGCGTGGTTACACCACCTATGATGATGTGTATGCAATGGAGGAAGGTTGTCGTATTTATGTGGAGGGAAATGACATTGGCCAGCCAGTCGGGCCAGGTGGGCGATCACTCAGATCATTTTTGGGGACTATTGCAAGAGATCCACATAAAATGTCAATCAATTTTCAAGACCGGAGAAAATTGCCCAAAACATGTAAGGATGATGTGTTTGCATATGTTCATGTAATTGCTTAAAATAAACTCATCTTCTCTGCTTTGGTCCTTCACATATGTTATTCAATTTTATTTTCTGCTCTAATTTTTTATCAGTATGTTTTGATAAAAATCTGCATAAAATCAATGATTTCTAATCAACCCCTACCTACAGTTGAGAGAGCATTAGCCCTCCACAACTTCATAAGAGCTTTACATTTCTACATGAAATTTCACACAACATGTCTTGGATGCAATAGGAGTGTTCCCGCTAAAAATGATGCTAGATTTTTGCTTATTAATTTTCTGGCCAGCCCACATAAGAAAGTTTTTAATCAATTTCAGCATATTCATTAGTTCCTTCTTTAAGGCTTACCCAAATATTCATTTGTTAAATTAGGCCTACAAACTAATTTCTGAAAATCACCCTTTGTTAAAAAAAATTATGATGTTAAAAAATATGATGTCATATGTTTTCATGAGAGGAAACATGCCTCAAATGCACTTAGTATCTATTCTTTAGAAGAGAGCTCGAGTTGATCCTCTTATAAGAAATCTTGCCTTTTCTGTTGAGAAGTAGTCCCACTTCTTTAAGGATCTCCGTAATCAGGTTTCCATAAGGAAGCCAAATAACGTTTGTTTTGTTTTGGCATCTCTCATTCTTTTAGTAGAGTCAACCATTGTCTTTAGGATGATTTTGGGAAGATCAATCATTGTTTCTCTCCCTAAGCAATACATCAGGATTTTGTCTTTCTTGGCAACAGCAGATAGATTGCTACATTTGGGCACAAGAATGTTGCAACTTATCGTGTGAAAAATTCTCCCCAGTGTAGATAGCTTTATGGCATTAATCTCCTAGTCTTCTATCTTTTCTTTTAATCTTAGTGCTGCCTTAACTTCTGTGTTATTGACTAACTCTCTTGGTCCCATTCCAATAGAGTAACACATTAAATAGAATGACAAGAACTGTCCCATTCTCTTGGTCCCATTCCAATAGGGCATATGTGATTCATTTCTATTTTCAGGACTAATTTCTATATTCTTACACTCATGTTGCTTGGGCTCTAAATATTATGTTTTCATGTTATGATCAAAGAAAATATGATATCTCAGATGCAATGAGGAAATGGGTGGTCCAGGATTTGAATAATAAATGTCGCTCTTGGAAATATGTCAACCGCGAGTTATACTTCAAGTATAATGGGATAGCAAAGCAGCAAACACGACCAAACGTACCATAGCTTGATGTGGATCAATGGAAAGAAGCGATTAAATAATGGAAAACCTTGGAGTGGAAGGTATTTTAAGAGAACAATGCCCATTGTATTTTGGATCTCATTTTTTAATTATATTTTAGACTTTTGGCAGCGGTCAAGCGAAACAAATAGGAAGAATAAGAGTAAACAAAAGTGGTTCCATTGTGCTGGGACTCGATTTGTGGCAGACATACATGAAGAGGAGGTTTATAACTTTAACTCATTGTTCAATCTTTTAATTGTTGAATTTTTACAAACTAACTAAAATTATTTGTTCACAGCATGTGAAAGGGCACTTGGATTTGGACCGTACTGATTTGTTCATAAAGAGACATACACGAAAGGATGGGAAGCCTATCAATGATGCTGCAAGACATGTCATTGTAAGCCTATGAATCTGATGAATGATTGATATGTATTTTGAAATTTAACATGTTTTATGTCTTTGTTTGTAGGAAAAGCTGAAATCTTTGAAAAGTGCACAACCACCGAGCGATGACTCTACACCACATCAGGTGACTGCAAGGAATGATACCTATACCCAGGTTTTAGGCCCAGATAGACTTGGCTATGTTAGTGGTGTGGGCACAGGTCCCACTCCAACTTCTATGTGGGGGAATGAGTCTAAAGAAGTTTTAAGGATTGAGAACAAACACTTGATGCAAAGGATGGAGGAGTTGGAGACAACCATGGCTGAGAAATTTGCAAAGATGGAGAGTATGATTATGGGATCATAGGTATATATGACTATTTATGCTTTGTGAGTATGGACATTTTAAACATGAAACTTATGATACATGAAAATATGTTTCACTAGAATCATGGAATTGTTTCACCAAAATCATGCAGATTTCAGGTTTCTTTTATTTTTGTTTCAGTTTTGCATATTTCATTTTTTTTCTAAGATTTTTTTTAAGAATTTGATTGGATTTTCTGGACAAACTTAAAGCGTACATTTTTTTACACAATTTTAATGCACTTAGATTTACATACATCTGAAGAACCATCAAACTCAGTGTGAGATAAATGAATTTTAAAATGACCACTGAGCCTGCATCCTTCTTGGCCGATTAACAGATTGTAGAATACACTCAAATTTGTTGTATCCTTCTTTAAGATTTTTATGACAAACAATTCATAAGCAAACCATTTACTTCTGGATATGTTCCAACATAAATATGTTTATGACAATTTGGGGTTCAACTTTGTTCTAGGCCAAGAATGATGGTAAGTGTGCACCATCTCCACACGTGGATGTGCATACAACCAGTGTAGTTGAGTGATAAACTATAGATCAAGATGTAAAGCGCATTATAGATTGTGGATGCAACACCCACTTAGACCCTGACAGTTATATCAACTCTCATCAAGTCCAAGTGATGAGCTACATGGGGAACACACCCCAACATATATCAAATGCAGGTTGATTCATTCACAAATAAATACCAATGCAGTGGAATTAAATAACAAACTCATCAACTTTAATATCCAAGTCCATAGTCCATGAAAGAAGTCCACAATCACTAAAGTAGTTTAAATACAAGGTTCAAAACATAATAATTCCTCACATACAAAGGTCACTCAACACACAAATCTAATCTTCACGCTCTGAATCCGATCCCACTACTAAAGTCTCAGGATCTGCCATCTCAACTGAAATGTTAAGCAAGTATGAGTCTACAACGAAGACTCAGCAAACAACCCAAAAATGGACTACCAATCTAACATATAAGATAGTTTCAAATCATGTTATTGCATATAGATTTCAACAATCATAATACTTGTAAGATAATCATTTACTAAACATGTCTTAAATCAAAACTATGTATAAATGCTACTTGCATAAGGCATGAGTTTAAGACATTATACTAACATCATAATGTATAACGTTGCCAAGTGATTTCAGATCTGATCATTATGACTTAATTTCAAGTATCAACATGGTGTATATGGCATACATGATTTCAAGAATTTGCATAAGTGAGCATGACTACTAAACATTCAACCGAAATGAAATATGACAAGTATTACATTCTAATCATTCTAAGACTGAAATTAAACATATTGAATAAAATATACCTATATACAATGCCAAGACACAGTCCAAACCACCCATTAGAAGTCACGTAGACATATGAACATATACTCATCACTGAGGCAGACAGTGAAAGAGTCTTCGTTACTGCGCAAAACTGGGGGAAGTCCTCCTTACCATTACCAATGGTACTTGTCAACCTCCAGAATTTCTTTATGTGCCCTCGGGAACATATATAACATATTGAACACTTTCATAGGGGCATTACTATGGTCCTATTCCAGATTACTTCTAAGGTGGCAGTGCCTTATTGGTCGAATATAGAATCATATACGAATTTTCCAGATTCAAATGCAATATAACATGCTACCCAAATCATATACACATATTCAAATCATGGCAGAGACATATTTCAGATTGATCACATGCTGCATTTTCTGAGAATTTCCTAAAAATCTATTTAATATAACACATTTCTCATGATGATAGCAGACTTAAAATGGTTATAGATATCATAAATTCACAAACTTTGGTCAGAACGTGACTCTATCATCATGGAGTAAGCCAGTAGTTTTTGATGATTTTCTAACTTATACACTAATTTTCGTATTAATCTAAGCATTGATATAAATAGAGAAATATTCATTACACTGAAACCGTCTGTCAACCAGGTTCAATATCTTTACTGAGAGTATATCATAGTAACATAATCCGTTTTTCAAAATATCATGATTTTTGGAATCTCGAAACTATTTATAAAATTAAAATGATACTACTAATTTTTGTATTTCAGTAATAGAAATTACAGAAAATAGTGAAATTATGATTATAGATCCATCACAGCATGAACATAACCCTGGCTTGTATTTCTACACAGAAATCATAATTTTGATCATGAACATGCTTTAAGTACAAAATCTCTTCTTAAATCTATGCTTATTTACATAATTCAGAAATTACCCTAAATCATAGTGTCTACAAGAAATAACCCAAATTGTAGTATGGTAAGAAGTTAACCTACTTAACCCTACACATCTCATAGAAGATCCATACGAAGTCTAAACATAAAGATATAATTCCAAAAGTAAAAACAAGTAAAAATGGTAGACAGAAGAACTTGACGGCAACAGAGTTGTCGTTAAGTTCATTTGACGGCAAGGGGCTTGACGTTAAGTTCGTTCTTGACATCAGTCAAGTTGCCGTTAACCTGACAGATAATAGAACCCTTCTGGAACTCATACAAACCCCAAATCTGATTGTTGTTTTAATTTCTAAAATTATGAAAAAATTATAAAAATGTAGAAACTATAGTTGGGAACCCGATCCCTAAGTTACTTGCCTCTAAAGCACCAAAAGATCTATGGATTTAGCTGATGAATCCCACCTTGGCCAACCAAGACAGTTCTCCCTCTGTGGTAAAGATCCTCAGCCAGACGGTCTCCTATGACATGAGCACGCTAAAGACACCTTCAACCTTCAAAGGCACAGCCTCCTAACTCGAAGGCACTGGATCTTGGTCTGCACGAAGTCCAAATTGCCGAATCTCCCTTCTTCTATCCTCTTGAGACTTGGAGAGACTCCAAAACAGGACTAAGAAGGCTAGACCACCCCTTTATAAAAGGATTGGCCTCCCATACTCGGTCCAGAGAGGTAGGAGTCATAACACTGAACGTTTCCTAAGTTTTCGCCCTTACCATAACTCCACCGGAGCTGGAATGCGAAATTTTGTGGTCTGCACCGAAAGAATTTGACAGCATGGTGATTGCCATCTACCCAAAGTTGACGTCAATCGATATGGACGTTTACCTAAAGTTGATGGCAAGAGATGTTTTCGTTAACCTACTGTCGATAAAAATTGATGTTGTCGTCAGCAACATAGGTCGACACAGCCATCAATCTTCCCGAGAACAGACTAACCTCTCTTCAAGAAAACTTAACTATACTTACATATTCACAGAAATTTTTAAATACACAATAAAATAGATAACAATTGAAATTAAAGTCTATGAACAAAATTTCAGGGCATCACACTCTCTCCCCCTTAAAATAATCTTCATCCTCGAAGATTGAATTTAAGAAAACTCACTGAAAAGATGTGGATACTTCATCTTCATTCCTTCTTCCAACTCCCAAGTTGTCTCTTCTTCAGCAAAATTCCTCCATAAGACCTTTGCCAAGGAAATTCTCTTGGACCTCAAATGTTGAACCTTACGGCCTAGAATCTTTATGTGCTACTCCTCAAAGGATTAATATTGTTGTAAATCCACCGGCTCATAATTAAGAACATAAGATGGGTCCCGTACATACTTCCTTAGCATAGAAATGTGAAATACGGGATGAATGTTTTCCATAGATGGCAATAATGCCAATTGGTAAGCCACATTTCCAACCTTCTTTAAGATCTCAAATGGTCCAATGAACCTTGGGTTCAACTTCCCACGCTGACCAAATCTGATTATCCCCTTTGTTGGAGAAACCTTAAGGAAAACATGCTCTCCCACCTCAAACTCTAAATCTTTTCTTCTATTATCTGCATAGCTTTTCTGCCGGTCTTGAGCTGCCTTTAATCTTTGCTAGATTAGCTGAATTTTACTAGATGTTTCTTACACAATTTCAGGTCCAACTAGCTGTCTATCTCCAACTTCCTCCCAACACAAAGAAGATCTATAGGGCCTACCATACAAAGCCTGAAATGGAGCCATAGCTATACTTGCATGAAAAATGTTATTATAGGCAAACTCCACAAGAGGTAAATGTCATTTCCGGTCACCCTTCCAATCTAGAGCACACACTCTCAACATGTCTTCAAGAGTCTGGATTGTCCTTTCAAATTGTTCATCCGTCTGTGTGTGAAATGCTAAACTAAGTTTCACTTGTGAACCAAGAGCAACCTGCAAACCTTGTCATAACCTTGAAGTAAACCTTGGATCTCTATCCTAGATGATAGATTTTGCAACTCCATGCAATCTGACAATACCATCCACATAAAGCTTGGCTAAACTCTCAACAGACTGCTTCTTTTTCATATGTAAGAAATGAGCGGTCTTAGAGAATCTATCCACAATTACCCAAATAGAGTCATTGCCCATAAAAGATCTGGGCAAACCTGAGACAAAATCCATGGTGACTTCTTCCCATTTCCATAACGAAATATCAATCTTTTGCATCAGTCCTGATGGCCTCTGGCGTTCTACCTTTACTTGTTGGCATGTTAAGCATCTAGCCACAAAGTCAGCCACATCTCTTTTCATACCTTGCCACCAGAAAGTCCATTTCAAATCTTGATATATTTTACCACTACCTGGATGTATTGTAAACTTGGATCTATGAGCCTCTTCCAAAATCTGCTTCCTCACATCGACAACGTCTGGCACACACACTCTATGCTGAAATCAGATAACGCCCTCCTCATCACGAGCAATACCTGACTTCCCAATCATCTCCGGCAACCTAGGATCATCCTTTTGACCATCCACCATGATGTCTAGTATAGTAGACCTAATAGACAATTGAGCCACAAAAGTCTAGAACAATTGTGATGCAACCTCTACTAAAGCATAAGTCGCATCTTCCATGAACTTCCCATCCTTCTGCATTGCAGTCCTCTTCTTACTTATCGCACGGCTACCACATTAGCCTTGCCTGGGTGAAATTGCAACTCAAAATCATAATCCTTCAAGAACTCAACCCATCTCCTCTGCCTCAGATTTAACTCCTTCTGCGAGAACAAGTACTTGAGACTCTGATGATCAATGAACACTTCAAACTTGACACCATGAAGATAGTGTCACCAGATCTTCAAAGCACGAACCACTGCTGCTAACTCCAAATCATGGGTCAGGTAGTTACGCTCATGTTCCTTTAATTGTCTAGAAGCATAGGCAACCACTTTCCCATCCTGCATTAGCACACAACCAAGACCAATGTGAGAAGCATCTATGTAGATCATGAAACCATCTATCCCGCTAGGTAGAACTAATACAGAGGCAGACGTCAAGCTACTTCTCAACTCTCGGAAGCTCTGCTCGCATTCCTCGGACCATGCAAACTTGACTCATTTCCTTGTTAGCTTGGTTAATGGTGCCGCAATGGATGCAAAGCTCTCTATAAAACAGCGATAATAACCAGCTAATCCCAAGAAACTCCGTATTTTAGATGGTGATTTTGGAGTCTCCCAATCTAACACTGTCTTCACCTTGGATGGATCCACAGCTATACCATTTCCTGAAATCACATGACCAAGGAAATGAACTTCCTTCATCCAAAAGTCACACTTATTGAGCTTGGCAAACAGTTTGTTTTCTCGCAATACATCTAGTACAATCTTCAAATGCTCACGGTGAGACGCTTCATTAGGAGAATATATCAAAACATCGTCTATGAAGACAACTACAAAACTATCCAGATACGGCCTAAAGACCGGATTCATCAAGTCCATAAATGTTGCTGGGGCATGATAACTGCATAATAATGTATGATAATTGTAATATTTTATTGTCAAATAGGCCTCAGCTTTACAATAACCCATTACCATTTTATTGCAAAATTGATAATTGATTAAATTCAATTGTATGTTGTATTTGCAGGTTAATGGGCCATTCTATGAAGTGCTTAATGGGCCAATGGACCAAGCAACCTAGCAGGGGCAAATCTGGCATATACAAAAAGATGCAAAACCCTAGCCACCTTCCTTTTCCTCTCTCTCTCTTCTTTCCATTTTTCTCAAGATTTTCTCCTTATTTTAAAACCTCTCTTTTAAGAGAGAGAGATCTCTACTTTCTTTTCATTAAAAATAAAATATTCTCTTTCTCTCTCTCTCCTCTCATTTATTTAAAAGAAAAATATCTCTCTCCTTCAGGGGCTTCCGCCCCCTCTTCTTCTTTCTCCTTCTTCTTGCCTTCTTCCTCTCTCCCGGCCTCTCTTCAAACACAGAAGCAGCAGCAGCAGCGCCTGGCCGCCCCGCGCCCCTGCGCAGACCGCCCACACGCGACCCCGCGCCCACGCGCACCTCTGCCGCGCGCCCCTTCCGTGCGCCCTGCCCGCGTGCCCCATCGGGCCCCTCCGCTTCCCGCCATTGCCACGCTGCCTACCCACGCGAGCCCCATGCACTCCAGCGGCCGCTCGCGCCCACGAGGCAGCCCCAACCACGTTGCATGCGATTGCATGCAACGTGGGCCGCCTCCTCTCTCTCTCGTTCCTCTCTCCCTCTCTATCTCTCTATCTCTCTTGTCCTCTCTCTCTCTCTCTCGGTCTCTTTCGCTCTCTCTCGTCTTCTCTCTCTCTCTCTCGGTCTCTTTCGCTCTCTCTCTCTCTCTCTCTATTTTCATTCTCTCTCTCTAGATTTCTTTCTCTCTCTCTCTCTCTCTCTCTCTCTCTCTCTCTCTCTCTCTCTCTCTCTCTCTCTCTCTCTCTCTCTCTCTCTCTCTCTCTCTCTCTCTCTCTCTCTCTCTCTCATCATCATCAAGTCCAAGAAAGAGATTTGCTGGAATGTCGTTGTCATCAAAGGGTCGGGTCATGTGTTCGCACACTGCCGTCATCGGGACTTCATCTAGCCAAAGCTCTTCTAATTCTATTTTCTTCATCAGTTGTACTTATTATTCATGCACGTTTATTATTGACTGTGAGCTTGATTAGTGGAGTTGCTTTTTAGTAGTCTCTGTTCTCTCTTTCTATCTATTCTATTCTCATTCTTAATCATTCTCGGTAGTGTACATTTATTTTATGCATCGTAGTTTTAATAACATCACTTTATTTTCTCAACTAAAAGCCCAAGGTTTTCAAAGCTAAAATCTTCTTTCCTGTGGATACGACTCGGTTTCACCACTTAACTATTGTTAAAATCCGTTGTGTTAACCGATTTAAATTAAGATTGGTAGCCATGTATGTTTAACGATGCATCCGAAGGTTATTAGGGCATTTGTCAGGCTAAAAGGAAATACCAGAAACTCATAATGACTATACCGCATCCGAAAATCCATCTTAGATGTGTCATCGGCCTTTATGTAGAGTTGGTGGTAACCCGAGCGAAGATCTATCTTTGAAAATATCGAAGCTCCCTGTAACTAATCAAATAGGTCATCAATACGGGGTAAAGGATACCTATTCTTGATTGCTACTTGATTAAGCTTCCGATAATTAATGCACAGCCTCATTGAACCATCTTTCTTCTTAACAAAGAGAACTAGAGCTCCCCATGGTGAAGAACTTGGACAAATGAAACCCTTGTCCAATGAGTCTTGCAACTGCCTTCTGAGCTCTGCCAATTCTACTGGTTCCATACGGTAAGGTGCCTTGGAAATAGGAGTTGTACCTGGCATCAACTCAATAGTGAACTCAATCTCTCTTTCCGGCGGCAAACTAGAAAGATCCTTGGAAAATACATCCACATATTCATGAACAACCTCTATCACTTCAATATGTGGGGTTTTAGTATCTTTAGACACAACCACACTAGCCAAGTATGCACTACAACCTTTGTTCAACATCTTGGCCACCTTAATGCTGACACCACAAACTTTCCAGCCATGTTCTTGGGTAAGGGATGTGAAAACTCATCCTCTCCTGGAATACAGAAAATGATTTTCTTCTTCCGACAATCTAGTAGAGCATAGTGTTCTTCCAGCCAATCTAGACCCAAAATGGCATCAAAGTCTTTCATCTTTAACAAATAAAATCACCCTGCCAAATCCCACTCTTCTATGCACACATACAGTGAGGAAAAACAGTTCTTAGTGATCATGGCTCCTGCTGGTGTATGCACAGATAAGGGAATATCCAAATCAATAACTTCTGCATCTGACTCTTTAAGTAATATCTTTGCAAACCTCTCAGACACAAATGTATGTGTAGCACTAGTATCAAAACAAACTCTAGCATCAATACCCATAATAGGAACTGTACCTTCTGTAACATCGTGCATTTTTCTGATCTTTGCGGATCCCTGCTTAGTAGGTTTGGTGGCCAATGTGTGGCCCATTAGTGCGTGTTTCAGGTGTTTACGCGCGTTGTGAGGCTTGGTGGGCCGCCAGATTGGGCCCAAAGCGCTCACAGGTTTTCTGCCTGTGAACGCGACAGGGGTGTGCGTCGCGTTTTGAACGCGACAGCCCTGGTGGTCGCGTTCTTGTTGCCGCTGTTTGGGTTGACGTCTGCATGCGCGCCACGTGTCGCGTGCGGGGCAGGGCTTGCTGACGTCAGGAGTGGGAAGGCGACGGCCACCTACATCGCGATCAGGTTGCGACGTAGGGCTACATCGCGTTCTCAACTGCAATGAATTTTTAAGGAACCCTGGTCGAACAGAGCTTTCACAGGCTCTGCTCGACCAGGGGTAGCTGCTGTAGGGTTCCTTCGGGCGGTTCGAGGTTCTATAGGTGCGTGGGGCGTGTTCTCGCCGCAAGGACGTCGTGTGGAGCGGGGGAAACGGCGAGGGATCTTCGGTTTTTTGCGTTCTTCGCGAAGGTAGGGTGTTCTACCTTGTTTCGTGCTGTGGATTGCATGATAGTTTGTTTATTGCTTTGAAAACTGTAGATACCATGCTAGGGTATCCATTAAAGCATGGAAAATGTGAATTAATCGTGGTTTGAATGTTCTGGAATGGTGATCCGAGGAGTTTCTCCCGGATTAGGGTTTGCACCTATGAAGGCGATAGACCTGGGCGTCGCGTTGTTAACGCAACAGCTCAATCCGTCGCATTCATGGTTTGAACGCGGCATGTCGGGGCGTCGTGTTCTGAAGGTGACCTTGCCCCTTGTCGCGACCTTAGCTGAGAGGTCCCGTTATGCATGCTTTCTGTATTTTGAATATCTGGTTAGTGGTATTTGTTGTGCATGGCAATGACAGGTGGAGCCAGTGCACTTGCTACGCTCACGAAGCGTGTTGCTCACAAGGTGGGCTGGTTTAACGTGGCCAATGTGTTATCTATATAATTAGCATGGTGTTTACATGATTTGGAAGCCGTGCATATGGTTTGTGTACATGGCACATCGTACGTCGTCGTGTTTATTGTATCTTAATTATTGTGGTTAGTCTGTGGTGTTGTGGCAGTGAGGTTCACATTTGAACTTAGCCTTGATTTTTAGGATCTTTTATAAGTTATCCTCGATGGAAAATTAGTAAAGTATAAGTATGGTTATTACGTGATTATCGTGTACTGTGTTTAGTGTGGTAGTGGAGGTCACAAGGTGACCGATGACAGGCTGTGGTGTTATTATTAATATGGTTTATGTGTGTGATTATGTAGGTTACCTTGTACGTCACAAGGTGACTGGAACAAGCTATTCCTAACATATGTACTGTGATTGGTAATAGAATGTGTTTGTGTATATATCGTGGTTTGAGCTTGCCGAGTGTGGTGGTCCGGCGCCTGTTCCAGAATGCCTCTCTAGTCGGGTACCCCAGGTTCTTTGTGAGCCAGGCACGTGTGTTTGTTGTGCTCGGGGTTTGTCCCGGTACTTGCGTGGTACCGTCGAGGTCTGTGTCGTCTGTCTTGGACACCCTCACTCCTGTGTTTGAGTTGTACATCCGGCTGAGGGAAAGACGACAGTAGGGCAGCAGCTTGTGTTTGTGGGTGTGCAGTCGCTTGTAGCACGCTCGTAGTTGGGGTACAGACACCAGTAGACGTGCTGGGCCCCAACTAGTCCTGTTCCAGTGCCTCACTTTAGGGAGCTCGGGCCTGAGTCCCTAAAGGTGCCAGGCATAGGCCTGCATTGTGTGAGACTGCAGGTAGTGGTGGTGTTTGTTAGTCTCCATAGTTAGTTGCTTGACTTGTGAGTTTGTGGAGCCATAGCTGGACTGAGGGTCCGTGGCTACGACACTGAGAGATTGTTCTTGTGTTGTGTTGTCCGGGTTGGATATTGGCCTGATCAGCCAGTAGTCCGTTCCCGTGTGGTGGCGTCGTTCCTTTCCGACTCGTGCTTTGCCACTGGCTGTGGCTCGTGAGTTTGTGACTCGTAGTCGAGGTTTGACCCGTTCGAGGTGTGCCCTGGTGTTGGCACAGTTGTGACTGCAGTTGTAGCTTGTGGTGTGCCCGAGTGGTGGCACAGTTTTGGTTATGGTTGGTGAGTATTAACTCACCAAATGTTGTTTAGCTCGCTATAGTGTGCCCTGTTACAGCACTGGTTTACTTGCGGTCTCCGTGCTGGTACCTTGTGGTAATAGGTACCTGTACTCCGTGTGTGTGGGTAATGGTTTGTGGTGGTACGTCGTATACCAGTCTTTTCTGGTGTTGACGTGGAACTGTGTTTCGTGGAGGTCATATGGTGTGACCTTCCACTCAATGTGCTTTACCCTTTCTCGAGTAAGCTTCTGTATATGGTTTTCGTGTGTGAAGGATTGGTCGTTGTAGCCAGCCCTGCCATTCGGTGTGTGGCTTCCGACATATTGTGGTTTGGGGTATAAAGGGCCAGCTTTTGGTTAGCAGTCCTATTACCCACGTACTTGAGACTCGCCTGTGAAGCTTATAGCCTAGGCAGTGGTTTGCTTGTGCGGCTTATAACTTAAATGATTGGTTGTGACTGTGGTTTGCCTGTGAGGCTTGAGGCCTAGGCGTTACTATTGTTGAGCGGACTAGTGGTGTGGAGCTAGTCCTGTTGTTCCCTCTTACTCTCCGAGGTTGTGAATAGTTAATGTGTTTATATTTAATTGCAATTTAAATTCAATTGTTGTGAGCATGAAATGGTTTGGCTATTGGTGCTGCCAGTGAGACCCTTTGGGGTTGAGGTGTCCGTGGTTACGGTGTTGTTTTGGGTAGCCCCTACTGAGCCTGTGACTTGTTGAGGCTCACTTCCCTACAGTTCTTTTCAGGGTTTGCCGTGTGTTTGGCTTGCAGCAGCGTTGTGGCAGACTTGTACCACCAGCAGTTGAGTTGTAGTTAGTTTATGTGTGAGCTTGTGCTCCCTCGGGGTATGTCTCAGGTAGTTGTACTTTTTAATTAGACATGTAATAATGTAATGGGACAGTTGTAAATTGTTATATGCAGGTGTGAGCACATGTACTTTCTTGTGTCTTATACTGTGTAGTTGTCTTTTATATTCTTACTGGACACTTGTGTGAGATATCCCTTGCGAGACTTCGGTCCGTTCGCGAGAGGCGGATCTGGATATAGAGCCTTAATAGGCTAAATATACAGGGCCGTCACAGTTGGTATCAGAGCAATGTCCAGTTAGAATATGAAAAGATATTGAGAGTATAATGTCCCAATACATGGATTAATGTCCACTGTTGGTAGTAAGTCTTTGGTTTTGTGTTGGTTAAGGTAGTATTTATCTGAGTTTTTGTTCTATAAAACGTCTTTTTGTGTTGAGAAATTTAGTTGTTAGCAGTTATTGAAAGTTGATGTAATTAGAGGTGGTATAATCTATGTGATTATACCAGCGTGCTGGTTTGTGATAGATCAGTTTGGTTGTTAAAGATTCGCAGTTAAAGGAATTGAGGAGATTAAGAAGTTTGGATATGGAATTCAGTAAATAAGTTATAATGAGATATAGAGTTAGCAGAGACAGGTATATGGTAACAAGGTGATGAGGAACAGGTCAGTGTGTGTGATTAAATATGCAAAATATAGTTGAAAACCTCAGTAGAGGTATTGTGGCATCAGAGATCTGAGTCAGATGATATCAAGAAATAGTATGAATGAGAATGTGATTTGTGTTATAAAAAATTTGGCATGATTAAGTAAGGCAGATCAGCTTTTAAAAAAAAAGTACTGGTACAGAAGGGAGCAGTGGTTTATGGCAGATAGATTAAATATGCTTGAGATCAGAAATTTGAGAAAAAGTGTTGTTATGAATAATGATGGTAATATGAAGTTTGATATGAGGATTTGTATAAATATGTATAGAAAGGATCAGTTGAATAAAGAGAAAGAAAAGAGGAATCAGTGTGCAAAGAGATTTTCTAAGAATCGCATAAGAAAAATATTTAGTTGGTGAATGGCAGGTTATGAGGAATTCTTCAGAGAGAGTTAATAAAGATTGTTGTGCTAGAGATAAAAACAATGAAAGTTGCTAACTATGAGCAGTTTGAGGAAAATCAAAATTAAAGTTAAGTATATTGGAATGAGTTCAAGGCAAATGAAATAGAATGGAAAGAAACGCATTAATGGAGAAGCAGTTAATAAACATTGAGTTGAGGAAAATAGCAAGGCAGATTGTAATATTTATGTTATTTGAAAAAAGAGCATTTAATGGAATAAGGGAAGCAGACAGAGCAAGTTGATATATTTAAAGAAATTGGTATTCAAATTTGAGTTTTTGCTGTATTTTAAAGAAGGATGATTAGATACTAGAAAGATTTATAGTATGAATGGTACAGCAAGATTAGCCAGGCAGCAGAATGAATAAGAGAAGTATTTGCGGAAAAGATGTTATGATTAGAATGATTGGCAGTTTAGATAAAAAAGAAATATGGACCAGAGAAAAGAAGAATTTAGCAAATGATGAAGTGAATAAAATTAGATGATTCAGGAAATGTCAGTTAGAGTTTGCATATCGGTGCAAAGAAATGATTCAATAGAGCAGAAATGGACTATTATTAAGATATTCCAGAGTTTCATGCAAGAGCAGGAACAGACTAATTAAAGAATATTTGGAAAGGTTATGCAACAAAATTATGAGATTAGCCAGAGAATGTCAGTAAAGCAAGAAAGGTATATGAAGAGTACAACATGTCAATAGCGGTTTGGTAGGTCAGAAATTGCAGTAATATTTTCAGCATGAATTAATTGAATAAGATGATTTGAGAAGCAGTTAAAGTTAGAAATGAATACAGTTGAAGCCAGAAGAAAGTAATTGAAAGTAATAATGAGAACAGAAATTGTGGAATATTTTGCAAAACTGTTCAGTGTGATCAGAGTAGCGCAGCGGAAGCGGAAGCAAGAAAAAGTTAATATTCACGTATTGTTCAAGGTTTGCTTGAATAAGGAGAAAGTATAAAGTTTTGTGTAGCGAATAAAGGAACAGAGGTTATTATGGTTTTTAATCAGAATGATTTAAAGCGGTATGGGCAGAATAATATAAAAAGGGCAAGAAATTCAAAGATGGTGATTGGTTTTCTTTGAAAAAAAAAAACAATGAAAATGACAGTTGCGAATGTAAATACAGATAAGGCAGGGTAACAGTAAGCAATGATAAATAAAAAAAAAAGGAAAATGGCACCGAAAAATCCAAGAATTTGGAAAGATTATAGCATGGTAAACTATTACAGTGCAAGATACTCGAGAAAAGTAAAGCGATCCTGAAAAAAATGTTGCAAACACAGCCGAAAAAATGTGAAAGTAGGTTCAGTCCAAGGAGATAAAGCGCCACCAGCAAGGTAGAATCGCCTACGGATAAAAGGTCAGGAAATAGCAGATTGAAATTACAAAGTAAGGCAGTTGTGGAATGAATTGAAAAGAAAGGAAAGGCAGAACAAACATGGGAATGAACAGATGGATCAGTTAGCGCAGATGATTAAAGAGAAAGATACAAAGGAAGCGTATCCTACTTGCTCTATATATGGTTTTGTTTCTTTTTAGGTGATAATCTGGTTTGTTGTGATTTGCTTTGTATGTCGAGGACAACATTTCTTTTTAGGTGATGATAATGTAACATCGCACATTTTTCGGATCTTTGCGGATCCCTTCTTAGTAGGTTTGGTGGCCAATGTGTGGCCCATTAGTGCGTGTTTCAGGTGTTTACGCGCGTTGTGAGGCTTGGTGGGCCGCCAGATTGGGCCCAAAGTGCTCACAGGTTTTCTGCCTGTGAACGCGACAGGGGTGTGCGTCGCGTTTTGAATGCGACAGCCCTGGTGGTCGCATTCCTGTTGCCGCTGTTTGAGTTGACGTATGCATGCACGCCACATGTCGCGCGTGGGGCAGGGCTTGCTGACGTCAGGAGTGGGAAGGCGACGGCCGCCTACGTCGCATTCAGGTTGCGACGTAGGGCTACGTCGCGTTCTCAACTGCAATGCGTTTTTAAGGAACCCTGGTTGAACAGAGCTTTCACAGGCTCTGCTCGACCAGGGGAAGCTGCTGCGGGGTTCCTTCGGACGGTTCGAGGTTCTGGAGGTGCGTAGGGCGTGTTCTCGCCGCGAGGACGTCGTGTGGAGCGGGGGAAACGCCGAGGGATCTTTGGTTTTTGCGTTCTTCACGAAGGTAGGGTGTTCTACCTTGTTTCGTGTTGTGGATTGCATGTTAGTTTGTTTATTGCTTTGAAAATTGTAGATGCCATGCTAGGGTATCCATTAAAGCATGGAAAATGTGAATTAATCGTGGTTTGAATGTTCTGGAATGGTGATTCGAGGAGTTTCTCCTGGATTAGGGTTTGTGTCTGTAAAGGCGACAGCCCTGGGTGTTGCGTTGTTAACACGACAGCTCGATCCATCGCGTTCATGGTTTGAATGCGGCATGTCGGGGCGTCGCGTTCTGAAGGCGACCTTGCCCCTTGTCGCGACCTTAGCTGAGAGGTCCCGTTATGCATGCTTTCTGTATTTTGAATATCCGGTTAGTGGTATTTGTTGTGCATGGAAATGACAGGTGGAGCCAGTGCACTTGCTACGCTCACGAAGCGTGTTGCTCACAAGGTGGGCTGGTTATATGTGGCCAATGTGTTATTTATATAATTAGCATGGAGTTTACGTGATTTGGAAGCCAAGCATATGGTTTGTGTACATGGCACATCGTACGTCGTCGGGTTTATTGTATCTTAATTATTGTGGTTAGTTCGTGGTGTTGTGGCAGTGAGGTTCACGTTTGAACCTATCCTTGATCCTTTAGGATCTTTTATAAGTTATCCTCGATGGAAAATTAGTAAAGTATAAGTATGGTTATTACGTGATTATCGTGTACTGTGTTTAGTGCGGTAGTGGAGGTCACAAGGTGACCGATGACAGGCTGTGGTGTTATTATTAATATGGTTTATGTGTGTGATTGTGTAGGTTAGCTTGTACGTCACAAGGTGACTGGAACAAGCTATTCCTAACATATGTATCGTGATTGGTAATAGAAAGTGTTTGAGTATATATCGTGGTTTGAGCTTGCAGAGTGTGGTGGTCCAACGCCTGTTCCGGAATGCCTCTCTAGTCGGGTACCCCAGGTTCTTTGTGAGCCAGGCACGTGTGTTTGTTGTGCTCGGGGTTTGTCCAGGTACTTGCGTGGTACCGTCGAGGTCTGTGTCGTCTGTCCTGGACACCCTCACTCCTGTGTTTGAGTTGTACGTCCGGCTGAGGGAAAGACGACAGTAGGGCAGCGGCTTGTGTTTGTGGGTGTGCAGTCGCTTGTAGCGCGCTCGTGGTTGGGGGTACGGACACCAGTAGACGTACTGGGCCCCAGCTAGTCCTGTTCCAGTGCCTCACTTTAGGGAGCTCGGGCCTGAGTCCCTAAAGGTGCCAGGCATGGGCCTACAGTGTGTGAGACTGCAGGTAGTGGTGGTGTTTGTTAGTCTCCACAGTTAGTTGCTTGACTTGTGAGTTTGTGGAGCCATAGCTGGACTGAGGGTCCGTGGCTACAAGACTGAGAGGTTGTTCTTGTGTTGTGTTGTCCGGGTTGGATATTGGCCTGATCAGCTAGTAGTTCGTTCCCATTTGGTGGTGCGTCGTTCCTTTCCGACTCGTGCTTTGCCACTGGCTGTGGCTCGTGAGTTTGTGACTCGTAGTCGAGGTTTGACCCGTTCGAGGTGTGCCCTGGTGTTGGCACAGTTGTGACTGCGGTTGTAGCTTGCGGTGTGCTCGAGTGGTGGCACAATTTTGGTTATGGTTGGTGAGTGTTGACTCACCAAATGTGGTTTAGCTCGCTATGGTGTGCCCTGTTACAGTACTGGTTTACTTGCAGTCTCCGTGCTGGTACCTTGTGGTAATAGGTGCATGTACCCTGTGTGGGTAATGGTTTGTGGTGGTATGTCGTATACCAGTCTTTTTTGGTGTTGACGTGGAACTATGTTTCGTGGAGGTCGTGTGGTGTGACCTTCCACTCAATGTGCTTTACCCTTCCTCGAGTAAGCTTCCGTATATGGTTTTCGTGTGTGAAGGATTGGCCGTTGTAGCCAGCCCTGCCATTCGGTGTGTGGCTTGCGACATATTGTGGTTTGGGGTATAAAGGGCCAGGTTTTGGTTAGCAGTCCTGTTACCCACGTACTTGAGACTCGCCTGTGAAGCTTATAGCCTAGGCAATGGTTTGCTTGTGCGCTTATAGCTTAAATGATTGGTTGTGACTGTGGTTTGTGATTGAAAAAGAGGAGAGAGAAGGTCTTTCGTGATTGAAAAAGAGGAGAGAGAAGCTCTGGGGATCTTGGTCTTTCGCCAGCGCAGGTCTTGGCCGCTGGCCCTTGTGGCTGGCGGCGTTGGCTCTCCGGCGGATCCGTCATGGCAGAAGCAGCGGAGCATGTCATTCCTGTGAGGCATTCTTATGCTCAGATTATCGCAGCAACCAAGCCTCCTCCAACGGCTAATATTGGAGTTAAAACGCCTTCCTTCACAGATTCTAGGGAACCGGTTGTCTTCTTCTCACAGGAGGAGGTAGGAAAATCGATAAACACTTTAAAGCTTGCCCTGATAGTTAGGTGTTCTTATGGCCGCTGCTCCATACCGGATTTCAAGTCTTTTATGTCCCAGCGATTGAATCTAAAGGATGATTACATTGTTAGCATGTTAAATAAGAGGCATCTGCTTCTTAGATTTGATGCTGAAGATGACTTCTTGTCGGTTATCATGAGGAGAAGTTTGTACATCAAAGGTCTCCTTTACAGATTTTTTAGATGGGAGGCAAACTTTGATTTCGAAGCTGATCCCACCATCATGCCAATATGGATAGGTCTACCCATGTTACCTGTTAACTTTTATTATGAGGATTTTCTTAAATCCATTGTTGGGAATATAGGTCAAGTGCTTCGCATTCATGAGCCTACGTTGGCTTTAACTCAAACTAGTGAAGCTTTTATCTGTGTTGAGTTGGATATCAATAAGGATCACCCGGAGAGACTATGGATTGGATGTGGTTCGACTGGTTTCTGGCAGAGGATCGTATACTACAAGGTCCCAGTTGTTTGCAGTTTCTGTCATAAGCTAGGCCACAATCAAGCTGATTGCACCAGGCGAGTTAAGAAGGTGGACGTGGAAACCAAAGGTCTCAACTATCCCATTGATACTAATCACAAGGAACAGGAAAACTAGGATAATGGAGTGACTGCCAAAAAAGTTTGGCGCCAGAAGATTAACAATGTTTCTTCTGATGATGTGGGTCTCAGGAATACTTTTTCTATCCTTCAGGAGGAGGATATCTCTGATGTGAGGGTTCAGGAGGGGTCCTCTACTAAGAAAGACAATACTCCTCAAGTTTGCTTTGAGTACGTTAATCAGCGGATTCCTATGTCCCCTAACCAGAGTGGGGGTGATGATGAAGAAAGGGTTATTCAGGATAGGAGAGAAGCTTCACATCCTGTTACTACCATAGTTTCTGATGCCTCTATACAGGACCGGTTGTCCCAGGGTAAAGTGATCTCTTTTACGTTGCATGGGATGCATGCAACGCATGCAACACCTACGCTGGACTTTGCTGAACCGGATGCGACGGTGGCCGGCGGCGAGGAAAGGTGTGAACCGATGACGATCCTTGCCGGAGAAGAGAGAACATTACCTAATTACTCCTTTCCTAAAACTGATATCCAACAGCCTATAGAATCTTCCGCCATGACGGTATCCGAGCTAGCCCAGAAAGAAAATATTTTCATGCCAAATATTGTGATATCCACCGGGGGCCAAATTCAACAGAAAGAAGGAATGTGTACTCGATCTAGAGCTAAGGTGGTGGGGTCTGCTTCCGGTTATTCTTCTTCATGACTAGCCCTATTCTATATTGGAATATCCGAGGCATTTCCAATAGGCCTCCAGACGTCACCTTCGCCAAATCTCTCAGAAGCATGGTTTTGATATCATAGTTATTGCTGAGCCGATGTTTGCTTTACACAGGGCCGATGGAATCTGTAGGTTTCTAAAGATGGATAATTACACTGGCAATCAGGGGGATGATTCCAAGTTATGGATTTTCTGGCGCCACATGTCCATATCCACGGTCAACTCTAGTGATCAACATATTACCATATCTATTCATAACACGGATGGTGTTCAGTACATGGTCACTGCTGTGTATGGTTCATGCAACTACAGTCACAGACGGCTTCTTTATGACGAACTTATTAACCTGTCCACTAATGTCTCAGTTCCTTGGTTAGTGGGAGGTGATTTTAACTGTGTTACATCTCCTGCAGAGAAGAAGGGTGGTCGCCCTCCTAGTCTTAAAGCTATCATGGAATTCAATGCCTGCATTTCGGCCTCTTCCCTCACTAATATGGGTTTTATTGGTCCCCAATTCACATGGTCGAACAACAGAACTGGGTTAGCATCTGTGAAAGCCAGGTTAGACAGGTTTTTCATTAACAGCTACTGGGACTCTTCCTTTCCTGGATTTCAGGTAAAGCACCTTATTAGGGGGCCTTCAGACCATGCTCCTATCATGGCGTCCTGTGTCACTTCTGGTAGAGGTTCTGCCAGATTCATCTATCAGTCTATGTGGTCTTCTCATGCTTCATTCTTGAAAACGGTTCAAACTGCTTGGGAGGGGGTTAGAAGTGAGCACTATAATCAATTTCAAAATCTTCAACTCAAGTTAAAGGCCGTCAGACTGGCACTTTGCAGCTGGAACAAATCTGAATTTGGTGATATCAACATTAATGTTATCAGACTGGAGAGTGAGGTGAAGGAGAAGCAAGAAGATTTTGATAATAATCCAACAGAGGGTAATCGATCATCTCTGGGAGCTTCCAATGCCAACCTTAAAAAAGCTATAACCTGTGTGCAAACTTTTTGGGCCCAAAAATCAAGGCTGAATTGGTTGGATGATGGGGATAAAAACACTGCGTTTTACCATGCAGTTGTCCAAGGTAATAGGAGAAGAAATCAAATTCTCAGACTTCAGGTGGATGGTCAATGGTCCGAAGATCAGGATCTGTTGTCTAAAACGGCGGTTAAATACTTTGAAACTCTCCTTCTCTCTTTAGGTAATTCTATTGATGATTCTCTTATCAACGTTATTCCGGAGCTTGTGTCTCCTGACTAGAATTCTGCTTTGTGTAAGATTCCAGATATGGATGAAGTAAAAAGGGCTGTTTGGGATTTGAATGGTAACAGTGCTCCTGGGCCGGATGGATTCACTGGCTCATTTTATACTACTTGCTGGGATATTGTGGGAACTGATGTCTTCAATGCAGTTAAAGGTTTTTTCAGTGGTTTCTCCTTTCCTAGAAGTGTCACTGCTATGCATATTGCTTTGATTCCTAAAAATAGATGTCCCACCTCTTTCAACGATTACAGACCTGTCAGCTTATGTAATTTCTCGTATAAAATTGTGTCAAGGATCCTTTGTGATAGATTGACTGATATCCTTCCTGTGATTATTTCCCAAGAGCAGGGTGCTTTTGTCAAGGGCAGGTACATCTTGGACAATGTAACAATGGCGAGGCAGTTGGTCCGTGATATTGGCAGGAAAATAAGAGGAAACAATGTGATCTTCAAATTGGATATTAAAAAGGCTTATGACAGTGTGGAGTGGAATTTTCTCTTTGCAGTTCTCAAAAAATTTGGGTTCTCCTCCAGATTTATCTCCTATATTGAAATGATGATCTCTAACTGCTGGTTTTCAGTTTTGTTTAATGGTTCTCCAGCTGGCTACTTCAAATCCTCCAGAGGTCTGCGCCAAGGTGATCCTATCGCCCCTGCTTTGTTCATTATTTTGGAAGAAGCCTTAAGTAGAGGTCTAAAGAACATGGTGGAGACTGGTTACACCCTCCCATTTGCTGGCCCCAGGGGATGCCCGCCCCCCTCCCATCTTCTTTATGCCGATGACACTTTGGTTTTTACGAATGGGCATGTGAGAACTGTCCGCAGGTTGATGGATTTTCTTAACAACTATGCTATGTCCTTTGGTCAGCAAGTTAATCCAAATAAGATCTATTTTATGGTTTCTTCTAAAGCTTCTGCTCACACAGTCCATAACATCAAAGAGATCACAGGTTTCTCTAGGAAAGTCGGTACTATCAAGTATCTTGGGGTCCCTCTGAAGCCTGGTAGAATGAAGACTGAAGATTATGGCTCCTTGATTGATAAAGTTAATGGTAAGTTTCACTCCTGGAAGTCTAAATTGTTGTCTCAAGTTGGGAAAATAACTTTGATAAACTCAATTATTTCCTCTTTACCAATCTATCTGGCTGCTGCCTCTTACATCCCTAAATCTATTATTGCTTATATTGAAAGAGCTTCAGTAGCTTTCTTCTGGAATGGTGTTGATGGTGCTCATCGCCGCCACTGGGTCGCCTGGTCCTCTATTCAAAGGCCCATTAAGGAAGGAGGGTTGGGTGTTCGTAGTCTTTGGAATATGCAGGTCGCTTTGGCTGTGAAACAACTTTGGAATATTAATCATAGTTCTTCTCTATGGGCTGCCTATGCTAGAAGACGGTACTCATTTGACAGCTTAACTAGCATCCCTGGGATTCCTAAAATTGTGTACATGGAAGCTGTTAAAGTTCTGAGTGAGAATACCAGATGGGTCCATGGCGATGGAAGGAAGATTCGGATTTTACAAGATGTCTGGATTGGTGACTCTCCCCTTAGTAAAGTTATTCAGGTGAGCCCTGTGAATGTTGACGCCTCCCTGAATGAGGTGGCCTTGAACGCCTCACATCCCCTCAGGTCTTTCATTCCTCAATCTCTCATGGATGGGCTGGTCCTTTCTACTGAAGAAGACAGGTGTTTCTGGGTGGCGTCTGACAATGGGTCTTTTGCTACTAAATCTATGTATATTTGATTAGACTGAAGGGTATCCAAAGGCCGGCCTTGGCAAATATCTGGCACCATTCCTTTTACCATAGAGCATCTCTTTTCTCTTGGAAAATTATGAACCGGGCGGTTCCTGTTGATGGCCGGATCACTGAAACTGGTATCCCCCTGGCTTCCCGTTGCTCCTGCTGTATTCATCCAAGTTCAGAAGACCTTGACCACCTCTTTATTC
Organism: Colocasia esculenta; assembly: GCA_014218235.1. Classification (NCBI taxonomy): domain Eukaryota; kingdom Viridiplantae; phylum Streptophyta; class Magnoliopsida; order Alismatales; family Araceae; genus Colocasia; species Colocasia esculenta. Next base: position 102,416,977 of record CM024755.1, on the reverse strand, counting down.
ACAGTGATATTGCTTCAAATCTCTGGCGCTGGTTTAGTCCGCTGATATCCCCTAGGGTCACTCTTTATAATCATATCACTGGCCGTCTCTGGAGCTTTATGCAGCACTATAATGTTCGGTCTCCTATAGGATTCGTTGCTCTTTACTCCCTAACTCTTATGCTCTGGTATATCTAGAAAGAAAGATGCATTAGAAGGTTTGAGAGTATCTCCAACACTTCAGGGGCTATCATCAACAATATTAAAGCTACGGTGGTCCATGCCTTAACCAACGTCAGCTTTAAGGTGGAACCGACTTTCTCTGATATGCAGGTGCTTCATGAGTTCGGTTATGCTCCCAAGTGTTCTGCTAAATTGATTATACTGGTTCGATGGATTCCTCCCATAAGGTATTTTAGTCTCAATGTTGATGGTGCTTGCAAAGGTAACCTCAGGGACTGTGGTGATGGTGGATGTATTCGGGACTCCCATGGTAATCTTCATATGGCTTTCTCACATTTTTATGGGTTTGGCACTAGTATGATCGCTGAAGTCCGGGCTCTCTGTGATGGCCTGAAGCTGGCTGCTTCAAGGCGCTACCAGTTATCTGTCGTGTATTCTGATTCCCAAACTCTGGTAAACTCCATACGTGATCAGAAGATGCTTTCGTGGTGTTCATATAGATGGTGGCGTGAAGCCTTTTCTGTTCTCACTCAGCATAATATTTCTCTAACTCATGTTTACCGTGAAGCTAATCAGTTTGCTGATGCCCTTGCCAACCATTCTGTTAAGGTTAGGCGCAATGATGTATATGGGTGGGCGAACACTGTTCCGCATTCCTGTAAAGGGCCTATGGTCATTGATAAATCTGGGCTCATGCATGTTAGATTGGTTTAATGGGGTATGTCCCATGGGTGTATGTAATATCATTACCTCTTATACATAATCTAGGCCCAGGTTGCTTTCGCTGGTGGAGTGCCCTCTGGGGGAGGGTGCACTCTCCTAGTTTGAGGCCCTGAGGACCTCTTGTTTAAAATAATAATAATAATAATAATATTGTATGGCACATTATTGTGCAAAACCTGTGAGGCTTGAGGCCTAGGTGTTACTATTATTGAGCGGACTAGTGGTGTGGAGCTAGTCCAGTTGTTCCCTCTTACTCTCCGAGGTTGTGAATAGTTAATGTGTTTATATTTAATTGCAATTTAAATTCAATTGTTGTGAGCATGAAATGGTTTGGCTATTGGTGCTGCCAGTGAGACCCTTTGGGGTTGAGGTGTCCGTGGTTACTGTGTTGTTTTGGGTAGCCCTACTGAGCCTGTGACTTGTTGAGGCTCACTTCCCTACAGTTCTTTTCAGGGCTTGCCTTGTGTTTGGCTTGCAACAGCGTTGTGGCAGACTTGTACCACCAGCAGTTGAGTTGTAGTTAGTTTATGTGTGAGCTTGTGCTCCCTCAGAGTATGCCCCAGGTAGTTGTACTTTTTAATTGGACATGTAATAATGTAATGGGACAGTTGTAAATTGTTATATGCAGGTATGAGCACATGTACTTTCTTGTGTCTTATACTGTGTAGTTGTCTTTTATATTCTTACTGGACACTTGTGTGAGATATTCCTTGCGAGTCTTCGGTCCGTTCGCGGGAGGCGGATCTGGATATGGAGCCTTAATGGGCATAAATATCCATGGCTGTCACAGTTGGTATCAGAGCAATGTCCAGTTAGAATATGAAAAGACATTGAGAGTACAATGTCCCAATACATGGATTAATGTCCACTGTTGGTAGTAAGTCTGCAGTTTTGTGTTGGTTAAGGTAGTATTTATCTGAGTTTTTGTTCTATAAAACGTGTTTTTGTGTTGAGAAATTTAGTTGTTAGCAGTTATTGAAAGTTGATGTGACTAGAGGTGGTATAATCTATGTGATTATACCAGCGTGCTGGTTTGTGATAGATCAGTTTGGTTGTTAAAGATTCGCAGTTAAAGGAATTGAGGAGATTAACAAGTTTGGATATGGAATTCAGTAAGTAAGTTATAATGAGATATAGAGTTAGCAGAGACAGGTATATGGTAACAAGGTGATGAGGAACAGGTCAGTATGTGTGTTAGGAGTGATTAAATATGCAAAATATAGTTGAAAACCTCAGCAGAGGTATTGTGGCATCAGAGATCTGAGTCAGATGATATCAAGAAATAGTATGAATGAGAATGTGATTTGTGTTATGAAAATTTTGGCATGATTAAGTAAGGCAGATCAGCTTTAAAAAAAAAAGTACTGGTACAGAAGGGAGCAGTGGTTTATGGCAGATAGATTAAATATGCTTGAGATCAGAAATTTGAGAAAAAGTGTTGTTATGAATAATGATGGTAATATGAAGTTTGATATGAATATTTGTATAAATATGTATAGAAAGGATCAGTTGAATAAAGAGAGAGAAAATAAGAATCAGTGTGCAAAGAGATTTTCTAAGAATCGCATAAGAAAAATATTTAGTTGGTGAATGGCAGGTTATGAGGAATTCTTCAGAGAGAGTTAATAAAGATTACTGTGCTAAAGATAAGAGCAGTGAAAGTTAGTAACTATGAGCAGTTTGAGGAAAATCAAAATTAAAGTTAGGTATATTGGAGTGAGTTCAAGGCAAATGAAATAGAATGGAAAGAAGCGCATTAATGGAGAAGCAGTTAATAAATATTGAGTTGAGGAAAACAGCAAGGCAGATTGTAATATTTATGTTATTTGAAAAAATAGCATTTAATGGAATAAGGAAAGCAGACAGAGCAAGTTGATATATTTAAAGAAATTGGTATTCAAATTTGAGTTTTTGCTGTATTTTAAAGAAGGATGATTAGATACCAGAAAGATTTATAGTATGAATGGTACAGCAAGATTAGCCAGGTAGCAGAATGAATAAGAGAAGTATTTTGCGAAAAAGATGTTATGATTAGAATGATTGGCAGTTTAGATAAAAAAGAAATATGGACCAGAGAAAAGAAGAATTTAGCAAATGATGAAGTGAATAAAATTAGATGAGTCAGGAAATGTCAGTTAGAGTTTGCATATCGGTGCAAAGAAATGATTCAATAGAGCAGAAATGGACTATTATTAAGATATTCCAGAGTTTCATGCAGGAGCAGGAACAGACTAATTAAAGAATATTTGGAAAGATTATGCAACAAAATTATGAGATTAGCCAGAGAATGTCAGTAAAGCAAGAAAGGTATATGAAGAGTACAACATGTCAATAGCGGTTTGGTAGGTTAGAAATTGCAGTAATATTTTCAGCATGAATTAATTGAATAAGGTGATTTGAGAAGCAGTTAAAGTTAGAAATGAATACAGTTGAAGCCAGAAGAAAGTAATTGAAAGTAATAATGAGAACAGAAATTGTGGAATATTTTGCAAAAGTGTTCTGTGTGATCAGGGTAGCGCAGCGGAAGCAAGACAAATTTAATATTCACAAATTGGTCAAGGTTTGCTTGAATAAGGAGAAAGTATAAAGTTTTGTGTAGCGAATAAAGGAACAGAGGTTATTATGGTTTTTAATCAGAATGATTTAAAGCGGTATGGGCAGAATAATATGAAAAGGGTAGGAAATTCAAAGATGGTGATTGGTTTTCTTTGATGGTCTTTGCCCCATCACAAACTTCTTCACCTTCCTCCTCTCATCAACCACAATATGAGGCGCATACTTTGATAGCTCTGCAAATCTGGCTTCATATTCCAGCACACTCAAGGATCCCTGGGTCAAGGATAGAAATTCCTACTCCATTTTATCTTGCACATGCTCAGGAATGAACTTAACCTTGAACATGAGAGTAAATTCATCCCAAGTCACCTCCTGGACTCCATCCTCAAACCTAGTGCGTAGATTGGATGACCACCATACACCAGCCCTCTCCTGAAAAGAGCACATCTACATTAGGCATAACCAACCACACTATAATGCTTCATAATTAAATATTGTGTTATAGTTACCTGCAACATATAGGTTCCCAAACTAACTTTATCCTCCTCAGCATAGTGAATAACTCTAAAAATCTTCTCAGTTTCCCTTAGCCAACTCTCAACCAACAACGGTTGACTCTCCCCCGTAAAAGAGGGTGGAGACATCTTGCTGAACCTCTCCATTACGGATAGGCCTCTTTGCTCCAAATGCACAGAGGGTGGAGCCTGAGCCTGAAATGACAAGGATCAACATGAGATAGGTGTACCAAAGAGAACCATTGTCAACCATTAAAGCTACACCTAACCTGAGCTTGTACTTGGGCCTGCAATGCTGCCTGGGTCTGGGCCTAAGTCTGCATAGCCTAAACTAACCCTTGCATGAATGTTCCATAATCTATCAATGGTGGAGGAGGTGCAATAGGTGGTCCCAGAGATGTTGAGGCCTGCTTCTTCGCATTAACATTCTCCCTCTGCTCCTCCCCACGAGCAAAGACATTTGCACGACGTCCACGACTAGCCATGGCCTAGCAAAACAACAAGCTAGTTAATTTCTATAACTCCATATATCTACTACTTTTTTTATTAGACTTAGGAACATGGATCATTTAAGCTGGCGTTTACTCATGAATATCCTCAACCTACGAATGCGTTAATACCATCTCTGTAACACCCCACTTAGACCCTGACAGTTATACCAACTCTCATCAAGTCCAAGTGACGAGCTACATGGGCAACACACCCCAACATATATCAAATGTAGGTTGATTCATTGACAAATAAATACCAATGCAGTGGAATTAAATAACAAACTCATCAACTTTAATATCCAAGTCCATAGTCCATAGAAGAAGTCCACAATCACTAAAGTAGTTTAAATACAAGGTTCAAAACATAATAATTCCTCACATACAAAGGTCACTCAACACACAAATCTAATCTTCAAGCTCCGAATCCAATCCCGCTACTAAAGTCTCAGGATCCGTCGTCTCACCTGAAATGTTAAGCAAGTATGAGTCTACAACGAAGACTCAGCAAGCAATCCAAAAATGGACTACCAATCTAACATATAAGATAGTTTCAAATCATGTTATTGCGTATAGATTTCAACAATCACACTACTTGTAAGGTAATCAATTACTAAACATGTCTTAAGTCAAAACTATGTATAAATGCTACTTGCATAAGGCATGAGTTTAAGACATTATACTAACATCATAATGCCTAACTTTGCCAAGTGATTTCAGATATGATCATTATGACATAATTTCAAGTATCAACATGGTGTATATGGCATACATGATTTCAAGAATTTGCATAAGTGAGCATGACTACTAAACATTCAACCGAACTGAAATATGACAAGTATTACATTCTAATCATTATAAGGCTGAAATTAAATATATCGAATAACATATACCTATATACAAATTTTCCAAGACACAGCCCAAACCACCCATTAGAAGTCACGTAGACATATGAACATATACTCATCACTTAGGCAGACAGTGATAGAGTCTTGGTTACTGCGCAGAACCGGGGGTAGTCTTCCCCACCATTACCAGTGGTACTTGTCTACCTCCAGAATTTCTTCCCGTGCCCTCGAGAACATATATAGCATATTGAACACTTCCATAGGGGCATTACTATGGTCCTTATCCAGATGACTTCTAAGGTGGCAGTGTCTTATTGGCCAAATACAGAATCATATACAAATTTTCTAGATTCAAATGCAACATAACATGCTACCCAAATCATATACACATATTCAGATCATGACAGAGACATATTTCAGATTGATCACATGTTGTATTTTCTGGGAATGTCCTAAAAATCTATTTAATATAACACATTTCTCATGATGATAATAGATTTAAAATGGGTACCGATATCATAAATTCACAAGATTTGGTCAGAACGTGACCCTATCATCATGGAGTAAACCAGTAGTTTTTTATGATTTTCTGACTTATATACTAATTTCCGTATTAATCTAAGCATTGATATAAATAGTGAAATATTCATTACACTGAAACCGTCTATTAACCAAGTTCAATATCTTTACTGAGAGTATATCATACTAATACAATCCACTATTCAAAATATCACGATTTTAGCAATACAAAAACTATTTATAAAATTAAAATGATACTACTGATTTTTGTATTTCAGTAATAGAAATTATAGAAAATAGTCAAATTCTGATTATAGATCCATCACAGCATGAACATAACCCTGGCATGTATTTCTACATAGAAATCATAATTTTGATCATGAACATGCTTTAAGTACAAAATCTCTTCTTAAATCTATGTTTATTTATAAAATTTAGAAATTACCCTAAATCATGGTGTCTACAAGAAAAAAACCCAAATTGTAGTATGATAAGAAGTTAACCTACTTAACCCTACACATCTCATAAAAGATCCATTCAAAGTTTGAACCAAAAGATATAATTCCAGAAGTAAAAACAAGTAAAAATGGTAAATAGAAGAACTTGACGGCAACAGAGTTGCCGTTAAGTTCATTTGACGGAAAGGGGCTTGACGTTAAGTTCGTTCTTGACGTCAGTCAAGTTGCCGTTAACCTGATAGATAACAAAACCCTTTTGGAACTCATACACACACCAAATCCGACTATTGTTTTAATTTCTAAAATTATGGGAAAATTATAAAAACGTAGAAACTATAGTTGGGAACTCGATCCCTAAGTTACTTGCCTCTAAAACACCAAAAGATCTACGGATTTAGCTGATGAATCCCGCCTTGCCCAACCAAGACGGTTTTCCCTCCGTGGTAAAGATCCTCAGCCAGACGGTCTCCTATGACATGAGCATGTTGATGACACATTCAACCTTCAAGGCACAGTCTCCTAACTCGAAGGCACTGGATCTTGGTCTCCACGAAGCCCAAATCGCCGGATCTTCTTTCTTCTATCCTCTTGAGACTTGGAGAGACTCCAAAATGGGACTAAGAAGGCTAGACCCCTTTATAAATGGATTGGCCCCCCATACTCGGTCCAGAGAGGGTAGGAGCCGTAACCCCGAACGTTTCCTATGTTTTCGCCCTTACCATAACTTCATCGGAGCTGGACTATGAAAATTTTGTGGTCTGCATCGAAAGAATTTGACGGCATGGTGATTGTCGTCTACCCAAAGTTGACGTCAATCGATATGGACGTTTACCTACAGTTGACGGCAAGAGATGTTGTTGTTAATCTACTGTCAATAGAAATCGATGTTGCCGTCAGCAACATAGGTCGACACAATTTCAGGAAAACTTAACTATACTTACATATTCACAGAAATTTTTAAATGCACAATAAAATAGATAACAATTGAAATTAAAGTCTATGAACAAAATTTCAGACCATCACAGTGGAGAAGTAAGCAAGGAATAGTAAACTTGTAATTCTCTTTCAAGAAGTTGTATATAATCTAGTTATACTTATACTGCTCAAAAAAATTTATATGTTTGGATTTTTCATACATGTTACAATTGATTGGAAAATGTGTACTTTTAGTTGACATTGAGATGCAACATATAGTTGATGGAATCATCATCAGCACAGAAATTGAAAAGGTAGTCATGGGCCGCAAAATAGGAACTGAGTACTGTGAGGTATCAATCGCCCATGCTCAAAGGCCAAACACATCACTATTTGTTAAGGATCAGTTTAGGAAAAGGTTGAGTGATGCTCTTGGAAGCCACATCTTATGGTTAAAGGACTATGTAAGTAGTAGTTGATTATTTCTTCCAATTTAACATTTCATCCTATGCCTTTAGTTTAGCCTTGCATGATCTATTTTTTCAAGTTCTGGTCCATCCATGATGCTGCTTGGTTTCGACCTCATGTTGACTAACATGGACTACACACATTGACTATATGCATTAACATTGCTGGACAAACTTTTTATTTTGAGATATATTGGCCCTTTCTGTTGAGACAGACTTTTTATTTTGAGATACACTTGTCTTTTCTTTTGAAGCAGACTTTTTATTTTGAAATACACTGGCCTTTTTTTTAGACAGACTTGAATATTTTGTATATGGAGGTCATGTGCTTGTATATATATATAGTTGCCATGGGGCTTTAGTGGAGTTACCCTCTTGTATATGGGCATGCTTGCTTGATATACAGAGGCCATGTGAGTACATATATATATGGCCGACTCCAATTTCTATACTAATATGTTTTGTTCTTTCTTGCTATGGATGCTAGATCTTATATTGTTTCAAGAAAATATGGATGCTAGATCTATTGGTTTTCCATTATTTTTTGGGTGTTCAAGAAGAAGGAAGTTGTATAATATAAAAGCATCTTTAAATGGTGTTAGGTTGTCAACCCCCCCTGTAATCACCGTTGCAATGGCAGTAGCTCTAAGGTACGTTACTCTCAAGAAGTTCAAAAAAAATGGGGTAAATGGGAGGAGCTTGGGGGACTCCTTCCATTGATCCATTAAAGGGAAATAACATATTATTTGATTTTGCTACTTCATACTGTGTCTGTGTATCCAGGTGGAGAAGGGATGTATCAGAAATTGTGATTTGATCAAGTTGAGTTGGAGAAACAGATTTTCTTTTTTTACAGAAAAGATAAATCGTCCTAAGCCAATTTGATCCATTTAACAACTGATCTGACTGCTTCCAGTTTTGCCTATTTTATTTTGTCCACCCTGCCTATTGTGGACCTGCAGTGGTTAAATTTTCAACTGAATCAGCTAATTCAGACTAAAATTTACCTTTGTTTGATCCATTTCTGAGTAAAACTATTTCAACCCAATTTCAATTCCTGTCTCATCCTATTCCATGTTTATTATCTTTATTGGCTTCATAAATATTTGTCCTTGCTTTTGAATGTTCTCAAACAAAGTGTGCAGGCTAAAAGTTTTATTTTACATATGTCTATCCTTCCTTTTCTTTTTGGGAAAGGAGCCAGTATTCTGCTTAGTCTTGCCATTTCTCATCTTTTGAAATGTCTATTTCATTATTGAGAACTTTTCATTGTGGACTTGGTGTTCTATTTTAGACTGTCAAATGCAAAGCATGAAATAATTGGATTGTGCATGATAGTGTTCAGTTAGTTCTTCTAACTTAGTCAGTTGATACCTTTGTCTTGTGCCATAGGATGTGGATGGTGAAATGGCACAACACTTAAAGAGACTTGGCAGGAAGGATCCCACGATGAAGGTAGTGAAAAATCTTTTCTTTATGAACTATTAATTGTGTGCTCCCACAGTTTCATGAGGTTGGCTTTGTCAGTCATAAGTCTCTCTAATGGTGTTCTTTACATGTCAATTTTCTTTGTAGTTATCTGCATGAAGAAAGACAAGCTACACTTTACAGATGGAACTTAAATATCATAAATTTTATTTATCCAACTGAGCTGCTTGGTTCTATCATGATTTTGGTGCAGGTCAAAGCACTGACATCCTTAAATGTACTCTTTAAGCAAGTATCCAGAGAGGAGCTTGTGCATATTGTTCAAAAATGGGTATGCTTTCTTTCATTCCTCAGCACAAATAAATTTGGCGCACATTTATCTAGTTATGCGTTTTCTCCTGGTGTTTTTTCAGATTACTCGTGATAAGTTTTACTATTGATTCTACTAACATTTCAATTTTTTTTACTACTGATTAATATTTTTTGTTGTTAATGTTTATGCAGAATGATAGTGTAGTTTATGCATAATGAAATAATATCATATGATTTGTATGGTCCATCTTTTGGATGCTTAAAGAATCTTTCATCATCCTGTAGGTGCTTCATAGTGAGGAGTGTTGTATTATTATTTTTTTCTTAGAAATATGTTCTCTAATATAGTATGATTTTAGTTCACCAACTTGCATTGCATAGTAATTGCATAGGTGCATATGAAGCCATTCTATTCTCATCGTTTTCTCTTAATTTGTAGGTTCCAATGTTGAAGAGGTACCCAACCAGGCTCTCCGTGACTACTTTCACATGCCTATTTAGGCTTCCCCAATTCCTGGCCATTGCAGCCTTCACTCAAATAGAGGCTGAGTGGTGGAAGGTCCACTTCGAAGGGGAGCTCTTCACCATCTTCTACACTATAATTCTCCATCAAATGACCTCCCATTTAACGTTTACATGATCCGGGTCTTGGAGTGAAATGAACAGACCAGAAGCAATAAGAACATATATATTATTCAGACAGTACATATGTCTTATTAATGTGGATGGTGTGGATTACAGGGGCTTGTGGCGTTAGGGTTTGCCTTCTCCCTCCAGTTCTGGTGCATCGGCAGAGGATGGCCCTTGGTTGTGGTAGTCTGGGATCGCCTTCTCCCTCTAGTAGATCATAATTACAACTCTTTTGGTCATGTCCATTCTTTCTCCATGTCTTTGGTTAAGTTCAATCTCTTCTATACAACACTAAGGGTGAAAACGAATTAACAACATATTTTGAATGTATTTTCAAATTAACATTCATGGATATAAGAGTGGATATTTATGTGGATATAAATGTTATGGATGTGAATGTTATTTTTCTTATGTGATGTAGATGAGTGGATTTGGATTTGAATTTTATTTTAGTTATGTGGATGTTTCTGTATTACATATAATAGTCTATGTGCATATGTATAGCATGCTTGTAGAATAAATTATGTATGTTTACATGATCAGATATGGATAGGTATTTAGTTTATATTTGTAAAAAAAAGAAATGTACACCTACGATTTTTAATAGTCATGACTAACCATCATTACATACAATACTATAAATCATAGGTATATATATTGCAATATTTATTACTACATTTATTTATCATAATCTCAAAAAAGGTATTACTACCCTTATTCATCCATCAGTATAGATGACTTCTACACTTACATTTATTTATAATCATCTCAAAAAGGTATTACTATGGTTACCAAACCATCAGTATAGGTGGCAATACCTATGCTTTTTAGGAATTTTTACCTATGCGTTTTAGGAATTTTTACCTACGATTAATATTTGTATGAATAATGCAATATATAGATACGATTATTTTTATATGAGCATAGGCTTTAGTCACGTGCGCATGCGTGCCGGATTCAAACCGTAGTATTTTCCATAGGTAAAGGGTTTTGCCTTCGGATTTGGGGTATATACCTACAATTATTACACGAAGTTATAGGTCATTTTTTTTGTAGTGCCAGTTGAAGGATTGCGGAAATAGCTATGAAGAAATCTAAAAGGTGGGGGGAGTTGAATAGATTTCAAGCAATTTAAGCCAAATACTGAGTAGATTCGAGATCTACAATTACTATAGAATTCAAGAGTAAGCATAGATCAAACTTAAGACAGATTGTGTATGTAAAGTGAGAATTCAAAAATAGCTAGGTGATAGCAATATGGATTAATGAGTGTCCCTATCAATCATCTAGCGTTAAATGAAGTCAAATCATAGGAACACAAGGATTTAAGGTGGTTCGGACTATGCAACTTGTGTATCCTACATCCACCGTCCACACACACACAATATGCTTATCAAGCAAGTCTGAACCACACACACAATGTCACACAATATAAGATGATGGAGGTCTCAGATCAATACACACATGTGAGATTGAGCACAAGGAATGCTCAATTCCCACAGCACATAGTGAAGAAGATGAAATTCAAGTACATAAAACCAGTTTAAACTTTGAAGGATAGCAGAGTAGAAGAACTAGTTTTGATTCCCCCTTTGAGCCTGAATCCAAATTCTCTGACTTCAAACTTTAGACATATGATGTGAACCCATAAGCATTGATGTTGAATTTGATCTGCAACCAACCTTTGCAAATGGATCTTGAAGTCTGCATACTCTGGAACTCAAGCAAAACTCTAGAGAGCTTTCTCTGGCCACCACAAGCTCTTTTGGGATGTGTGTGGACTCACTCACACAGTAAGGAGATGATAAGAGAGGTATTTATAGCCCCTTGTACCTTCATCGTACCTTGGAATGAGTGGGCACAAAATTCTAAGTCTGATCGAACACCCAATGAGTTGACACGTGTTTCAAGTGATTTTCATTTTTGAACTTCCAGTCGAAGTGTGTTGACACATTCAGAATGTGGGTCGACACAGGTAACTTGATTTTTGTGACAACTTCACTGAAACTCAACATGTGTCGACACATGTTTAAGATGACATGGTGTGTCGACTGTAGTCTTCAATTTTTGTTTTTTGGAAGGACATGGTGTGTCGACACCCTGACAAGGTTGTGTTGACACCACTGCCTTTTCTTCAGTTTCTACTCAAGGAAAACGAATGATGTGTCGACACCACTAACTATTCTTCATTTTCTGCTGGATTAATTAAAAGAAAGAGAGTTAGATATTATTTGAGCTATGTATTTTGGCTTATATGGATCATAGTTAAACATCATCAAAACAAGAGATACAACATGAACAAGCTCGAGACAATGGTTGATTTGTATAAGAGAGACTGATACATTCAAGCAAATCTTTTCGATTCTCCGATCATGAATTTGTTCAAGCAAAGTAGTCTGAGGCTCAATGGACATGTGGACACCACCCACCTCGCCATTCCACTCCACATACCACCTCCACTTCATATACACCTCCCTACCATAACATGTCGCCACCCAAGCATCCATTAATCCATCCTCGGATTATTCAACCTCCATTTAGGCCAAACAATGCCCCTGTATATGATGAAGCTCTAGTAATTATATTGCACCTGCTCTAATACTTGTTTCCCCACCACAACCTTTACAACAACCTCCACCTCCACCCTAGCCACTTTCTCAGGCTGATGTTGTTAATGTAGATCTTGTCCATGAAACCACCTGATGCTACGATGATGGACCTTCCGAGGTCATGTTTGTACGCCACTCGCCTACCACTCCATATCTACCGCCCATTATTGTTAAGCCATCCATTGTGAAACCTCCACCCATAATTACTCCTCCCATTGTTAAACCCATTACCCCAATTTCTCCACCACCACTAATAGATAAGCTTAAGCAAGAACTCCCTATCATACCTGTTGGACCTGCACCAGCCATAAAGTCTTCCACTCCATTATCCACTACCTACACCCCCATCCAGCGAAGCGGGTGCAACCTTTTGAAGAGCCATGGACAATGTCAACAAGATGGGATGAAGGAAGACCCAAGAGCGGGCATGTTATTCAAAATACAATATTATACCCCATGCATGCCAGTCATTGTCTCCATGCCGAGCATAGTTGAAGAGAGGAAGTCCTCGCCTCCACCTTTGGTCATTAAGAGGCCCACTAAGGAGATTATGTGAATCATTCCTGTTGCCAAATACAAAAAATTCCATATACTCATCGGAAAGATCTCCCCCCAAGCTCTCATGACCCCTCACTCCTTTGTTATCCACCTACCCACTCTAGTGAAGAGGTCAAAAATCAATATTGTTCTCACACACTCCATTGTCAAATCCTTAATGAACTCAATCACCCAAGGTCACATGCCCATGATTTTACTAAATACCTCCAATATCTCGGGCATGATGTTGTCATTGTTGTCTCCCACCTTATCAATGGAACTCCCCACCATATCTTTTGATTACATCCCAAGAGAGTTATCACTATTGCTGGACACTCCAACGAAAGTCAACGATTCACCTTTCAATGAGGGCAAATTAATTTCTGTGAGAAGAGCTAGACCATCTGCCCGTTGGGCATGCTATGTGAGAAGGCACATGAGGGTCAAGAGGCCAACACCCAAGCGGAAGAAGAAAGTACGATAGGCAGAGCTAAAGGCTAAGAGACCCCAGGCCGAGTTCGACTTCTATCAAACCTAAGTCAAAGACCTCTTCCCCGACCTGGACTTGTTGGGGATGGATGACGAGGAAGAGTGCAGCGAGGAAGCAACTGACACATCAGGGGCAGTTCCATTATCAACCAAAATACGATGTACATCATACCCATCGACGTCGGCGTGAACAAGTGCGTCATCGTAGGGGACGTTGACTCTAAGCAAGTCCTCATCTAAAAATGAAATTACATCGCCTAAAGCTTGGGGTTGTTTGGAGCTCGGTCCAGCCCTGACGTATAGGCCTTCCTCTACCTCCTACTGTCGTCGCCTCCTGTCGACCATCCTGCGAGCACCAACACCACTCCCTTCCCATGAGGGGTGGTCTTCTCTTTGTCTGAGTTGGCTGGCTTGGGCTTCCTGTCGACGACGCCCTTGTCAATGACACCCCGCTTCAACAAATATGCAATCTCAGCCTTCAGGCTTCGGCACTCATCAGTAGTGTGCCCAATGTAGTCGCAGCACTTGTTGGCGCCTTGCTTTGACGGAAGCCTCTTCATCGGTTCGAGACATCAGAACCCAGGCACCATTTTAATGATGGGGAGGATCTCAGAAGGGTGCCTGCCAAACTGAGGTAGGTCTTGGACCCGACGTGAGACGTTGAGGCAACGAGACGGGTCTAGACGATGCAGGGTGTCCCACCGAGGAGCCTCCTCCCCGCTTGCTCTTCTTCGAAGCCGACGCACTACCGGTTTCCCCCTGATCAACAAGTCAGGCCAGATTGCCGGTGGCCCCGAGGGTTGATTCCAAATGTACGTACTTCTACATGTCAGAGAGGAGATAGGCCAGCGTCACTAGAGGCATCTTCACGATCGACATGACGAAAGGCGCATTGGAGCACACCCGCGTGAGGATGTTACGGTGGTGCAGAGGTCAAGGTCGGTCACCTTCATGACCCCTTGGCATAGTCCGAAAGAGCTCGGACTCCTTTTGGGAGACCAGCTAGAGATCGTCAGTGCAAAGAGAATGCTGCACCGTGCTGTAGAAGTGGTCCAAGAAGCACTGCGCAAAGTCGGTGAAGTTTTGAACAGAGCACGTAGGCAGTGACTTGAACCACTAAAGTGCGTCATCGTCAAGAGTTGAAATGAATGCCTGACACTTCAAAGCATCGAAAATGTTCACCATCTCAACCTGTCCTTGGAAGATGTCGAGATGGTGAATAGGGTTCGTCGTTCTACTTACCGCTAGAACATTGGAAGTTGAAGTTTCGACGGGATTAGAGCCGACGTGATCTCCTCGGTGAAGGGCGAGGAGGAGAGGAGGGTTAGGACCGAGGGGGCGCAGGTGCCATGTTGGAGAGCCTCCATCTTCCTATTCATCTCCTGGATATCCTCCCTCCATCGAGGATCGAGACTGATAGTGGCTACCCTGATGGGAGCTGACTTCGTCGAGTAGTGGTCTGCATCCGTGGTTCTCAGCGCACCCATGTCTGCCACCGTGGCATGGGCAATGGGGAGGGGTGCTAAAGCTGCGGGAGGAGGCGATGGGGCCGAGAACGCTAGTGCTGCCATCTGGTCCATGATGCAGCTGGCCGACAGCACAAGTGGCCGAGGAGGAGGGGGCTACACCGCAGGCGACATAAGGAGAAACGGAACAACAGGTGCCACGGTGGCCTAAGCTCTGGTGGCCTCCACCTAGGCCACCATAAGTGTAGCACCCCGAAAATTTTAATTACATAAAGATTTAATTAAATGGAAATAAATAATTTCCATAATAATGGATTATTTAAAACATACGTACCATTATCGTATGTGCTAAAACACAACGGAAAATTCCGTAAAAATTATAAATCAACCCCACACATTATTCCTAAATATTCCACAAAGAATTTTATGCCAAGAAAAATCGGATTAGCCAAGTTTAAAGTGTTTCGCGACTTATTATCGTAATTCATGGATAAGTCGAAAATTCATTATCACACATACTTGGATGAGTCGGAAAATTAAATAAAAATCATATATGGGCTTCAAATAATATCCTCTAATGACCCATCAAGAAATTTGGGTCAAGAAAAAATCGTTTGAGCTAAGTTTAAGAATTAGTGTGACCAATTATCCAAATTAGGAAACAAGTCGGAAAATCATTAACACGAAAACACGACGCAACTATAAATTCAATAAAAATGTTGGGGAGACTTCCAAAATTATATATTGATGACCCATTATCATAATTGGGCCATTGGACCTCATATGACCCAAAAATCAAATGAAGCAAGAAAATGTATGGAAATTCGTAGCCATAAATAAGTTGAAATTAGAAAGTGGTAATTAGGGTTTAATTGGGATGCAATCATGCATTCTTGGCAACCCAAATTTGTGCCTACCCACCCATGAAGGTTGCTTGATGGCCAAGACTCTCTAATGGAGGGAGAGATCTTCAAATTATGGAAAGACACAAGCCAATCCCGCAACCCTTCTTTCCTTGTTGCATTAGGACTCCTAAAACCTATAGATGCTTAAATACTCTTCACCCAAACCCTAGGGACGAGTTTAGAACTTGCTGGGGTCGTGTGGAAGAGCTCTTGGTGGCTGAGGAGCTGTGGAACGACCACAAGAAGCTCATCTTCTTCCCCGTTGCGTCTGTAGCGACCTGCACAGACAGTCATCTTGAAGTCGACCAAAGGTAGGTCAAACCTAAACCAAACCTTGCAAGGATTATACCCCTGGAAAGAGGGTCAAGTCTACGTTCTAACCCAAGTGGAATGCCCAAATTCCATGCAGTATACACGGAGCAGTAAGCGTTCTCCTCCAAGTGGTCTAAACTCGGGTTTTCTAGAAAAACGAGACTTCTTCAACCCAGAAGGTAGGTTTTCTCAGGCCAAACCTTAACATATCCTATACCAATGTGTAGAGCATCAAGTTAACTTTCATTTCACACTGGTTTCATTGAATTTCATTGAGTAGATTTTGAACTATAAGCGTTTTTCCAAAGTCGCGCACTGTCAGGGTTTTTCCCGTTCTTTATTTGTTGCATGCGACTTGAGACCGAATTAGAGCAAACCCCCAACATGAAAGTTTTCCTAATAGTTGTCCTCGTCATGTCTTATGTTGAACGTTTTGTCTAAAGGTCAATAGTTAGGGAGTTATAAGCATGGCAAGAGGGTTGCTGCATGAAACTTCGTTTTCAGATTTGCACTTAGTTTTTACATTTGTGTTTGACGTGATTAAAGCCTGTCGAAACCATCCTTGTTTTCTAATTACGATTTACTGGAAACACCCTTGCATGTCTAGGTTGGTTTAAAACTGGTTTCGTTATTTTTCATGCATTGTGCAATTTGTTCTCTATTTTTTGAAGCACCCTGTGTCAATATAAGGCAGTTCTGGACCGCAATCCAATGACCTGACCTTTCCCTGTTGTACTCTGGCACGGACCCTGTGAACGCGACGGCCCGATAGGCCGCATTCACAAGGCCGTCGCGACAGAGCGCATTGTTGCGATCTGATCGCGACAGGACATGTCGTCGTGATCTGTTGTGAACCTGTCGCGTTCCCTTCATACCCTTGTCGCGATCTGCATGCGTGTTCTGTCATGCCTGTCGCGACCTGTGCAAGGCACTGTCGCGTTCTGTTCCCGACCCGTCGCGACCCTTACCAGGATCCGACGCGACCTCAGTTTTTCGCATGAAACCCCACTTATTTTGTTTGTAAATCTTACTGCTATACCCAAGGTCTGTTTAATATGATTTCGATGTGTAAATTGTATGTCTTGGGTCTGATCGATGCATGATGTCTATTTAACGGCTTAAAGGTGATTAACCAATTTAAAAAGCCTTAATTACATGAATATTATTCTAAATTCTTTCTTAATGATATGATCATTCATGAAACTTGTGATTTACTCTTGTTACCATTCTAGCTTGATTAAATGATAATTATTATCTTAAAATCTTGTATACCCATGTGTAGTTAAATGCATTGTCCATTGCATGCCATCATGTTAAGTGTTTTCCGTGAATTTGAGACCGTGAATTGACACGCGTACATCACTACACACTTGCACTTCTAGGCAGCCTTTCTTGGAGATTTGGAAACTCTCTACCGGTCATTCCGAATCGGTAGACTAGTGACATTTTCTCTAAGGCCTCCGTAAATCTCCTCTGACCATGGATTCCCACATGGCCGATGAGTTGGTTGTACCATTGAAGTTCCATGGAGATAGCATGCACTTCCTCTCTCGTCTTGTTCTCGTGAGTGTGAATTACAATCTAGACTAAAGCCGTTAATGTAAAGATTGAACTAAATTATAAATCGTACCGTTATGATGCCGAATTTATCTCTTGACCATTGTTATCATGAAATCATGTTCAATTACTTATTGCTAGTTCTCATCATCATCATGAACATGACATTACACATACTTACTTATTGAAACTCTCATTGGCCATTATTAATGACTGTGGGTATCTACATTTAAAATTTAAGTGAGATGCTGACAGAACACGGCGTGTGTCCAAGGGCTCCAGTCTAGCCCCAATGACGGCGAGTCATAAATATACTGTTAACCATGGGGTATAATAATTACTGGTGTTGCATCTGCACTGGGAGTCGTGCGTGTCGTGTTGAATGATAGATACAATAACCACATACACGTGTTCTGGTATACATTCTTGATGGATCTTTTCTTGGTGTACATTAGTGTCTACATGCTTGATTAGTGTTACATGATCGTGCTCGTGCGTGCTTGCTTGCTTGTGTGATATGGCCATCTTGCATTTATTGCAATTAGTGATATCTTGCGTTCTTGAAAGCTATTGACATCAAGTGAAATCTTGCGTGCTCGTACAAAGTGATCTATTGCTAGTTCTATCTCGTTATATCCTTCTAGATCTCGTTCTATCATGATCTCTCTATCTAGCTTGTTACATGTATTATGTTTTAACGAGTTTTATTCGTACATGCATATCATGATAATCATCGTGCTTACCTAGTTCCAAAATGTTAATCATTTATATCATTGTTCGCACATTGAGATATAAACCCTACTGGGCTAGTTTGCTCATCCCCTACTTTTACCCAATCTAGGTGACTATGAAGTTCAAGAGGAAGATCAAGTCGAGGATGGGAATGCGTCCGAGTGAATAGCGTTCCAATTATGAGTCTATCTATAGTTAGTTTATTTTGAGTGGTAGAACAATGTAGTAGGAAGTGAGGTATTATGTACTTTTGCTTTTATTGAGTCTTAGGGGCTGTTTGATAACACTTAAAACAAATCTAATGTCTGAAACGGTGAGACATTGCCTTATTAGACTGTTTGATAAAACATATTAATGAACATCTAAAACTATATCTACTATCTTAAGTTGCCTCTTAAAAAAAAGTGCAGTTAGGGCACTTTTTTTTTTCAGATCGCAGGGCTCCTCCGGCCTCATCCGCTGCTCCTCCCCCTGTTGTCCGGAGCCCCTCCACTTCCTCAGCCTCCGCTGCTGCTCCGTCGACAGGGAGCCGAGCTCGTCCGCCTCCCCCGGCCTCCTCCGCTGCTCCTCCCTCCTGTTGTGCGGAGTTCCTCCGCTTCCCCAACCTCCTCTGCTCCTCCCTCGACAAGGAGCCGAGCTCCTCCACCTCCCAGGCCTGCACTGCTCCTTCCTCGACAAGGAACGGAGCTGCTCTGCATCCCCGGCCTTAGTTGCTCGCTCCTGCGCACGAACCCGTCGAGCTCTGCCTCCCCCGGCCGCCGCTGCTACTTCCTCAACAGGGAGCCGAGTTTTTCCACTCCCCAGCCTCCATTGCTCCATTCTCAGCACAAACGGGCCAAGCTCTGCCTCCCCTGGCCTCATCTGCTTCCCCCTCGACAAGGAGTCGAGCTCCACCTCCCCTGGCCTCATCTGCTCCTCCCTCGACAAGGAGTCAAGCTCCGCATCCCCGGCCTCATCTGCTGCATGCAGGTATGTGATTTCTTTTTCAGATTTCAAAAAAGTGTTGCTGCATTAAATTGATACACCGCCTTTCTGTTGGATCTGACCTCTCACGTTCCCCGTTTTCATTAATTTCTTGAATCTTTTTTGGTTTCCGACTACCTGGTGTTCATTGTTTGCATGTGATGAGAAACAGACAGGGACATCTGTACTCTCGACGAGGGGTTGATGACTTGCGTCTTTGATGGGAATCTCTCTGATGCAAACCGACCTACCCCCTTGAGATCGGTTGTCTCCAATTCCATTTAGTTTGGGGAGCACGTAACCTGCTCGACGATATGTCTGAACATTGTGTATTTCTTTTGCGTGGATTTTCCTCCATGAAATGATTAAGAGGATGATTTGATAATTGTTCGCCCAAGGGATTTTAAATTTTAATAGAACACCTTATTTATTCCTGCATCTGATCTATCATGGATGCATCTTCTTACTACTTGCATTCTCCTATCTCCAAGATCCCAGCACAATTGATTACCCATCACAACGAGCACAGCATCCTCGAATTATTCCTTTTTTAAAAAAAATCCTCCTTTCTCCAATCCATCGAATAAAGCTGGAAAACTCGCAACATCTGGACTTTCCACACTTGTTAGATTATAACAATCGGATATAAAATTCTAAGATCTTTTAATTTTACTGTCTTAGTACAAAACTTCTTATTCTAATAGGATAGACACAACCTGAAAAGTTATAAAAAGTTCAGGTCAGGGTTTCTTTGATAATCTTACAGGTTATGATAACTCTGGGCCACTTTGTCTGGGAAATAAGTTCTGTTCCAATAGAGAGTTTAGCAGTGCTGATAGCAAGAATTTAACTTTGGTTATATAAACAACATTTATTGGTTATAAAATATTATAAGTGATGTTCCTTCCATTTCAAAAAAAAAAAGTGAATTCATAAAATGCCATTTGATTATTTGCTGGTATTAACATCTCTGATTCTACTGTTCTATATCTGGTGTTTGATCAAACTAACAGTCTTTTCATGTGCTTAATTACCTCCATTGTGATATTTGTCAATGTATTATCATATAAAGTAAGTTTAAACTAAAATTTGATTTTTATTTATTCACAAACTTAAATTTATTTGCCAAATGCAGCAAAAACCTTCATTTGAGCTCTCTGAAAAGTTGGCTGAGAAGACAAACAACATTTGAGGTGATTTTATCTATATGTGATCTGCTACATCCTTTCTTTATTTGTTCTGGCTATTGGAGTCCTTTTCTGATTTGTTCTATGAGCATATATACTGGAATCGACAAGCTTCATAGTTCAAGGCAAGTCAAACAACTAACAGGCCAAGGATGAGAAGCCCCACACCACAGAGAGGGAGGAGTATGAGAACAACTAACAGGCAAGGCCTGGGCAGGGTGGCTTGTCTTCTGGGGACAGAAGTGTTTGTTGATTTTCTAGCCATATGGCTGAGTTTCTGGCCATGTACTCATAAATGTACATCATAACCGGCAATCATCTGATGAACAGTTCAAAAGAGAAGGCAAAGTCACCATGTCAGCAAAAAAAAAACCTGAGCAAGTGTTCACACAACTTACAAACATAAAGACAAGTCAAAACAGCAAGCATATCTCTGGAATGTATAGGTAAATAAGCCATCTATTTCTACTGACAAACAAATAGAGATGGCCTGTGAATGGTAACGCATTAACTCATTTCCAAACATGTTTGAAAGTAACAAGTCTAAGAGCAATGCTAGCTAGTTGTAAGGCAAGTCAATTTGTCCATATAACTTGGATAGACTTGCTAGAAGGAATTTATTCCAACTATATCTTGCATGTTCAGGTGTCACCACATGCATCAATAGTTTAATTTCCCTCCAATATTGACTACCAGGTCATGTTTATAAAACCATTGACTAAATTCTCCCAGCAGTCCAATCTGATCAGGACTCTCAAAAGGAAATGGTAAGCTGCTCCATCTTGCAAGTCCAAAAGGAGTTTGACCAAATGAAGGAGCAATAACACAAACAAGTTGAGAAGACCCAGTCTCCCATGTTTGTATTGTATTTATGTTACACCATTTGACCTGCTCTCTAGAGTGGTAGGGTATTGGCTCCATCATGTTGTTTCTTCAGAAGTTGATTTACCTGTAACATTTAAGCATATCTTTTATCTTATTTTACTGATGAAGCGAAATACTTTTTATTCTCATCAATGGCATGTCAAATTTGCTTTGCAGGTTTGCATGTGCTGTTGGTAATGTTTACTGGATATCTAGTTGGTTTTGCTGCATTCAGAGCTTTGTTTAATCATAGCAGTATAATGGTAATTCTAAACACATGGCTTTACATAAAACGTTCAATCTCTACAAAATTGAGTGTTGCTAATGTTTTGAGGTAAACAAGATGCTAACCAATCAAGATTACTTCTCATTTGCAGAATTCTGCTGGAGGCATCATGCATGTTCCATGGCAGGCATATGGACAAGGAGAAAACGTTAGCAATGGGCGTGGCAAAAGGCAAAGATCCAAAGACTGGGTGGACCCTATCCCACCTCCCATTCACCATCCTTTTTTTTTTTTTTACTGCACAGCATCTGCAACATGCAAAATTTTCCAGATATGGGCACTCGAAGAATATCGCAGCCATGTTCTTCTCGCCTCCACAAGACATTGACACATGCAAAATTTTCTACCTTTATGTTATCGTGTAAAGAACTGGTGTGTGAAATATGTTTCTATATTGTAATCAACTTGACAAGCAAACCTTGTGTTTTGTTCTGTTTAATAATAGGAGTTTGTTTCAATCTCAGCTGATGTTTAAGGTTCCGTTCAAATTCTCCTCATTTCAAGTCTGTCATGATTTGTATAGCTTGCATTGAAAATATTTTCTGATTTTTATAAACTTTAACATATTCACTATGAAGATGAGAATACTCGTTATGTTTGCATTGGACCTGTAAACAAGGTAGTTTAGACTGGCTTTTTCTTTTGTGGGAAAAAATTGAAAAATGTTACGTGCTTATATGTAATTAAAAAATTGTACTATATATAAATACTATACACTTTTAACTTTAGTAAATATGTAATAAAAATCACAAATTTAAGGATATTTTTAAGTATATAGGGGTGTTTAGGTAATATATAAAAATTATGGACTTATATGTAATTATAAGATAGTTGAGAGATGTATATATAAAATTATGGGAAATAAAAAATAAATTTAGACATATTCTTAAACATATAAGGATGTTTATATGAAATAATATATTAATTCAGATCTCAATTAAGTTGGTTATCAAACAACTCTTAATAGAAGTCTAATATATTTTAAGTACTTATTAAATTACAGATTTAGACAATAGATTGCAAATTAGACTTTAGACATTTTAATTAAGTGTTATCAAACGCCACCTTAGTCCTGTAATAGTTTCCATTTGGAATACAATGAGTTGAGATTCGAATAAAAGATTAGTTGAGTTCAATATTTGGGCCATATGATGATGTATGTTGTTATACATTTAGTGCGTGCTAGTTAGAGGCTTATTTGCCGACTGTTCACGTCTCGGGATATCAACTCGAATTATTATTCCGAATTATTAATTAATATCCGCTGCGTAATTCTCGGGATGTGACAATAAGCTATTGAAACTGTTGGTTCTGATCCATCATCCGCTCCACCAATTGCTGTATGAAGCCCACGGTTTGCACAATGCGGTCGAGATGCGTAGAGGTCATGGAGTCCTAATCACCTAAGTTAGACACCCCAGGGATGACCTCCTCCACTGGTTCGACCTGGACGACCTCCTCCTTAGGGACGCAGCTAACCGACCTTCCTTTGGGAGCCATGGAAACTACAGTCGTTTCCCACAGACGGCATCAAAAAATGTTTCGGTTTCCTCAATTGACGTTGATCTTAGCCGAGGTGACCAAAGGAAAGATGGGTTACCGACGTGCCGCACTAGATCCCGAGCTCTTGACCTACAAGTCCATCGAGGCATCTCAGTGGGCAAAGACTCCGATGCTCAAGTTAGTAATAGGTCGGGTAGGGTGTCGGTCAAGAGTTGAGTTCTTGCATATCTGTGAGTGTCGAGTGTCTCCCCTCTTATAGTGGTAGGATGCCCATCAGAACCGTCAGACAACCCTGCAAATCTTGCACCATATCGTTGTAATCGTTTTCGTCTCATCACTGTAACCATCATGCCAGATCGTGTAGATCGTGGCCTTCATGACAGTTGTTACTAAGCGCACGATCCGCAACCACTACCTCATCAGTTATTGTCTGGGCCATTATGAGAGCCACGATCCTGGGAATCCGTGGTCATGTCGTGTGCTCCACGTCGGGTCAAGCCTCGTCCTCAAGCCTTGTCCTCAGCCAAGAAGATGTTGCCAGCCTTGGCTGATGCTAAGACGTTGGCCAAGCCCGAGGCTCCAGCTGAACAACGAGAGTCCCCCAGTGTCAGACTATAAGATTGGTTATGATTGATGGGACGCACAATTTACTTGTTTCCACTATCACTTTACTTGTTATTTATGTACATCTCTACATGTTCATCTTATGTTGGGTACATGTCCCACTGTGACACATCTCCTTGTTCCGATGTGGGTTGGGATAACCATATTGGCGCTCCGAATAAAATTCGGATACGAAGCGGATAATTTTTTACTTCAGAGCAAATACGGATCTTATCCACTTCATAAACATGATGTCGATAAGAGATATTGAGTGATCTAAAAATGAGAAAACAAATCCATAATATATATATATATATATATATATATAATATCAAAAACAATCTCTAAACAAAATATTAACATTCATACACATAGAATAGAATGAAAGTTGAACGACTACTTGATTTCAACTAAGCAACCCTTAAGGTTTCCAACATAATATATATGTATGCATAAATGGATCTTAAACAGAGCAGTGCAGATCTTAAACCGAGCAGAACAACTGTTTTCGTGTCTACTCCGTTTATGATCTAGATGTTATCTGTATCTGATATCCACTTCATCAGATGCTTGTTAAATGGATAATATCTACCTAACCGAATATGAATCTGAAGTGGATCCGAACTTTACCGAGATCTATTTACAACCCTACCCTAGGCATATTGTCTTAACCGACCTCCTTCCCAGTAAAGTCGGGTCCTCAACTGCCTGAGCCACAATAAAGTTCGTCATTCCAACATCAAATGGCATAGCCATGCCCATAGCCAAGCACACCCAGACACGGACAAAGTGGGGCCTTTCCTACTACTTGACACATCACACTCTCTCTCTCCCTCCGGGGACTAGCCACAACAACATGATGCCATTCATGCCTCAAAGGCAGAATAAGACGACACTTCATCTCTCGCTTATGGCCATACCAACCAATGTGTTCCCCCATCTACCCCGTGGTCAGGTTGTACAATGTAGGGAAGAGGAATAGGCACAAAAGGCTCTTGGCATATACTTAAAAGAGGATGAACAATAAATAAGGAGAGCTAAGGAAGAAGTTCTAAGCTTACACCCTCACACACAGAAGCATTAAGCCTCCAACACTCTTCTCTTTATCCCAATCGATTCCCTGACGTGAACGTCAAAGAAATTTTCCTCAGGATCATTCTCCCTCTCCCCCCCCCCCAACCGTTCTAGTTGTTTGTAGGTATGAACAACATTTTCCCATCAAAAAATTCATGTGCATATAGGGAAAGGTCGTTGACCACTTTCTGACCATTCGACCACTTTTTGACCATTCCACGGAGATAGCGAGAGGAGCTAGGTAAGGGTGGAAAAGTATTCCTCAAAACAACAGTTCCCAACGAGGTAGGGAAAGAAAAATAAAAGAATCAGAACATTTTCAAAAGCATTTTTGTACCTATTATTTCAGGAATATGTAAAAAATATGAGTTAACCGTGCAACATAAACATATTCAAATCTACAGAGCGTTTGAGAGATAAATGCGGAACTCTTTAGCTTACAATATCTTTTTTATAAGTACTGAACCCCAAACTCACGTCCATGGAGAATAAAATATAAATCAAATAAACCGTTCTCCTTACCCCAACCCCAAATATTTTTGAATGTTTCCATCATAGAGCTGTTCACATTATCTACCTAATAACAACAATGATTAATGGACCTCTAGAATATGATAGTTTTGAAGTTGCAACTGCGTTCTTCACACGACCTCCGGCGACATGCAAGCTAAACAAAATAAAAGAATATGGGCCGCATTTGCGCTTCAACTTGTTCCCGCAAATCAATAAACACACTCTTCAACAGTTCCCCATCCAGCATGGGCACGAACCCTTGACGTTATCTCCTCACAATACCAAGAGAAGAAGAAAAGGACCTCCGCGGGGCCTCCCAAAATGTTCCGCCAACATTTTTAACACCCTTCCCCCAACGCAGATTATGCTTGCACACGCCCTGAGGACCCAACACCATTCGGGGACTCGAGTCCAAGGAACAGAAAAAGGGTCAACTTGGCCTTTCTCCCCTTTTTTATGCAAGACAAGAGGACTATACTTAAGAATCAAAGCGGGTTTAGAAGATTACGCTTCCTCGTCAGGGAGATTCTACCAAGGCAGCCGAACAGTAGGAGCTGATTGTGGGCCCATAATCTAGTAGTCATAGTCCAAGTCGTCATCGCCGTCATCGCCCATTTCGAGCTCTTCCCGGCCACTGCTGGGTCCAAAAAGCGTCAGGAACACGACCACAGCAACCAACTGTGTTGCAAGGAAGTACTTGGCTCTTCTTCTAAATGTCTTCTCTTCCTCTGTTCTCTCACGTTTAGGTTTCGGTTTGGGCTTGGAACCTGAGAAAGAAAGTCATGTTAGGAAACCAGGCAAATAGAGGTAAGACATGAAATGACCAAAAGCTTATTAGAGTCCTACAAACTTCAAGACCAAATCTGGCCTTGATCATTCTGACTTCTGACTGTGCAACTAGGCCTTACTTTTAAGTTGATTTGGTTCAAATCTATTGGTAACTACACCAGTGTTCTCTCATAAGTGAAATATTTCCACTTGTTTAATGCTTTTCTCACATTAAAAAAGTTCCAAACAACCATTTAACAAGATAAATAATGTATTCTTCGTGCCTCACTGATGCATCCACTGTTCCATTAATTATAGAAAAAAATTCATCTTAAACATTAGCAAAATATCCGTTTCTGACATCAAATAAAATGTGATGAATATCAACAAGAAATAAGCGCAAAGTAACTTTTTGCAGTATTTCTTACTCCAAGTCCAATGTGAAGAAAAGCCTCTTCCAGATGTCGAGGATGTAGAAGATTCAAATGAAGACCTTGGGATGGTGGATGATGAAGAGCTAGCCTCAAGGAATTCTTTCTTCAGTTTTTCTGAATATTTTACAAGGTTGTCGTGTTTCAAAAGAAGGTTTCGCAGAGCTGATGTTTCCTACAATATCAGTCAGAAAGAAAATGTCATTGAGAAAAAAATCGGACAGGTACAAGCAAAAGATAACAAGTACAAGAACCCAAATGCACAGACATGGAAGTTGTAGAATCAAGAGCTTTTACAGGACAAAATCAGGAAATTATACATTATGCACATCAATAACGTTGGAGCTACTGGCATGATTGATTCAAGTTATAGTGAAAGAGAAGATAACCAACTTTTGAGACATCCAGTTACTGCATGGCAATCTATACAACAGTGACAGAGAAAAAGGAGTTCTCTCACCTGCTGCATTCCTGGTGGATACCTACATTTATCAACTCTTCCAAAGGAGTGGAGAAATTGTAAGAAAGCCCCCCCCCCCCCTTCATCTATAAGTAGACGGCCAGTTTCCCATTCGTGGCATTTGAATTTGACTTTCACATTGTTATAGACTTTGATTTGGGACATTTACAGTTGTTCTAAGTCAATAAGTCTTTCTTTTGATTCTAGTTATGACTGAATCCAATTAAGCAAATGGAAGCAATTTTCTCCTCTGTTTTACATCTCGTTTGTGTTGAATTTAAATACATTAAATTAGAAAACTCAAATGGAAATAAATCAATTGCCGAAATGCTTCATCTCTTCACATTTTCATAATCATAACTCTCACAACCAACCTTCAGACTCCAGACATGCTCAATAGAAACATATAATCTACAGAGTATTACTTCTACCTCTAGGAAACTAACTGCATCTGTTGCACGGCACTACTATTCATATGTGCTTCTGTAAGAACTAAGAAAGTGCTTCCAATAAATTCTCAAATGTAACCTAAGAGAGTTTCAACAGAAACTTGGACAACGTTGCTATCAAACTAAAATGGATCAAAAGAATACAAGCAAAATTCAAAATGAAGATATTACTCTGTCATTGAAGATAAGGAACATAAAGAAACTAACATAAAACCAAGATACAGGGATGCCTAACATCCACTTCCCCTTATTTTTTCAGGTGTGAAATGTGTAGGACAGTTATGACATGCCCGCAGCTTTGTGTTAATTCATCAGTTTCTTTGTGGCCCTGAGCATGTAAGTCCACTGAAAAATGAACAAAAACTATTTGTATATTTGTGTTTCTATGCATGAACAAAATCATGTCTGACCTCAGAAGTGAGAAACTTATCACATTCATATTTGGCCACTATTTCCAGTCAATTTCTACAGTCCAATACCATAATCAAAACAAGAATACTAGCACAAAGTATAACCTGACAGAATGAAGATAAACTGTCAACTAATCTTCAACAATCTGATCATTAATGGAAATGAAGCTTCACACCATGGGAATCAAAGAAAAATATAACATCCAGGTAAAAGGTATATTACTTTTCTACATATTCAACTACATCTATCACCATAATTATGTGCATTTCTAAAGGTGACAGATTCATTATAGCACTCCATATGACATGAAGCAACATCCACAAACAATCACTAAAACTGAACAGGAGATATGTTACAAGTAATCGCCAATATAAAAAAGTTTAAAGTTTTAGGTGAATAGTGTGCTAGGTTCAAAGGCACATGCCTTACACTTACAGGCAATGTCTGGAGCACAAAAAGTGAATGTCCAAGGAAAATTGCATCCAAACTGGTAGGCCTGTGCAAGAATAAGCAACTTTTGTAACCATGAATTTTTCTAGGCATAGGATTCAGAATTGATTAACGACAAAAAGAAGATAAATGTACAAGCTTTTCATTGGCATCTCAGATACCTGTTCTCAAAGAAAAATGTCTGATCACCCAACTTTGAGGATAATGCCTCATATGCTGTCTTTGCCTTCCGGTATATCTGCTGTCACATTTTGATTATTACTATTTAGTTGCATTTCTTAATATGTCCACATGAACTCAGATTGAACACATAATAGAAAGAGTAACTTTTGCAAATAAACACTTCAAACTAGATAAAACCTGATACCATAAAAGTAGAGAGCTTATATGAATTTGAAATACAACATTCAAAGAGTAAAGTTAACATGAAATATGAAATAGGTAAAACTAGTGAAAAAAAAGGAGATATGAAACACCATAAAATAAATTGGCAACAACCTCCTCTTCTGTTTCTACAGTATTGGCTTTTGTTATCCCCAATTTGTTCTTGACATCTCTGCTTTGCTTCCAATGGAGAAGCTTTCCAATAGGCCAAGGAAGATCAGAGAAATATATTGTGTCAGCAGCGCTTCCATCAGAATCTACCCATAACTCAAATAATGCAGCATCCACAAGCCAGGAGCAGACCATTGCTTTCATTGACAACCAATCTGGAAATGAATAAGTTGAAAGTTTTGAATCCAAGTCAACAATTCCATCATCCTTCAGCCCATTAATAACCCCTCCCTTCTCATTGCCATATGCTACATAATCACCTAATTCAACGAAGGGTATGTGATCTGCAGGACAAAAAAAAGTTCACAATTATGTATGCAAAGCAAATAAGATAAACAAGAAATCACCATTCCAAGCACGTGTTACAGAATCCAGACTGCTTGCAACCTTATCTACGTTTGACTGAGAACATCAATACATACACGTCTGCAAAATCAAGATCAAACTCCATAAAACTTATTTAGCATAATGATGATAAAAAATCCAACCTTTTGGAAATTCAAGTGGCTTGCATCCTGAGTCCATATCCCGGCTTATCATGAAGGTTCCCAAAAGTCTATGTACCATTGACTTTGGACAAAACCTAGTCCTATGCTACCACTTTATACCATTCCCTGTCCCAAGCACATTTCACATGCATTCATGACTTCACTATTTTACACTAACATAACATACAATCCACTGCCAAAGACTATGCAGATTGTTTCAATTAGATTTAAATATTATTGGGCCATGCAACTCAAAACTCTAAGGTGAAGAGTGGAGAGGACACCACTATTTGTCCCAACCGATGTGGGACTATTCTAACACACCCCTTACATGCAGGCTGATTATAGGCATTGTCATGTGGACGATAAATTAAGGGTGTGCGGCTCAGATCATACCATGGACTCTGATACCAAATTAGATTTAAATGTTATTGGTCATCCAACACAAAATCCTAAGGTGATGAGTGGAGAGAGCACCACTCTTTTAGACACAAGATTATTTTTGTCCCAACGGATGTGGGACTGTTCTAACAGTTTCTTATAGGTCAAGGAAAACCTATGTTTACCCACAAAAGAAGGGGGGGGAAATCAAGGAATAAGAATCATGACCAATGACTTCATTATCAAATGCCACCATATTTAATTGCAATAGATAACCTTGGGATAATTAATTCAGTCCTAAGGGGTTACTACTAGGAGCCACAATCTCATGTTAGTTGTTACTGAACCATATATCTTAAATTTGGACAAGTATAAACTTGGCGATACATAGTTCCCACCCGAGTTCAAAAGGAAAGTGGGGAATGAATTACACCTGGACAAATGAATTATATTCCTAGGTTATTTGCAATCTTCCAGTGCCCATCTGAAGGGGTCTTACTTCCCATTCCAGGAATCCATCTTCTGGTAAAAGCCCTTCCTCAAGCTGCTACAGTTGTCAGATCCGACCCCTTCCCACCCATACACACGCATGACACAACCCCAGATCAGCTGCTGTAACAACGGGAAGTCCTCGGCAGAGTGACAGTGATCTGCTCCTCCCATTGTTGCATTGAATCCCGCTACACCAAAAGTGAAGCTGCTGCAAGACCTAGTTCTTTGTAAGTTGCCAAAGTTAACTGTGTAAATTACTTGGTAAGCACTTTAGTAATAATATTTTTATTCTATTAAGACTAGTTTAAAATCAAACATCACAAGATTTTTAATGTACCATAAGGTTCTTACTTATCTCACTAAACTGTGAATTCAATTATCTTATTATTTAACTCGGTAACATGTGAAACGTAATTCCTATTTTCCCCAATCATATAAGTTAAATTACACATCTCGCTAATCCCATTGACTTAAACGTGAGTCAGAAATATTCAGGATCAAACAATTCAAAGCAATTTTACAATGAAATGCCTAGGCAATTGGCTTAACCAAAAATTTCTCCACAAATCCGTCTAGTTAACATCTAACTCCATCACTTCCACAAGTGTCCTAGAGCACGAACTAAAGCGGACGCCATTTCCAGCATCCACTAGTGTAAACCACCCAATCAGCCAACAGCAATGATCACTTAGGAACAGCGAAAGGAATAACTCAACAATATACGGTCCAATAGTAACAAGCAACATGCATGCGATTACACCACTCACCACCCTCCCGCCAGAAAAAAAATGTGGAAATAAAAAAAGAAAAAATCGCGCAAAGATCCCAAATATAAGTAGATAAACACTGATAAAACGACCAGCTAATTCCACAGACAATAAACAGGCACGCAACACCAGAAAGACCAACGCAGACGGAAGGAAGGACGAGCAGTACCTGAGTCCGGGTTCTTGACGTCGTACTGGAGGTCGAAGGGGACGCTGGCGAGCCTGAGGTAAAGGTAGACGGGGAGACAGGAGGGGCACGCTGTGGGGAGGCCGAAGGCTCCCTTCCTCGCCACCAGGACGAAGCGCAGCCGGTCCTCCGGCCCCTTCGCTTCGCCGCGCATCGCCGCGGAGGCCAGAAGGAATACACTTGCAACTCTCTATGGATCAGAAGAATCGAGGTGGAGGACTAAAAACCCTAGGGTTTCTGCTAGGTTTAACAAGAGGAGCGATCTGATCTGCCGTTTTGTTCCCTCGACAGGGAGGGAAGCGTCGTGCAGATGAGAGAACCAAGCGGGTCTGGAATCCGTTTGCAACAGTTTTAAGGCGCTGTACGGATCTATTCATGCCAAGTGGTGGTCAGTGGTGCCTCGAGTTTGGATCTGAGAACGGTGAATCCATTTTAACGTTTTTGTACATATATCCTTATACGCCATATATATATATATATATATATATGAGTAAATTAATTAGGAGTTCTTAATAGATATTTAATTTATTTTTTAATCTGTAACTTATTACAGTAAATGTTATTTCTAGTCACATAATATATTAAATCAAGTTACAGTAAGAAGTTCCCTATTACAGTTAGGAACTTCTAATTAATTTTTCCTATATATATATATATAATACCTATGGCTTGTCAAAAATCTGTTTGTTATATTTATATTATGTCTATAGTTATACTCACAATATGTTCAAATCAAGGACTCGCCCTTAAACTAGGCTTTATAAGGGCATGCTGAGAATCATGATATCACAAGCCATGGAGACATCCAAAAGTTTTCTATATTTTTTCTAGCATCTGTACAATATTAGAACCTAATGAAGTCAGGTCACAAATCCACGAAGGTCGTTGTTGACCGACTTTAGATGGATCCGAGAAGGCAACCATGGATCTACTGATGGAGGGAGGAGCAAAGTCACTGAAGTCAGTGGTGTTGCGGATGCCAATGTCGTCGTTGAGCGACCTGTAGGAAGTCAAGCCCGATAAGGAGTTTCTAGGTTCGACCCTCCGACACTCAAGTCAATTGTCAACTCAAGAAGGGGACCAAGGGAATTAGTGTATGTAATAGAGAGGCATAGAGGGAGAGATAGGTGCCAAGGTTGAACCAAGATCTTTTGTGTGGATCTGGAACCTCTGGCCCTTTTACTTATGGCGATGTGATACTTTTATAGGTGGAGAGGCGTGACTCGATATGGCTTTTGTGTCCTTATTGAACTAGAGACCTTCCTTGGGACATCAGGCTTCCAATGTATGCCCATAGCTGGACTCTAGGACTGTTTCCTTGCTTGGCATTGGGAAAGTTGTAATAGAACTAGAAATCTACCTGTTGGGGTGGCTGTAGTCGGAATCAGAAGGTCGATGATCTCATTCCAAGTCAGACTTTAGTTGAGCTGTCACCTTCTTTGCAATGATGATGCTTATGGGGATTTCACAATCTAATGGGCCGATATTACCTTTACAGGCCTCGGATCCAAGGCTAGTATTGTGACCCATCACAAGCCCCCCACTTTGGGACTAGACCTCGGTTGTAAGATCTAGCCCGAGAGTCAACTCAATGAGATCCCAAGCCTCTCTTTTGTTGAAAGCTTCTATATTGTCACTGAATTGGGCATACTACTTTGAAACAAGCTTGGCGCAATGTGCTAATGGGTTGCATCATGGGACATAGGAGTGCCAAGCAGTATATACTGAGGTTAAGTGTGTGGGAAAGTGAGGCTGATTGTTGCACACCGAGAGGTGGTATAAAAGGCAATGATGGCTTGTGTTGTGCATCGAGATGCCATGATTTAGGATGTAGCCACGTGGTTGTGAGGCGGCTAAGGCCACCTCGAGATCGAAACATGGTGAGAGACAGTTGCACTCCACTAGATGTCAGGGTGCGCGCTACTAAGTTGGTATAAAAGGAAGCGATGGGGGAATGAGTGGCACTTTTATTTCTCATGTTTGCCTCGAGAGATATCAACTAGAGCCTACTTTTGCAGCCCTACATTTTTTAGGTGAGTCGTTGACAGTCACGTCCCAAAAATAGAAATTTCAGAACATGGCAATTGTAACATTCATGTTGTTCAAAAGTGATAATAATTAAACATCTAATGTGAGCCATAAATTTGAACAATCATTGCAACTAACAAATGAGCAATTTTATTGATAATTCAAAGTCTAATACTATTACATTGACTCGATTCAGACTACCACCATTCCTTATAACTATTATATCAATTCTAATTCTTCCATAGTAATTAGACTACACTAAATAAAAGAAAATGTCTTCAAATATTCTCTTGGTACTTTCGGTCACTCTTGTCCTACCTCCTTTGTTTGAGCCTCTTCATCATAGCTATCTAAAAATAGTTAAGCAACACTAGGTGAGCAAAAGCCCAATAGAAATTACATCTCCTTGCTCAGACATAGGTCACATAATTAACATTTTGGCGATAATAATGACCTGAATAAATGCATAACATAAAATCATGCACACTAACTTGAAAGGACAAGAGTAAGAGGAGCATATAATTCAAAGAATGTGATTGAAGTATTAGCTTAGAGAAACAATCCATATAATAATGATATAGAACACATTAAGATTGGCCATATAAATGAGACATTCGATTAGGTAATAAACAATCTGTAAGGCCCTAGAATTTTACTCTCTTATATATGAGTCTGATTGTGTGAGAAATGGATGTTTGTATGTGTAGATACATGTATGTGCATATAAATAAACTATTTGATGTAGTGTTGTAAAAATATATATGTATATCTATTATATATATATATATATATATATTCATTTACATTACATAAATGATATTGATTTCCTAATGTATACATTGCATAATATATGTATCTTGTGCTTGTGTTACATGTAATTGTGCCTAAGAAATGCATATAGGAGTATTTTAGGTTCTGGCCAAGCGACCTGTTGGCGTCAATATAAGCTGACGTTAATATGGAGTCAGCGGCCACATCGATGGACGCTAGTCTCCCAGATCTGTTGCGTCTTCAAATCCAGAAACATCCGCAAAAATCTCGCCTCTTGTTTAGGAAACCGTTCTCAACGGTCACCTAGCCTTACCTAAACGCGAATCCGACCCTTGGCCCTATAAAAATACCCATCTCCGGCCAGATCTGACCCTTTTGGCTCTTGAGTCAAAAACCCTAACTCTCTGAGTGAAACCTGAACTTGGGACTCGTGGATTCGGCGATTGGAGGCTTCTTTCGGCGTGCTAATGGGACTGGAAGGAAGTCCATACGTTGGGGAATCGTCTTCTCAACCCGGTGTACTTCCAAGATTAACACAGAACCCGGATTAAAGGAGATTTAAGGACTCTTTGGCTCAGGCCGAGGAGGGCTTCACCGGCTTGATTTGTCGTTTGTGGATTTTTCTGAAGGCAAGTAAACCCTCCACACTACTCATACATGTGTCTAGTAGGTCTTAGGCAATTTTTCAGATTTTTAATCGAGTCATGGAACCCCCCTTTCTATCGGATTTGATGTTCAGTTTGTGTTCTGCACAGACAGGAACTTAACGGCAATCTTTGATGCCGTTAAGATCTGAGGTTAGCGGCCACCTATGTTGCCGTCAACTAGGTAAGTGGCCACACCCTTGCCGCTGAGTTCTTCAGGCAAGAACAGTGTGTTGTTTGCCCCTTTATAATTTATTTTTTGGATTTCTGCGCATGATGATACACTGTAAATTTTATATGCTATGTAATACTTCAAGTGGATGATGTTGTGAAATTTTCAATGAATATTCTATTTATTAAAATTCCTAAAATGTATGTCAGTCGGGTTTTCCAACCTTGTAAATTACTGTTTGTGTGATCCATGTGGAATTTGGGTGTCATGGAATTTTTGTACGATGTTTATAGATGTCAGTTCATGCCATGAAAATTTGGGAATTTTATGTTGTCCGTGTAATAAATATAATTTCTGAATTGTAAAACAAAGAGCATGTTTTATCTGTTTTAACTCTCCAATAAATTGTATGAAGTGAAATTAATTCCCAGAAATTGGATGTAATATCATGACTGTTGGACACATATTTTAGAATAGATAAATATGTATATGGCCCTGTGTACCATATTAAATTGATTACTTGATAGATTAGGCAGAATGCTTGTTTTATTTATCATAAATTCTGTATAACTCCAAAAAATATGAAAATTGGTATACATGATGCTTGATCTATAAATGGTCTGTGGTTAAAATTTCATGTGAATTGAGTGACAGTAGGTGCTGAATTGAGTATTTCATAATGGAGTGACTAGTTAAAGTATGCTTAAAGTGATTAGAAACTAATTAGATGATTACAACATGATTTATGATTGAATTGTAACTGTTTAACTCTGTAAACAGAAGTACCATATTAAGTAACCTGAATTATGTGCAAGTATGTGAATATAGAATTAATGTGTTAAATGATATACAAATAGTGTGTATTTAAAAATGAAAAAAAAATGTGTAAATGTGCCATGGGTAACACTACTACCTTAGAGGGCTGAGGAACTGTACCGTAGTAAAGTCCCTACGGGAAGGTTCATATGAGTATGAGATCCCATGGGCATTGGGATAAAATCCTGGAGGTGGACAAGTACCACTGGTTAGGGTGGAGAGTGTAGACGCGAGATTTGGCCCATCTCTGCGTGGTTCATGGCCCAATAAGGCTTGTTTGACCATTTGTTGACTTGCCTCAGATCCCATGTAAATGGCAACATCGATTGCCGCTGACACCTTGTTAACGACAGACTCCCTGGACGTCTACTCTGGTAGACGCGCATTTTGGATCATCCTCGCAAGGCTCATTTCTTAGCCCATTAGGCTCATTATTCAGTAGGCGCAATGTTATCTCCATTAAGATCTCCAGGGTAGCTTGTGCCCTTGTCGGCAGTCCAAGTTGTTATTGCTCCATTTATGAGGTTGGTCGCCTGTCATGTTTGAGCTGCAGAATTCGCTGTCATCAAAATCTTTTGGTGACACAGTCGTATGTCACCTACACTTTTTCTGGTGTCAGCCTCTTCTGTCATTATCTCTTGCATAGTGTGTGGTGCTTGTGTGCTTGCCATTTCCGCCACCTTCCAGCTGTCTCCTGTGTGTGTGCTCGGTGTCATGCTAAAATCCACTTAAATCCAACTTAAAATCCAAATAAATAAAACTCACATAATCTGTAAAATTCACATAAAATAAAATCCATCACCACCACTTAAACCAACGTTAACCAAGCCCATAAAAATATTAAGTAATCAAATAACACAACAATTTAAATCCATAAAAATTAATAATAATTAAAATATATGTCACACATAAAACTCATAAAACCCCATAAATAAACCAACCATACCCATCAACTAGAACCCCACTTAAAATCTAAATAAAATGAACTAAATAATAAAACCCATAGCTGAGTTCCATAAAATCTACACAAAACCCATTATGATTAAAACTCAACTAAAAATAATTAAAATCAAATCCACAACAACCAACCCATTAAAAAAGGCCAGCATGCCATCTCATTAACCAACCTAAATCATACCCACATAAAATAGATCAACCCAACCCCACTAAACAAATTAAATGATCCATGTAAAACATGTAAAATAAATAAATACATAATAAAAGGAAACAACCAAATCCAACCCCAATTAAAATCTAAACAATTTAAACCCAACTTAAAACCCCAACGATTAAAAAAGAATCACATAACCCATAAAAATCCACATAAAACAAAATCCAACACCAACAATAATAATAATAATAATACACATGGCCTTCACCTCCATGTAACGTAACCTACCCAATCATACCCACATATATAAATCCAACACACTAAAAACATACCCAGCCATACCCACTTAAACCCATTAAAATCCATATACAATTCAAACTATTAAAAACACCCAACACCACCATAACAAAAGCCAACACGTAACCCATTCCCATGCAAACCAAACATATTTAAATCCAACACCATACCTTATAAAATAGACCAACCTAACCCCATTAATTAAACCTAAACAAATTAACCAACAACAAACCAACCCACGTTCTCTCTCTCACACATCCCCAGTCGCTAAACCACACCAGCACAAATGTACCCATGCATCTCCCCAACCTCACACGTGCACTCCTTCACCATTGCCCACCCATCCGCGTGACCATGCATGCACGAGAGGCACATTGCCATCTCGTCACTGCATACATGCGGCCTTCAGCTAGCCGCATGTCCATGCGTGATCGGCCATTTCCATCCCATGAACACACATCAGTTGTGCCGAGAACGTCCACTCCACCTCCACGCATGAGTGGCCATTTTTTTTCTCACCCGCATACATCTCCACACATGCACACACCAACTATCTGCACGTCACCCATGCACGCGGAAAACTTCCTCGCGATAACCCCGCCGTTCTCTCAACCAGCCATGCTCATATCTCTCTCACTCATCGCATGCGACCCGGATGCAGGCAACCACTCCCGCAACACACCCTGGGACGGGATTTGTTGCTATCTCATCCCTCATCTCACGCACTCACACCCAGCAACGCCCACCATCCTCCTTCGGCGCCCTCGTCGCCGTGAGACCCGCGCAGGTCTCTCCCACGTTTACTGCCCGCAGCCCCGCCTCTTCAGGAGAAGGCATGCGTCATAAGGACCCCGCCTCCATTCCATCAGGAGGGGGGGAGATTTTTCCATCGCGGGAGTCGCAGCAGCCCAGGAGAAAACCACCTCGCGCACCACCCAGTCGGCGGGTTTTTGGCAGTCACACACACCAACTACAGCTCGGACTCCATCACAACATCATCCGTCACCACCTCAGCTTCCTCCTCTTCTACACTCACCTCTCCCTCGGATACGACGTCGGCATCCTCTCAACGCTGCAGAGTCGCTAGAGGAGCTCAGCTTCAAGTTACACTTCGCTGTCATCTCCCATCGTAGAACGTCATCCGGCGAACGTTACAGCAATAAGCATGCCAATGTCAGAGTCAGCACGTTGTCCTGGAGAAGATTTCTTCGTCACTGCGTCTGCATAGACAGGGACCTCCTTCTCTTCCTCCTCTCTATTTTGTTTAGCTTGCTGTCTCACATATATTGCATCTTTACCACATCCACTCACACACTCACGTAGTGCATCCTTTTCAATACCCAATTTAGAGGGGTTTTCTATAAACAAAGGAGGGAGGGAAGGCGGTCATAACGTTTGGCCGTCTTCCTTCTCAAGCCTCTAACCGGTAAGACCTCAAACTGAAGTGGTCTCCTCCGGATATCTGCATAACTCTTTTGCCTACTTTGAGCTGCCTGCAATTTTTTCTTAATAAGCTTCACTACTTCTGTGGTTTGCTGAATCAATTCAGGACCCACTAATTGCCTTTCTCCCACTTCATGCCAGTTCAATGGGGTTCTACATGGCCTTCCATATAGAGCTTCATACGGTGCCATCCCAAGACTGGTATGATAACTATTATTATAGGCAAACTCAACCATTCCCAAATGATGCTCCCAATTACCTCCCCAAACTAAACAACAAGCCCGCAACATATCTTCAATCGTCTGGATAGTCCTCTCTGTCTGACCATCTGTCTGGGGATGATAAGCGGAGCTATATCTCAGCTCAATACCAATTACTTTTTGCAGACTTCTCCAAAAACCAGAAGTAAATCTTGGATCTTTGTCAGACACAATAGTCTTAGGAATACCATGCAACGGAACAATTCTTTCAGCATAAATCTTTGCTAATCTGTCCACTGTCCAAGACATACTTACTGCCACTAATCTGCACACCTTAGTCAATCTGTCAACAAATACTCAAATTCCATTATGCCCGGAACTCGATCTTGGTAAACCTGCCACAAAGTCCATGGCAATATCATCCCATTTCCACTGTGGGATGGGCAACGGTTGCAATAAACCTCCAGGCTTCTGATGTTCTGCTTTAATTTGTTGACAGATAGCACATCTTGCAACAAACTCTGCTATTTCCTTTTTCATATGAGGCCACCAGAAATGCTTCCTCAAGTCGTGGTACATTTTAGTACTACCCGGATGAATAATGTACCTGGATTTATGAGCCTCTTCTAATACTCGCTGTTTTACTCTCTTTCAGCTGGAACAAACAACCTGCCTCTGAGCCTAACCACACAATTATCATCAATGGTAACTCCTTCCATTTTTACAATCTCAGATAAACTCACATCTGCTCTCTGAGCCTCAACAATCTGCCAAAACAAGGACAGCTCTACAGCACTAGCAGCTAGTACTGCCCGTCGCTGACTACTGGGCACATACAAGGAGTTCTCCACTATCTCTTCATATAGCTTCCATTCTTTAATCATCATCAGATTTATATATGCCTTTCTGCTCAAGGCATCTGCTACAACATTAGCCTTACCCGGATGGTAAGCCAAACTGAAATCATAATCTTTCAAATATTCGATCCATCTGCGCTAACAAAGATTTAAATCTTTCTGCGAGAAGATATACTTCAAGCTTTTATGATCTGTAAAAATCTCAAATCTTTCGCCATACAAATAATGCCTCCACATTTTCAAAGCAAACACAACTGCTGCCAATTCCAAATCATGAGTAGGGTAATTTTCCTCCGCTGGCTTCAATTGTCTGGACGCATAAGCTATCACTTTGCCATGCTGCATAAGCACTGCGCCAAGTCCTCTCCTTGAAGCATTTGCATATACCACAAATCCACCACTTCCTGCCAGTAATGTCAATATGGGTGCTGTCGTAAGCCTCTTCTTCAATTCCATAAAACTTTTCTGACATTCACCGGACCACACAAATGGCACACCTTTCCTGGTCAATTTAGTCATAGGTGCCGCAATCTTAGAAAAATCTTGTATGAAGCGCCTATAATAACCTGCTAATCCCAGAAAACTTCTAATCTCAGTAATTGTCTTAGGCACTTCCCATTTCATCACTGCTTCCACTTTACTTGGGTCCACTGCTACTCCTTTAGCTGAGATAACATGACCCAGAAACTGAATTTCTTTCAACCAAAATTCACACTTACTGAATTTAGCAAACAACTGATTATCTCTTAACAACTGCAGAGTAAACCTCAAATGAGCTGCATGCTCCTCTTCAGATGCTGAATAAATCAGAATATCATCAATAAAGACCACAATGAATTGGTCTAAATACGGATGAAAAATTCTATTCATCAGATCCATAAAACCTGCAGGAGCATTGGTCAGCCCAAATGGCATAACCACAAACTCATAGTGACCATATCTAGTTCTGAAAGCTGTTTTATCTATATCCTCCTCTTTAATTCTCAACTGATGGTACCCAGACCTCAAATCAATTTTAGAAAATACCTTTGCTGATTGCAACTGATCAAACAGATCATCTATCCTCGGCAACGGGTACTTATTCTTAATGGTCACATCATTCAACTTTCTATAAGCAATACACATACAAAAACTTCCATTTTTCTTTTTCACAAACAATACCGGTGCTCCCCACGGGGAATGACTCGGTCTAATGAACCCTTTCTGCAACAACTCTTCTAATTACTTTTTCAATTCTTTAAGTTCTGCTGGTGCCATCCGATATGGGGCTTTAGAGATCGGCATGGTACCTGGCAGCAACTCAATGGTAAAGTCCACCTCTCTATGTGGAGCTAAACCAGGCAAATCTTCAGGAAAAACATCAGCAAATTCTCTAACCACGGGAACTGCTTCAACTGACTGACTAGCTTCTACCAGACTTACCGAGGCTAAATAAGCCACACATCCAGCATTTATCAACTTTCTAGCTCTAATTGCAGAAATTAGAAACTTAAAGGTATAAAAAGGCATACCTTGATATTCAAATACTGCACCATTAGGATGACAAAACCTGATCCTTCTTTTTCTGCAATCTAGCATTGCTCCATAAGTCTCAAGCCAATCCATACCCAAAATAATATCATAATCTGTCAACTGCAGGGCATATAACCGACCCGGCATCTGGTTCCCTTCAATCATAACAGGAGCTTCATCTATATAGCTCGAAGTGAGCAGTAACTCACCCGAAGGAACCTCCACTACTAACTCACAAGACTTTTCCTCTAAATGATGAGTCATGCAATCTAGAAATTCTTCGGAAATGAAAGAATGAGAGGCACCCGAATCAAATAAAACTCTTGCTGAATAGTCATAATGAGGTGAAATACCTTCTATCATATTCGATGCCTCCATCTGGGCTCAAGTGATAGCCATAACCCGGCCTCTTCCTCGCTGTTGCGGTGCTCCTCTGCCACGACCTGCCTGTGGCTGCTGAGACTGCTGAGGCTGCTGCTGCTGCTGCACACCTCTTCCATACCCATACTCTCTCGAATAGGGGCAATTACGAATCAAATCCCCCGGCTGATTGCAATTATAACATCTATACCCTGGTAGAGTAATGGGCTGCCTGGTAGTACTCTACTACGACTCTTCCACCTCTGGCCTACCACGACCTTGCTGAAATTGCTGACGACCTCCCCATCCTCTTCCTTTACCTTTAAATGCTTGCTTTAATTTCTGACCCCATTTACCAAAGCCTGATGAAGAAGGTCCTTCTGATGCTTTACCCTTACTCGCACCCACTGACTGATGCGATAGCCGAAAACTACCTGAGCCTGACTCGCCCACCTGACAAATCTGAATAGACCTCTCCAACGTAGCTGCTCTCTGGGCTGCTTCTTCCACTGTCTTACACATGAGAGGTACTATTGCATCCTACAACTCCACTCTCAAACCTCTAATGAAATACTCAACCATCATATTATTATCTGATACTACATAAGGTGCATATCGGCTAAGCACCATAAACCTCATCTGGTACTCTAAAACTGAAGAGTTACCTTGCTAGAGTGTCCGAAACTGCTCTCTCTTCACTTGCTGCACTTGAATCGGAAAGAATGTATCGTTAAATACATCAAGAAATTCCGACCAAGTGATAGCCTCTTCTGTCCTGCCTGCAAAGGTGGTCTGCATCTTTAGTCGCCACCATTCCAATGCAAAACCCCGCAACTGATAAGCAGCTAACACAACTTTATCTGCTGCCGGACATCTCATGGTCGCAAAGACCCTTTCAATCTCATGGACCCAGTGTTCCGCTGTATCTGGATTCGGCCCTCCTGAGTAAGTAGGCGGCTGCAATCTCAGAAATTTCTCAACTTGCATCACTAGTTCCTCTGCTAATAGCACTGGTGGTGGTGGTGGCACAGGCGCTACAAAAGGCACCTCCACTCCTGGCGGAACTGGAGCAATAGGTACAGTCTCTCCATCCCCAGGTGGTACTGCAACCGGTGGTACCGGCGCCTGTTGATCCATTCTTGCCCGAATATCCGTGAGGCTTTCCCAGATCCTCTCTATCATACGCTGAGTGCTCTCCTCTGGATCATCTCCTCCACCACCCCAATCTCTTCTATCAGCCATTTCAAACTTCTATATAAACAACATACCAAACAAAACAAAACAACAAATTATCAGAAACCAGGGCCCCTACCAGCAGTGTACAAAGATCGAAATAAGGCTATGTATCTTTCTAGTTCCTTATATTAACACGGACCTTGCTCTGATACCAAGTGTGGCGGAACACCTCGGCCAAGCCCGTTAAACCGATAACGTACTTGATCTGAGTCCGCCTCCCGCGAACGGGCCGAAGCCTCGCTAGGGATACCAAACCACAGTCCGTGTAAACACAAAGGAACACACAATTTCATATATATATTTCACAAGTTACATAGCCATATTTCCACAACAACTGAAAGGAAGTACAAGAGCCTGGGGCATACCCCCGAGGTACAACTGAAGAAAGTAAACAACTAACTACACTACACTGTTGGAGTTGCTACTACACAGCTGGAGGTACCGACCCTGCACCGCTACGATGCGGCTCTGAACTGGACGACGGTCCAGAAACGTCCTCCTCGCTCTCACCTGTGGGGGTAGAGGTGAGCCTCGCTAGTCACTGGCTCAGTAGGGAACTCCCCAAAACCGAGCAAACTAAAACCACAGGTACAAAAGCAGTAAACAGTACCAACAATTTATAGAACAGCTAAGCAAATATGAAAGCTGTAAAAGTACTCACCGTCTGCCGACTACTAAAACAACTGTAATAATTAAACGGCAAACCAGTACAAGTGTACAAGCTAAAGTAGAGACAGCCAAACACAAGTCACGTGAACTGGTTCGCGACACCAGAAACTGACTCGGACAAGCTAACACAGGTCTACCTCTCAGTCTCGCAGCCAAGAACGAAAGGTCCAGCTGCCGCTCCACGTGAAAAAGCCAAGTAACTGTGGAGACCAACTAAACACCACCACCTGCGGACCACACGGTCGCAGGCCCATGCCTGACACCTCTGGAGACCCTGGCCTGGGCCCTCTAGAGTGAGGCACTGGAAAAGGACTAGCTGGGGACCAGTGTCGACTACTGGTGTCAGTACCCCCAACTACGAGCGCGCTACAAGTGACTAAAACAAACACAAGTGTCACTGTCCCACTGTCGTCTTTCCCTCAGCCGGACGTATAACTCAAACACATGAGTGAGGGTGTCCAGGTCAGACGACACAGACCTCGACGGTACAACACAAGTACCGGGACAAAGCCCCGAGCTAACAGCCTGGCTCACAAAGAACCTGGGGCACCCAACTAGAGAGGTAACCACGGTAGGCATCGTACTACTCGCCACGTACACAAAACCACGTGCACATCACACACAAACCACGTGAAGTCTCACGTAAACCGCGTGCACTAGTAGTCCACCACACGTGAACACCACGTAACCACGTAAAGAACCAACCAACTGCGCACCCAGTACGCTAGTCTCAGAAACCACGAGCACTGGGTGCACCACAATTATCACTGCACCGCTCGATATCAACAAATACTCAATATATCAATATTTAAACCAAAAGCATGCTGACGGCAACATCGACTACCGTCGAGGGGATATAAACAGCAAGGTATCTGGCCGTTAAGCTCCCAGCTGAAGAACTTGGCGTCGAACGATGTTGACACTAAGCTCTTCGGCCACCAGTTCTCACAAAAAACCTAGGCCGACCTCACAAGTGTCCTCGGCCCTAAAACCTGCGAGAAAACATGAGGAAACACTTCCTCTAACATGCATGAACTCTAGTTAACTCAAAACAACATGTTTCCATCGTTAAATTACTTAAACCACCCATGTACCCCGCATGGATACCATTACCCAAAAACACAATTATCATGCAGATTCATGCTTTCCAATTGCATTATCACAACCTATAGAAACTAAAGGGATCATTCCCT
Source organism: Colocasia esculenta (assembly GCA_014218235.1). NCBI lineage: Eukaryota > Viridiplantae > Streptophyta > Magnoliopsida > Alismatales > Araceae > Colocasia > Colocasia esculenta. Next base: position 102,372,209 of record CM024755.1, on the reverse strand, counting down.
ACCTCAATACGCGCTTAAATCTCCTAAATTCTCCCGGTCCACACCGAACCCTCCGCGAGCTCCTACGGCAATTGCACCACGTTCCGGCGTTTTCTTGGCCGATTCGTCACCGTCTTGCATTCCACGTTCCTCCAATTATCCTTATACAGCTCTTAGAAGTAGTGGGGAAGCAAGAGGCATGAAAACAGGGCAAGGGAGAAGGAGAATGGAGTGAGGGAACTACTCTCGGGCAGACCTATATTCTGCAGGTCACACAGGTTGGCGTCAATATGGCTGTCGCCAATCAGACTGCCAAGGCTAGACGTCCATATCCCTTGTCGCCAAGTTCATACAGTAAACGTCAACACATATGGACGCCTACATGTCAACGACCACACCTGGCCGCCAACTCCTACTCAACTGCAGTAGGTCCTATTTTATTCCAGGACCCAACCTGCACCACACCTGCACACACCACACGACCAAACCACATTGGCCTCACAATGGCCATCACAACCATTATACACATGATCCGTAAGGATCCGAAAAGCACGCGACGTTACACATGGTGTGGTGAAAGAAGTTTTCTCCTGGTCTTCCTCTGCCAGACGGATCTGGTTGTACCCAGAGAAACCATCCATGAATGACAATATCTCAAAACCGACAGTATTGTCCACTAGGACATCTATGTGGGGGAGAAGAAAATCGTCCTTAGGGCAAGCATGATTAAGGTCACGAAAATCTATACAGATCCTAACCTTACCGTCTTTCTTCATCATAGGGACGATGTTAGCTACCCATTACGGATAAATCACAACCCTAATGAATTTGGTCTTGTGCAACTTGTCAACCTCCTCTTTCATCTTGAGCGCAAGCTTGGGGTGCAACCTCCTTAGCTTCTGTTTGATAGCTTTTGCATCAGATTTTAAGACTAAATGGTGCTCGACCAAAATGGTGTCAAGCCCCAGCATGTCTTCATAGGACCAGGCAAAGCCATCAAAAAATTCTTTAAGAATAGCTACAATAGCTTCTTCCTCTTCTACGCTCAAGTTGGCACTAATCAAAACTACCTTCGGAGATTCTTCGGTGTCAAGGTTGATCTCTTTGGTTGGTTCATTCACAGCCATGGTTGGCTCATCAAACCTCTTAGTGCCATCCACATAGGAGCTCACTGGGTCCTCTTCTTCTGACCCAAGATCTCCTAGCTCATTTTCTTCATCAAAATCTAGCAAATACACTCCTAAACCGTCATCTACCGAATCACCTTCTACAAAATATGTTTCTACCAGAGCAGGTTCCTTAAGAAATTCTGGGACTCGACTTAACTTAGCACATCTCTCAACCAAAGCCAAAACATATCGTGCAAGGACTTTCCTACCCTTCTCCTTGTGAGTGCATGACTGAGAGGGACCAGACTCTTCTAAACCTAGATCTGACCCTAGACTTGATCCTAAACTTAATCCTAGACTTAAACCTAAACTACTATGTACAGGACTATGTACAGGAGAAGTGCCCCTAGATGGGCGAGTATGGGTGTTCAAGCTGAAGAGAGTCGGCCCCTGGCCGATCAGAAAAGATTCCACAGAGGAAGGTGCTCAATGGAGACCTCACATTCCCACCCTTGAAAATTGGCTTTTTTTGGAAGTCAAGGCTAAGAACCATGAGCTGTTGACTCGAGGTTGCCATGACTGGCCAGGTGAGTAATGGAGGAAGGATGGGTTGGAACAGAAGAGGGAGGGAAGTAGTTGGAGTAGAACACTTGTGTGCCGGGTAGGCTTCAGTTGAGGAGGGAAAAGATGAAGGAGATGGAGGATCGGAGTTGTAACCGAAGAGTGAAAGAAGGCCAAAATCCTCAAAAAATTCCTCTACCTCGGCCGCTTCTTCTCTCTCCTCACTCTCCGAATCAGACAGATCTTCCACGATAGGCTCCCTTATTCCTGGTTGGATGGGTCCCCGAATGAAATGTTCCTTTAGGGTCTAGGTAAGAGGTGTATAGGGTATGAAAGGATCCGGATGAACAGGGTCAGAATGAAATCCTAAACCAGCCCTTGCTAATAGCCTCCTCACCTGAACACTATTGACGGGACCTTGCCTCTCTCTACCCAACCCTCGGGCATGGATATAGCCTATCTTTGCCATCACATCCCAACTTTTCCCTTGAGGACATGTGGCCGTCTCACATTCTTCACCAGTGGAGGGAGATTGGTTCAAAACAAGTGGGGATGGGAAATCAATGATTGACATGATAGGTTTCTTCCCCTTGTCTGGAATGAAGAGGTGTGGCATCTGCTCCGACATGATGGAATTGAGGGTTTCTACAGTGGGGATGCTCTTGATTTTGATGATCCGCCCATTAAATGGAAACTTGAACGATTGATGGGCGGTGGAAGGAACCCCTAAAGTTTGCTCTAGCCTAGGACGACCGAGAATGGCCTTATAGGCTGGATCCACATTCAAGACTAAGAACTCATAAGACATGGTGACGGGTCCTATCTCTAGCTGAAGAGCAATTTTTCCTTTAGCAACCCTTTTGGAGTTGTCGTAAGCAGCAATGGTGGAGCAAATCTTCTCCAGATTATCCTCCCCTAAACCCAGTTGCTTAAGAGTCTTCATCGGACAAACATTGATGGATGCCCCTGTGTCTATGAGAGTAGAGTCCATCAACACCCCGTTGAGGGTGACAGTTAGACAGAGAGAAAGTGAGAGACACTCGGAAGCTACAAGGTCTTTGTCTGAGAAAGTGATGGAAGGCCCTTGGGTGAGGGAAAGAATAGCATTAGTCACCCCACTCGCAGGAAGGTCGTCATTGACCATGATCTTTTGGACGAATTGGAGGAGAGTGGACTGATGAGATGGAGATCTTCAAATCAATTTCAAGATAGAAACCCTTGCGGGAGTCTTGTCTAGGTGCTGTAGAATATCATACTCAGTGCCGACAGGCGGCGGGGGTCCACTATCTTCCTCATCTTGTGACGGCCGTGTGAGTGGAGGAACAATGCGGTTCCGGAGGGTGACATTGAGGCTCTCCTAAGACCTAGGGAGAATAAGCTAGAGGGGTTGGGAGCCATGTATGAGCGACTCATGGGTAGAGGAACTGGGAATAGACTGAGCATCCTGGCGAGCAGGTCTGATGAGCACTAAGGGCAGCTCGTCCAGAATGGCATCAATAGTGGTGGGGGGTGGGTTCCTGGGACTCTACTGAGGGACATAGGTACCACTTCTCAAAGCCTTCTATCCCCCAATGTTGTTCCCTTCTCACAACCCGAGGTGCTGGATGTGTCATGGTGTTGACCTTCCCCTGGGACTTAGAGGTGGACGGGTTGTTGTTGTCTTGGTGGTTGGGGAGGGGGTTCTGAACTATACCCAGATCCCTTCTTGTCAGCCTGGACTTAGCAATGGCTACCTTGACATCATCCCAATTAATTATACCCTGATCATTCATGTCATACACCCAGTCACGGAAGGTGAAACAATTGTGGATCTCATGACCAGGGGCCCTATGGTAAGGACAATACTTTGAGGTGTCAGCCCTAGGATGCACACCCTCCTTCTGTGGTGGAAGTTGGATGGCATAACAAGACATGAGGGCAAAGAAAATGTCCCCGATGGATTCAGGGAGAGCAGGATAATGGGATCTCTTGGGACCTGGCCGGGTATAGCCAGAAGGTGGAGGAACGGTTGAATAAGGCCTGGAGGGATGTGATGGGAATTGATGGGGGTTGGAGGTGGAAGTAAAGGTAGAAGGTTTGTTAGGAGGCCTTGATGGCTGACTGCAGGCATTGATGGACTCATTGACAGTCACCCCCGATGGTAGGTACCGCAAGAGCCTTACGTCCTTTGGGCTTCCCTTCAAAGAATGGCGGGAGGGAGGAGTCTTTAATTTGGGTCTGAACCACTCTAGATCGATTGTAAAGATGTGCAAAGGAAGGAAACTCACTAAGCATCAAGATGGATTTGAGCAAGGGAGTGGTGTTGTTCACGATCATGGTGATGGCTTGGGACTCCGGGATGGGGAGGTCAGCCCTCAAAGCCATGGATCTCCAACGGTTGGCAAAGGTGACAAAGTCTTCCTCTGGCCTCATTTTTTTTGCCACCAAGTTAGGGAGCGTGGGGATTTGGTTGGCCATGTAAGAAAAATGAGAGATGAAGCATTCAGAGACAATGTCAAAGTTAAGAAGATCGGATGCAGGTAAGGAGGTGAACCACCTCAAGGTCTCCCCTTCTAACGATTGTTGGAAGAGGTGAACCATGAGGACCCAATCATATAGCCACTGGTGAGAATACATGAGAAAGCCGGCAAGATGGAATTGGGGGTCGGAGGTCCCGTCATACTTGCGGTATTTCGGGACCTTGAAACCCGAGGAAAAGTAGGCATTTGGGAGCTTGCAATAGTTTTGAAGGGAATGAGGTTTAGATAGGGACAGAGATTCAGCCAAAAGTTTCCTAAAAAAACCCTCCATTTAGGATTTAGAGACGGATTCGGATTAAGTGGGGGGTGTCGGTTGGACATAAGGCAGATAAACAGAAGGAGGGGTTGGAATGTGAGTTGGTGCAAGAGGAGGGGTGGAAAGAGTGGGGACAGGGACCTGAGATGGAGTGACAGGCCTCAGAATGGGTTTGGAATGAGAGGCTCTAAAGGGAGAAGGTGAAGAAGTGGATGCTCTCGCCCGAACTGTATGTTTGGAGAGCATAGAAATGATGTCCTCGAGCGAGTAGCGGGACAAAAGTTGAGAGAGTTCAGGGTCATCTTGGCCTCTTGTGCATAAGTGGGATTGACCCTTAAACTCACCTCTTCGTTATCAGCTTGAGAGGATGATTGGACTAATTCTTCAGGTTGAATGTTAGAAATAACCATTCCAACAAATTCATCGTTCAAATTATCATCATATTCAAAAGCCGGATTGTTAGACATGCTGACAGAATTTAACCAAGAGTCCATTAGCACACAACCTACTAATTTTAAATGATTAGGCCAATTAACTATACTGTTATTAGGAAAAAGATGGATTTCTACACAAATAATGTTGTCAAACAACACCCTAAAATCTTTTAAATGTTGCAGTCGTGTGTTAACTCAACTTGTGGAGGCCAATTCTCTCACCTCTCACTCAAAATCGGGTGAATGGGCTAGCTAACTGGGAGGGTAAAGGTCCTCTTGCCCCATACCATGAGGGAATCCACAGAATTTAGGGACTTATGGAGTTCTTCTTGAAGTCAATCGGATTTACCCGAGAGGGAATCCCCAAGTAAAAGATTGTAAATCAAGAAGGGGGTTTGTAGAATCAAAAAAGGGATGGAGCAGATCTAGAAGGGGGGTTGAATAGATCTAGGCCAAATACTGCGAAAGCTTAGCCAATTTTAAAGATGCTTTGAATCAGAGATAATTTAGAAAAGCAATTCACAGATCTGATGAGTGATTGTGTGAATTAAGTGATTAAAGTGTGTGATCAAGTTGATTAGAAGTGAAATAAAAAATCCTATGCATACATCTAACGCAAAGTAAAGTTAAATCACATATCAAACCACTGCACAGAGATTTTTAGGTGGTTCGGAAATCACACCATGTGATTCCTACATCCACCCCTCACACAGTGAGGCTCCACTATTCAACTTGAATACACCACACACTGGAGCTCGACAACTCCAACACACTGAGTTCACAAACTCACACACAACCTCTAGAGCAAGACTACTCTAGAAACCTGAGGACAACTGCTCAACCACAACCTGAGTGCGACGACTCAACACAATTGAGCACAAAGGCTCACAACCAACTTGCTAAATCAAAACAACAAGATCCAGATCCTCTAGCAATGATCTGATCCATAAAGAGTTCATTCAAGGAGACTAGTGCAACAAATCATGCACAATCTCAAGAATGACTCAGAAGAACTAAGGGGAATTGAGGAGTTGTATGTAAAATCCTTGTTCTTCAGATGAACTCCCTCGTAGAAGACTGAATTGAGAAGATGCTTGAACTCTTGAAGTCCCTGGGCGATGCTCTGCAATTTGTGCCTCTGGATCTTCCTTGAACTCTTCTCAATTGGCTGCTTCTACTCGATCTGCTCCCTTGGAAGTGATCTCACTTCATCTTCATGGATCAATCTTCACTTCTTGTGCTTGCAAGGATGGGAATTGGCTTGAAGCAGCACAAGGAGAGCAAGAACGGGGAGGAGACCTATGTCTTGCCGCCAAAGAAACTTTTCTGGAAGGCTCTGAGGTGTTCTCTTGGTTGGATGGCCAATAGGAGGGTATTTATAGCCCAATGTGTCCAAAAGTACCCTTGGGGTGCGTGGGCACATGATTCAAGGCCGATCCACAAGATCCCTAGAGTGCCACGTGTCCAGGTGGGACTTAAAGTGAAAAAGTTTCTGGAGTGTGTCGACCTGACCATGGAGTGTGTCGACACACTGTCCCATTTCTGCAAAACTGGCCCTCTAGGAGAGGTCACTAGTGTCGACACTGCCTGGGACTGTGCCGACACACTGTCCCAACCTGTCAACTGGGTTCTCTGGGAGCTGGGTCTAGTGTTGACACTGCCTGGGACTGTGTCGACACACTTGACCATTTCTTCATGACTTTGCCTTAGGGTTTGATACCCTGTGTCGACACCAGTAGTGGGTGTGTCGACACTACCCTTGCAAGAAATGTATGTCCCTGAGAAATAAACACATAAATCATTAGTCCAATGTATTATCATGAATATATATGACAAAATGTGTTTGGAAATATGCTTTTTGAATATTGTTATAACATGTGTGATGTATCTAACATGTTCCATTCATTGTGCATTAAAATCACAACTTGTCATCATCAAAATTATGAGGGGAAATGTATTAAATTCACACTCGACCCAACAATCTCCCCCTTTTTGATGATGGCAACATTAAGTCCACATGAAGGTTTGAATTTTCAATGAAATGTGATTTTAAGCCATTTATTCACACAATATTCAATCACATACATACTGAAAGACAATGAGCACATGTTTTAGCATTTTCATTTATATTCATCAAAGGCCATTGAGCACATTTTAGCAACACTTGACAATTTTGCACAATTAAGTACACAATGTTACTGACAACCAAATCTTTTCATTAATGGCCAAAAAAAAAAACCATACAAGGTTTGACATTTACAATCATCCATTCATTGACATTCATAGACAATCATTCATTCATTGACATTCATAGACAATCATTCATTCCAAGGATTTTCAATCACATTCAAAACAAGTATTTCATTCCTTCTCATTCACACAGCTATTCAATTACATTCCAAAAACAAGTGTTTTTCTTCTCCCCCTTTGACATCATCAAAAGATAAAATACATCAAGCAGGTGGAGGAGGAGGAAGAAGAGGAAGAAGGATGGACTCAATGGTCTTCAGCCTTGATTCCATTGCTGTAGCGACCCTCATTATATCGGTACGGTTATACCAACCCACGTTGGTATAGTGAACGTTGCCACAGTGGGACATTTACCCAACAATAACATTCAGCTGAGATACACGTGAATATAAGAACAGAGTAGCGGAAGTAAAAGAACCACTGTCTTCATTTCATTCATCATCCACACTTAACATACATGATTGCAATGACATTTAAAGAACCAAAAGTCCACATAATTAAATTGCTGAAAATCAAATACATAATTGTCCACACTTAAACATTTCTTTCCATGATAATTCTAGTACAATGTTGCAATTACATACTTATGAAATCAAAATATCGCAAGGTACACCAACGATCTAATCTCCACGTTCGGAGTCGGTCTCCACTGCCTCCTCCGCAAGGGTGTCGTCACCAACTACGCCTGTATGCCGAAGCAAGTAATGAGTCTAAAAGATTCAGCAAATAACACTACATCTATCATACATGTACATATCATAGCAGGTTTTACATACACATTTACAAGACACCATCATGTAGCATGCTTGTCATTGAAATTAACTCCTATCATGGTAATTCTATTAATGACACATGATTCATGCTTTCAGATTTTCTAAATCAAAATCTCCTATCACATGCTCTCTAATCATTCCAACACATGAAAGGTTTACCTTCAATTAAACGAAGACATGAAAGCAAGTTTAGCATGACTAGTTTACATACATGAAAGAAAACATTGCTAACATGGTTACTTCTCATTCTTACGCATGCACATAACCATTTTACATGCTTTAAGCTTGATGTTTTGACATGATTAAACACTTTACAATCTAACTCATGAAAGCTATGTTCTCATTCAAACCACAACGTGAGAGTAAACACACATGGAATGGGTTACACATAAGTAAGGATTGTCCCTAGCATGGATTCTACGCATTGTACACATATAACACATGATCATAACCACATTTATGTTGCTGTTCTAACATGATTTCAGATCATCATATCATGGATTTCAATTTCACATCCTCACATTTTGATTTCACATTTTTACACAATTTCTAATTCACATACTTCACTTTTTACACATTGCACATTTACACATTCACATTTACACATTGTTCACACTACACAATTTGGACATGATCACAATCACATTCACACTTTACACTTTAGTGCCGTGACACATAGTCCAAACCACCATAAGAAGGACACATCACATCACATACACATAGACGTCACCTAGGCAATACAGTGACGACTCTTGGACTGCGCAGACCGGGAGAACAAGTCTCCACCCTAACCAGTGGTACTTGTCCACCTCCAGGATTTCATCCTAATGCCCTTAGGATCACAACACATTGAACCTTCTCAGGGGGACTTTTCCCTGATACGGTTCCACTGCCCTCTATGGAAGCAGTGTCACACTTGGCACGATTTACACATTTACCGATTTTAACGCATATCTTTACACATGTCACTTACCTCTCATTCATTCTCTCATTCGCAACATGACTCTGTTTTCCTAATCATGCCACTACAGATGACATTCAGGAAATTTCACCAATCAGGTTGGGTTACACAGAATTTAAATCATTTCACAATGGCATGCATTAATTACCCATTTTTGCATGGAAAATTCATATTGCATGGTATAGTTGTCCAAATGACCTGAGAATTTAACCACATGCTGATTTCAGTTTTACGACCCCACATGAAAATTTTCACATTTTTCTGATCCAAAATGCAATTGCAGAAATTTTAACATAAATTCCCACATTATACAAAATTCAATTTATCATGGTATATAACATAAAAGTTCAGTTTAACAGATCATAACCCTGAACCCGATATACACAATACCACAGGAAATTTTTCTGGATTTATTACACAACACACGATTTACTGGAATTTTAACAATCCTACACATGTTTTTCTAATTCCATTTCAGAAAATTCAATAAATCAGAGGAGCATGGAGAAAATTCCCAAAAATTCAGAGCATGGACTGATTTACCCACTCACGGTTTAGAAATTTTTAGGGCATCCAACTTCACATGAATTGCACAAACGGTAAAGAACATGGTCTAGGTCTCATCATGCATACATTCTCCATAATAAAACCATTTATGCCCAAATCACAGAAATTACAAAGATCTCACCACACATTCAGACATCCATATTACATATCATAATAGGTTTACCATATATCCTCATCGAAAACACATCGAAAATAATCATATACCAGAAAGAACAGCTCACTGTTCTGTCCTGGAGACCTTAACGGCGGTCTCTGGCCATTCCAGGAGTGGACGGCAAGATCGTTGGATGCACATTAGGGATCTCGGCGTCAAGGGCATTGACGCCAAGTTCCTGTCTGTGTAGAAACACAGACCGAACTCCAAATAAAAAGGTGAATGGGGGATCTAGGACACGAGGAAAAATACATAAAAATGATAAAACCCTACTTGACATCTACATGGACGATAGGGGTAGGTTACTTGCCTCTAGAAAATACTCCAGACGGATCTAAATGGTCGGAGAAGCTCTCCTTGGGCAGTCCCAAGAAGCTCCACAATTGCTCTCCTCTGGGTTCTAGGACGAAGATGCCTCCAAGATGAGGTCGGGGAAGCCTCCTCCTTCACTTCAGCTAGCTCCTTGTCGTGGTAGATGGTCAGGAACAGCTTCAGAAGGTCGAATCCAAGCTTGCAAAGGGTGGGGTTTTCTCACAGTTTTCTCTAGGGTTTTCTTCTCCTTCTTCTCCTCTTGCAAAGAGAGCCAAGAGAGGGTTGAGGGTTGCAAAAAGGGCTTTGTAAATAGGAGAGGGGGCTCTCCTTTCACGCAGGCTTGACAAGAAGCCTTTCAGACCGTTGGGGACAGCTCCCCAATGGTTGGGGTAGCTTGTTCCCGGGATTTTCGGCTCTGCAACGCATGCAGGCCAGAGAAATTAGCGTCCACATCGCTGGACGCTGGGATTAGTGTTGGCGTCCATATGGTTGACGCCTACACAACACAAACGTCCATTGATATTGACGTCAAGCTGGCCTTCGGACAAAACTCAAAACATGCAGAAAACCATGCATAATCTATACATATATACATGCATTATGTATACTATCACGTACATGCTACCATCATACCATTCACACATTATTTACAACTAATTATACACATGCATACATAAGTATAAATAGTTAATACATACGTAGATATTTACATACGTACATACACAAACATGAAGTATTCACATGCAATACAAATAATGCAACAAAATTCGAGGGCCTTACAATTGCTGCAAGGTTGGATCTGAGTTGAGTTTGCATTGTTGACAACCTTGTGTGTAGCAACTCTTCCAACCTTTGACTGTTTTCATACATGTTGGACTGAAAGGTAGACAAGTCAGCTGAAATTGGCTGTGAACCTGAAGAAGAGCTTGCAAATCCATGTATGTTGATATCTCTGAGCTCCTTCTTAAGAGTAGACATCTCATTGTCTATGTGAGCTGATAGGTTCTTCATGCCTTCCAAATCATCAACCATGTGAGCAAATGAAAGTCTAGTCTTTGAAATCTGAGACACTTTGAATAAATTCTTCTGAGAATTTACTAATTCCTTTCAAGGACCTTTTCCAGCATGTCCTGATGTTCCTTTAACTGAAGGGATGCATCACCCAAAGTGCCAATTAGCCTGTTAAATATTTGGGTGGCATGATCTGCTGTTTCTTTCTGCTTAATGAACTGAGCATTCACGGAATTCTCCAACCTTTGAATTCTGAGCTCAAAACTCTCTGACATCTGGAGGATGGAAGAGGTGATGGTATCAAACTTGTCATTCAAAAAAGAATATAGCTCTGGTGGAACAGAAGGTCCACCAGTGGAAGCAGAGGCAGATGCTTGGTAATGTGGAGTGAAAGAAGGAATTTCCACATCAGGGAGATGTGGTGAAGAGGCTTGAAATTGAGGTGTGTGACGAACATCCTGGGGTATAGGTGCTCCAATCTCATTTGGAGGCTGGTCCTCTTGATCATGTGGAGATTGGGCAACCTCAGGAGGTGGTTCTACAATCTCAGGAACCATTGGGGCTTCAACAGCTACAGGACCTCTTCTTACTTGATCACCTTCAAGTCTGAATCCCATGAACTTTTGCAAATGCTTGAAGTAATAGATGTTGGACTTAGGGATTGATTGGGTTTGCTCATTCTCAAAAGATACTCCAAAATGCTGAAAAACTGGTGTGAGATGAGCTGCATAAGGAAGGGATCTATGTAGATCTTTCCTTGTAGTCTCTGACATTATCTGGTACATAATCACATGCAAATTGATCTTTATGTCTTTCTTCATGCAGTATAGGATGAATCTCTAGATATCTGTAAGCCTGTCCCTTCCACCACCTTGAGGTGTGATAATGGTGGTGAGAATGTGATGGATCAGTCTCAAGACAGGTGGGAAGGTGTTGGTGTTAAACCTGGTGACATAAGTCTGCTTGGGGTCAGACTTATCAGCTAGGAGTCCAGTCAACAAAGAATAAGCCTCATGAAGGTCAAATTCAAATTCATGGTAGTCAGCACCTTCATCAGAAATTATAAACAATGTCGCAGCCAACTCAGTTGGCAAATCTATCAATACACCTTTGACCTCAGATTGGTAACCCTCAGGTGTACATTCCAAATTCAAGTAGAACTCTTGAACAAGTCTGGGATATATGGTCCTGAATTCAGATATGAATGGCAGCCAAGTCTGAAAACTGAAGTATTGAAAGACTTCAGGGAAGGCAGTGGCTAAGTTATTGTCGACTAAATCCACAGCTCTAGGCTTTAGGATAGATTTCCCTTCACTAGCCAACTTTGAAGGGGTTGCCTCAGAGGGCTGAGATGACCCATATGAAGTTGAGGAAGATTCCGCAGAAACTTTAGGGGAAGAGGCCAAAATCTTCCTCATAGGGTGTGTAGATCCCCTTTGGGAAGGACCTCTACTGGAAGAGGATGCCCTACCTCTCTTTGATGGTGTAGGAGATGCAGAAGAACCCCCTGGCTACGCAACAAGGTCATGTCGATGCTTGCTTCTCCTTTCTGTGGGTTGTTCTTCCACTGCAATAGGTCTGGCGGTTGCCCTAGACTGAGCACCACGGCACGGCATTTGCTTGAGATCCATGGTTGCAGGAGAAGAAGGATGAACAGGGTATGGAGGAGATGGGGGAAAGAGAATGGAGACAGAGAAGGATGTGAGGAGGAAAGGAAATGAAAACTCTTGCCGTTTTCAAAGGCAAATGGCGGCCATGGGTCGACCTGGAGAAGAAAAAGGGGGGTTTTGGTAAGATAACCCGCGGGTACAGGTATTCCTTAACCAGTGCCCATGAGAAAGACCCGCCAAGAACCGCCACTGTGTCGACACAAGACATGGGTGTGTCGACCTGGGCTATGAATGTGTTGACACAGGAGTGTGGATGTGTCGACCTGGCCTGAAGAAGTTTTGATGTTTTGAGCATGAAGAAAATTTTGTAAATTTTGGGAAATCTTTAACATGATGAAATATGGATGGAATCAACGAGACAAGGATTTTTAAGAGGCCAAAGAATTTATTTGTCATATTTTTACAAAAATCCAACAAACTTCAAGTTTTACACAACAACCTACAAGATATTTTCATTAATTGACTTGAGCCATTAAAATGATAGTTTGAGTGATATAAAACATTCAATAGCCAATGACAAACTACCATATTCTCCAAATCCAAAGAAATAGAAATGTCTTTTAGATTGAAATCACTTGTGATGAAGTTAAACAACTTTGAGCACACTGATGGAAGACAAGGATATTGATTTTAAGTAATTCTCCTTGGACACATTTTTTTTTTAATCTTAATCAAACTATTAAATGTAGTAAATCCTTTTCACTCAAGAACTAATGCTTTTTACACACCATAGTCCTTGGTTACTAAAGATTTACCCATTATCCAGTTTCAAGGAGTAAATGACAACCTTTTGACATGAAAATATACGTTTATCAGACGCCAATATTTCCAGTTACTCAGTCATCAACAAAATGTATAGATCATTTTTTTTTATTTTTGAACCCCTTTGAACAGAGATAGCAATAATACCTCATGACATACATGGCACTTCATTCATTGTGAAGGTTTGTAGTTTCTCAGCATTTGTGCCATTGCTCTGTTGAATAATAAATGGAAGGACAATTTTATAAATTTTAGATCATTTATATCTCACATCAGTTGCAAAGTAGGTGTTTAAATTCAAAGCACACATGATTTTTCAGTCTTGGAAAGAGATTTAAATTTATGTAGTCTTGAAGAGTATAGTTGAGAGTTGACTGCAAAAATGTAGTAGGTCAATCAAAAAGTCATTTTGAGGTTCTAGACAAACTTAATGAGCACATCATGAGTGGAAGTTGATATAACTCAAGAGGAATCTTGAATTTTGTAAAAGAATGATTAGTGAATTCATTAGCTCCCCCTGAAATGATGATTCCAAAAATTTTCATCAGGATAAAGATAAGTAAGAATTGGGAAAACTGAAATGTTTCTTTTTGAAGAACAAAAGCTCCCCCTCAACAATTGCATATTTAATTCTTGATACTTGGCGGAGACATATACTCTCGCATAGTGAAAGTGTCCAGACAAGCAGAACTTGTCCTTCTTCAAATCACCATTTGATATACCAAGAATTTCAACACAATGTGAGTTGAAGAATTTATTAACAAAAAGAAATGGAAGTTGATTTGAGAGAGATGTGAACAACATGAATCAAGGAAGCAAAGAAGAATGATGAAACAGTAACTCCCCCTCAGAACATGCCTAAACACTCAACCCAAAGAGAGTTATCAAGAAGATGGACATTTGCAAAGACCAAGCTCTCTCCTCAAGGATGAAAATCTGCTGTCAGGAAGAGGTTTAGTGAAGATATCAGCAATTTATTTTTCAGTTTCAATAAAGAGGAGTTCAAAAGATTTCTTTGCTACCTCATCTCTCAAGAAATGATGCCTAATTTCAATGTGTTTTGTTCTAGAATGTTGAATTGGGTTTTTAGACAGATTTATGGCACTTGTGTTATCACAAAGAATGGGAACACAACCTAACTCTTGGTTTAATCAAGAAGCTGATGTTTCACCCAAAGAATTTGAGTGCCACATCGACCAGCTGCAACATACTCAGCCTCTGCAGTTGATAGAGCAACTGAGTGTTGCTTTTTGGAAGCCCAAGAGATTAGGCAGCCACATAAGTACAAACATAAGCCACTTGTGCTTTTTCTATCAAGTTTACACCCAGCATAATCAGCATCACAATAGGCAATCAAATCTAATTTACAATCAGCAGGATACCAAATACCAAGATCACATGTTCCAACAAGATATTTGAAAATTCTTTTAACAGCTAACATGTGACTTTCTTTAGGATTTGCTTGAAATCTAGCATACAAGCATACACTGAATTGAATATCAGGTCTAGAAGTGGTGAGATAGAGTAGAGAACCAATCATACCTCTGTATGTCTTTGGGTCTACTGACTTACCAAGTGAATCTTCTTCTAGTTTCACATTAATTGCAATGGGTGTGCTTGAGTGCTTGAGGTTCTGGAAGTCAAACCTTTTCAGAAGTTCTTTGACATATTTGGTTTGGCTTATGAAGATTCCCTCACTAGTTTGGTTAACCTGCAATCCCAAGAAAAATTGTAAGTCTCCCATCAAGCTCATTTCAAATTCAGTTTTCATTTGATTTGCAAATTCAGTGCACAGGCCTTATTGGTGGATCCAAAAATTATGTCATCAACATAAATTTGGACTAATTATTTGTTTATTTACAGTTTTGTGAACAAAGTTTGATCAACATTACCTCTAGAGTATCCTTTTTCAAGCAGAAAAGAGCTCAAACGGTCATACCAAGCTCTTGGAGCTTGCTTAAGACCATAGAGAGCCTTATGAAGCTTAAAAACATGATTAGGATATTTTTCATTTTCAAAGCCTGGAGGTTGTTCAACAAAAATTTTCTTTTATGTATCCATTCAAAAATGCACTTTTGACATCCATTTGATAAACTTTAAATTTCAATGAAGATGCAAAAGCAAGGAATATTCTTACAGCTTCTAGTCTAGCTACAGGGGCATATGACTCTTCAAAATCAATTCAAATTCTTGGTTGTACCCCTTGGCAACTAGTCTAGCTTTATTCCTTATGACTTGACCATTTTCATTCAATTTATTTCTGAATACCCATCTAGTGCCAATGACAGATTGGTCACTAGGTCTAGGTACTAATTCCCACACTTGATTTCTTTCAAATTGATGAAGTTCATCATGCATTGCATTTATCCAGTCTGAATTCATTAGAGCTTCATCAATTGACTTTGGTTCAATTTGGGAAATTAGTGCTAGTGGGTCTTCATGAATTGCATTCAAGAATGATGATCTAGTTCTTACCCTATCATGTACATTACCAACAACATTTTCTATTGGGTGATCTCTCAAAATTCTGTGTTCAGGAATTACCTGTTGAGGTGCATTTAAATTTGGAACAACATTACCTGATCCACTTGGAGTAGGTGAGTGATTGTTCAAATTTTCACCAATGTCTTCATTCTCCTCAACAGTTGGTGAAGAATCAACAATGAAGTCATCCTCTTCATTATCTTGACAGTCCCTGCAAGATTTAGAATAGTGAGTTGAAAAGGAATTTTCATCAAAAGTAACATGTGGAGATTCTTCAACAGTTTTGTTTTTGAGAGAATAAACTCTAAAAGCTCTTGAAATTTCAGAATAGCCAAGAAAAATGGCTTCATGACTTTTAGCATCAAACTTGTCAAGGCTTTCTTTATTGTTGTTATGCACAAAACATTTACACCCAAAGACTTTGAAATAAGACAAGGTTGGGTTTTTGTTTTTCAACAACTCATAAGGGGTTTTTCTGATTTTTGGTCTGACCAATGCTCTATTGAAAATATGATTTGTTGTATTTACAACTTCAGCCCAGAAGGATTTGGGCAATTTGCTTTCCAAGAGCATGGATCTTGCCATTTCCACAAGTGTTCTATTTTTCTTTCCACAACTTCATTTTGTTCTGGAGTTCTTGGTGAAGAAAACTTGTGAAATATGTGAAGTTCAGCACATAAATCAGAGAAAGATTTGTTTTCAAATTCACCCTCATGATCGGTCAAAATATTTTTGATTTTATAAGAAAAACTTGTTAAGACAGTGGTAAAGAGATTCCTGAATTCAAGGCAAGCATCACTTTTGTGGGATAAAAAGATAACCCATGTAAATCTAGTAAAATCATCAATAATGACAAAACCATATCTTTTGCCACTCAGACTTAGAATTCTTGTTGGGCCAAAAGGTCCATATGAAGCAATTCTAGTGGCTTAGATGTGAGTACATCATTGAAGGTTTTAAAAGATTTTCTGTTTGTTTTCCTTGGGCACAAATCCCACAAACTTGATTTTCTACATTTGAAAAGATTCAGGAAGACCTTTAACCAAGTTCAGCCTTAACAGTTTATTTATTGTTCTGAAACTTGCATGACCAAGTCTTTTGTGCCAAGTCCATGCAATTTCATTTTTATTTGCAACAAGACAAATGTTTTCAGAAAAGTTTTTATCAAGGTTGATCATGTAAACATTGTTTTCTCTTTTTCCAAAGAATTTTATTTTATCAGTTGAAGAGTCAATTATTCTGCAAAAATCTGATTCAAACACAACTTTGTGACCTTTGTCACATAGTTGGCTAATGCTCAGCAAATTATAATTCAGACCATCAACTAATAAAACATTATCAACTGAGTTTGAGGAAGATTGACCAACCTTTCCAGATCCAATAATTTTTCCTTTATTTTTACCTCCAAAAGTGACAGAACCTCCCTCCTTTTCAATCAGGAATGAGAACTTAGCTTTATCTCCTGTCATGTGTCGTGAACACCCACTATCAAGAAACCACACATTTGAGTTGGGTGCACGACCTTCCTGCAAAATTAATCAGTGGAGAGAAGATTTTGGTACCCAAACATTGTTGGGACCATCAGATTGTTTGAACATTGACAGCAAATCTTTTCTAATCCAAATCTGACTTGTTTTTTGCTTTTGTTTTATTTCAGTGGTGTTTTTTGCCTTTTTCATTTATCCTTCCCTTTTGGACTAAAAAACCAGTGTTCTTTTTCTCATTAGGATGAGAGTTTTGCATTTGGACATGGTTGTTCATTTGTGGAGGTCCAAACCATGGATTTTGTTGGTACATTAAAAAGTTTGGATAAAAGAATTGAGGATGGTACCAAAAAGGATTGTGATACCATTGGTTCCAAGAATTGGTCCAATCAGCTTGATGTGCTGTCTTGCAAGTCCAAGGTTTATCATGAATGTTTTCTTTTGTGTTTTTCTTATTTTTCAAGTTTTTATTTAATTTTTTGGTTGACTGGTTGGTGGTTTTTGAGATTGAGCAGGTCGACCTATTCTGGACTGGTGTCGACTCAACAGTCATAGATTTCATCTTTTTGTTGACTGGTGTCAACCTGTCAGGTGAGTGTGTCGACCTGTTTGGTTTCTCTTTGTTCTGGTTTTTCAAGGTTTTTGTTGTTTTGTTTGACACTTGCTTGTTTTTGTTTTTCTCAGGACTAGGACTTTTGACAAATTTTATTAAAGGTGTTTTTTCCTTCATTTCACCAGATTTGTCTTTCTTGGATTTTTGTGTGGAAAATCCTAGCTCATGTGTTGTAGATTTCATTCTTGTTCCTAACAAAGCATCCAGATTATCTTTTACTTTTGTAAAGGTTTCAATGACTTGTTCTTTTTCTTTCAACTGGTTTTCTAAAGTCTTGATTTCATCATCACTTTGTTGTTTTTCTTTTTGTTGTAATTCCAGTTTTTCAGACAGTTTCATAAAGTCATTGTTGGCCTTTTGAGATGCAAGCTTGAGCTCATCAATTACATTTAGAAGATTTTCTTTTTCTTCATTGAGCTGCCACTTCATTTTCCAATTCAGAAATTCTTTTGTTTATTGATTGGTTATGCAGAATGTTTTCAATTTTTTCTTTAGATGCTTATTTTCTTTTCTTGTTTCAGAATAGTTTTCAACTAATTCAGCATAAGCATCTTGCCAATCATCAATTGTATAATCTTCAAAGGATGTGTTTACCTTTCCATCAGAACTGTTTGCCATAAAGCAGATTTCCTCACTTCCAGAGCTTGAGGACCTTTCTTCTTCTTTCTCACTTGAGTCTTCATCTGACCAAGTGGCAACCATTGCTTTAGGCTTCTTGAATTTGTTGATATTCTTGTACTTTTCCTTCTTGTTCTCAGAACATTCTCCCTTCATGTGTCCTGGTTTGTTGCACCTGTAACAAATAACAACTTCATCAGTTTTCTGATTCCTATTTGAATTGGCATTTGAAAAGGAAGTATTTCTTTTTCCAGATGAGAATTTCTTTTTCCCAGTGAATTTTCCCTTTCTTGATTTTAAGAATTTTCTGAATTGCCTGGTCATGAGGGCAAGCTCATCCTCATTGGACTCAGACTCATCAGAACTTGTTTTCTCTTGATTCTTATCCTTGTTACTGGATGAAGCTTTAAGTGCTACTGGTTTGGTTTTGATTATGTGCTCTTCATTTCTCTTCAAATTTATTTCATAAGTCATCAAAGATCCTATGAGTTCATCCAAAGAGATCTTGGATAAATCTTTAGAATCTTCAAAACTGTGGCCTTAGTGTGCCAAATTGAAGAAAGAGAGCGCAAGATTTTTCTTACCAAGTCAGCATCTGTGTAGTCCTTACCTAGAGCCTTCAGTCCATTCACAATGATCATGAACCTAGCAAACATTTCAGAAATTATTTCATCAGATTTCATCATGAATAATTCATACTCAGAAACAAGAATATTTGCTTTGGTTTCTTTTACTTGGGATGTTCCCTCATAGAGTAACTCAAGCTTATCCCACATCTCCTTGGCAGATTTGCACATAGAGATTCTTGAGTACTCTTTTGGGTGGACAGCACATTGAATCATGTTCATGGCATTGTAGTTCAGGGTGGCCCTTCTAATTTGTTCCCTGGTCCAGGTTTCCTCTTCTCCCTGGTTTTCATAGGGGCCTACCTCAACTACCTTCCAAATTTCATAGTTCTGGGCTCTAAGGAAGACTTGCATTCTATTATTCCAATAGGAATAGTCAGTCCCATTGAAGAAGGGTGGCCTATTGATAGAGTGGCCTTCAGCAATGAAACCTCTAGAATCCATTGAATCAAAAAGAGATGTAATTAAGGAAACACTCAACAAACAAGCAAGTGAAACACACAAAATAAACAGAAACACTCAGATCAGATCAGATCAGATATGAACCCGCTCTGATACCAATTGTAGAATCGAAAAAGGGATGGACCAGATCTAGAAGAGGGGGGTTGAATAGATCTAGGCCAAATACTGCGGAAGCTTAGCCAATTTTAAAGATGCTTTGAATCAGAGACAATTTAGAAAAGCAATTCACAGATCTGATGAGTGATTGTGTGAATTAAGTGATTAAAGTGTGTGATCAAGTTGATTAGAAGTGAAATCAAAAATCCTATGCATACATCTAACGCAAAGTAAAGTTAAATCACATATCAAACCACTGCACAGAGATTTTTAGGTGGTTTGTAAATCACACCATGTGATTCCTACATCCACCCCTCACACAGTGAGGCTCCACTATTCAACTTGAATACACCACACACTGGAGCTCGACAACTCCAACACACTGAGTTCACAAACTCACACACAACCTCTAGAGCAAGACTACTCTAGAAACTTGAGCACAACTGCTCAACCACAACCTGAGTGCGACGACTCAACACAATTGAGCACAAAGGCTCACAACCAACTTGCTAGATCAAAACAACAAGATCCAGATCCTCTAGCAATGATCTGATCCATAAAGAGTTCATTCAAGGAGACTAGTGCAACAAATCATGCACAATCTCAAGAATGACTCAGAAGAACTAAGGGGAATTGAGGAGTTGTATGTAAAATCCTTGTTCTTCAGATGAACTCCCTCGTAGAAGACTGAATTGAGAAGATGCTTGAACTCTTGAAGTCCCTGGGCGATGCTCTGCAATTTGTGCCTCTAGATCTTCCTTGAACTCTTCTCAATTGGCTGCTTCTACTCGATCTGCTCCCTTGAAAGTGATCTCACTTCATCTTCATGGATCAATCTTCACTTCTTGTGCTTGCAAGGATGGGAATTGGCTTGAAGCAGCACAAGGAGAGCAAGAACGGGGAGGAGACCTCTGTCTTGCCGCCAAAGAAACTTTTCTGGAAGGCTCTGAGGTGTTCTCTTGGTTGGATGGCCAATAGGAGAGTATTTATAGCCCAATGTGTCTAAAAAAACCCTTGGGGTGCGTGGGCACATGATCCAAGGCCGATCCACAAGATCCCTAGAGTGCCACGTGTCCAGGTGGGACTTAAAGTGAAAAAGTTTCCGGATTGTGTCGACCTAACCATGGAGTGTGTCGACACACTGTCTCATTTCTGCAAAACTGGCCCTCTGGGAGAGGTCACTAGTGTCGACACTGCCTGGGAGTGTGTCGACACACTGTCCCAACCTGTCAACTGGGTTCTCTGGGAGCTGGGTCTAGTGTCGACACTGCTGGGACTGTGTCGACACACTTGACCATTTCTTCATGACTTTGCCTTAGGGTTTGATACCCTGTGTCGACACCAGTAGTGGGTGTGTCGACACTACCCTTGCAAGAAATGTATGTCCCTGAGAAATAAACACATAAATCATTAGTCCAATGTATTATCATGAATATATATGACAAAATGTGTTTGGAAACATGCTTTTTGAATATTGTTATAACATGTGTGATGTATCTAACATGTTCCATTCATTGTGCATTAAAATCACAACTTGTCATCATCAAAATTATGAGGGGAAATGTATTAAATTCACACTCAACCCAACAGGGTTATTCTAAAATGTGTGGGGAGGCTAGAACAGATGAGGAATAAGATCCACCTCGAGACTCAGGATCAACAGAGACCAAAGAGTAAGCAAACAAAAGAAAGACAGAAGGAAAATCAGACAGAAACAACTTCTGTGAAAGTAAACAGCAACACAGATGACGTCAAGTTCCTCAGAAGTAGATAGACGGCAAGAACGATGGACGTTAAGAGAAGGTTGACGGCACAAGAAATGGATGTTAACAAAAACTAAATAGCACAGTATGTGGATGTTTACCTGGGTAGACGTCAACAACGATTGACAACTACCTGTTCGCAGACTGAAACCTTCACAACTGTGGTGAGCAGTGCCGGTCCCATCGTGATCGCCAGAAGAGAGCTGTAGACGTTTGGTTTTCGATCCAAAACCCCACGCGGATCCCTGATGGATGAGTTGGCTGGCTAGTTGATCCCGTCCTCGTCCTTTTTTTTCGTTGACCCTCATTTGACCGAGTTGACCAAAGAAAGAAGAGAAGGAAACCAAGAAACCAGTAAGCAAATGAGCAAGGTGTGATCGCTAGGGCCTTACCTGTGGCCAAGGATGTGTTCAGATCGTGCCGACGACGTGGCCTTGTGAGCAATTGGTGGTGGAACGCCGACTTTCTCCCCTTCGGCCGGCCAAAAGGAAGAAGCTCCACGATGTTGCTGAAAGTGTTCCTGCGACCAAAAGGACTCTATAAGACTCTAATGAAGTGCAGTAAGTGTTCTGAAGTAAAGAAAAATGACCCAAAAGGTGAGCCCCGTACCGGTTGCGGGCTTGAGAAGAGGGGTGGCCAAGTGCTATGACCAACCTTCTTCCCTCCATTTTTGGTTTCGAAAACCCCTTTCAGGTGTGTGGGAGTGTGCACTACGTGCTCGGTGTGTGTGTGTGAGGAGTGACTAACATGTAAGACTAAAGGATGAAGAAAAAAAAGAGAAGAAGTGGGAGATGCTCCTCGTTGAAGACTCTTGTGGTTGCTTGGTGGAATCCTCCAGCTCTTGGTGAAGCCTCTTGGACGCTCCAAGTGGTGAAAGACAGAGAGGAATGAAGTGTGGAAGCTCTCAATGCTCAAAGGGGCTCTTTCTTGGGCTCGTCCTGCATCTCCCCCCCCTACTAAGAAGGCCAAGGAGCTTCATATATAGGCAGTGGGGGCAAAGCTAGGGAGCATAGGATGCTCAAGTGTGAGAAAACACACTTGTACAAGTGGCATTCCATGTAGAAAGTGTTGGCCAATGGGAGGAGGCCACATAGGATTTTTACTGGGTCAAGGGGGTGCCAAGGTGGCCCATTTGCCTGTTGGGAATGGTCCCATGTGTTGCATGGCCAAGGTAGGGGCGGAAGTGGGCAAGATACCCACACAGTTCCGTAGAACAGGTAAACCCAAGATGACGTCAATCGATGTCGCCGTCAACCTCATTCAGACGTCACACTATGTTGATGTCAACCTGAGTAAATGTCAATGGACTGTGCCGTCAACCTGGGGTAAATGGCAATCGATGTTGACATTAACATGGGATCTGAGGAAAGTCAACAAGGAGTTAGATAAGTCTTAACCATGGACCTACGCGGGGATGGGCCAAATCTCGCGTCTATAGACCCTTTGCAGAAAAGTCCTCAAAGCATCTTGATGGGTCTGAGACCTCTTAATTAGTTCAAGGATAGAAATCTTGGCAGGAGTCTGATCCAAATGCTTCAGGATATCATATTGGGTGCCTGGGACCGGGTTTGCCTCTTCGACGTCCTGCTGTTGTTGTTGGTTGTTGGAGTTGGAGTTGTGGGTCGGCTAACTCGGTATAGACATGGATGCATTGGGATACATCTAGTGAAACATTCACCTGCTCTGTGGGGCGAGGTTGTGTTGAAGTGGAGGTGGGGTGGTGCTGATGATGGATGGGTTGGCTATTATTGGCACTAGCGTGGGGGGAAGTGGGATGTTGATGGGTGATGGACTGATGGGTGGTATGATGGGAGTGTTGCGTAGGGGTGAGGTGATTATGGCAATGGTGGGTGTGGTGGAGGTGATGGTGGTATGGGAAATAGCCAATAATTGGCATACTTCATGCTCATCATCATAGGCCCAAGCGATGGCTGGTGGTGGATGGTGGACAACGGTATTAACTTGAGCGGGTGGCGGAGGTGGTGGAGCAGGTTGGGGATTTGGAGCGAGCTGGTGTTGTGGCATAGGATTTCGGACTATGTCAAGATCATGAGCTGGTTGCTGTGGCTGTTTGTGGTTGCTGGAATTGCTACTGGAATTGCTGCTACTGGAATTGTTGCTGTTGTGGTGGTGGCTACTATCGCCTCTACTACTGCTACTGTCTCTGCCCCTGCTGATCCCTCAGGGTCTGAATTAACCTCTTCATCTCTGCCCGATCACTTTGTTGCTGCTCATGAAGATCATATATCATGTCCCTAAATTGAAAACAATATGATATATTGTGCCCTGGATGGCGGAGATATACACAATACTTGGTCTGATTCGCTGCCATGTTCCAGTTGACCTTTTCCGGAGGAAGTCTAAGGGCATTGTAGTAACCCGATTTTTCAAAAAATAAAAATTTAATAATAATAATCTCGAATAAATTGAAAAATTAAAGAAAATGGGATTTAATTAAAACCCATTAAACAAAATGAAGTGATGGGCTTTGTTAAATGGACCCTCCAATAATTATTGGGCAAAAATAGGGATTTTTAAAAGATGAATAACAGAATAATACCCAAAATTCATAAATTTAATATTGCCTAAAAAGAAAGGGGTTATTAAATCATTAAAATAGTGAATATGGGTTAGAATTGGACTCCTAACCCTACCCTAATTAGTTGGCCACGAAATTGCAACCCAACCTAACCCAAATAGGAGGTGGAAAGCTTGGAAGGTTGAGAGAAATTAGGAAATCTCGAAATTAAAGGGGAATTAGAGTCATAATAGGAAATGAAAACCATGGGAGCTTAAATACTCCCAAATCTCTCCATGGCCGGCCCTAATGCACGTCTGAGGGTTGTTGGGCATGGAGAAGAGGCCAAGGAAAGGGAGAACTCGTGGGGAGAAGGATTGCTCAAGCCCCAACCCTTATTCTTCAAGTTCTAAGCCCTAGGAGGCAAATTGACTCAAAGGTAGGCATTCTCACAAGCCAAACTCAATTAATTTCGTCATAATTAATTCCTAATACAGTCCTAATTATGTTGTTATTAACTGAATCACATATAATTTAACTTAACATGCTTAATATGGTCATTTTCTCATTTAAATCCATAATAGTACCTACTGTTATTAAAACAACATGAAATTTTTATAACATGTTTCAAACAGTAGACATATCACATGTTCAATTTTCCATATTTTTTCAGATCTGTAAAATAATTTTAGCAATTAAAACATGATTTAGGCATAATTATCACTAAATTCCTTTAAACAGGTTTCACAGTAACACAGTTATACACCACAGTGCTAATACCTGAACACAATCATCATATAGTCGTAGGAAATTTCTGAAACCCTAATTTAACATGAATCTAATTAATCAAGAATTAACAAGGCTAAATCATGCTTAATATCCTATTACAGAAATTCTAATAATTAATACAGTTTACAAAAATTCGAACCATCCACATGGAATGATCTAATGAATATACTTGACCCAAAATAATTCTCACAGCATGTACTTACACTCAGAAATCCGAAAAACATATTACAAAGATCAGAACATCATATCTATCAAACTGATGAAATTGGCGGCATAGGTGTTGCCGCCAACCTGGGTTAACGGCACAAGATGCTGTCATTGACCCTTGATCTTAATGGCACAATATGTTGCCGTTAAGTTCTTGTCTGCAGAATACAGACAGAACACACAGAATCATGGTGAATGGGGGTTCCAGGACACGAAATAAATTCTGTAAAATTCCTATGACCTAGCTGACATGGGTAGGGTTGATATCCATAGGTTACTTGCCTCAAAATAAATCCAAGAAGATCAAACTTTGTTGGTGAAGCCCTCCTTGGCTAGGCCAAGAGGGTGCTCAAACTGCTTCAGATTCGGTCCTTCCTGTCAATGGAGGTCGATCCTCGGAGTTGGAGAAGCTTCCTTGATGATTAGACTATGCTCCAGTCGGTGTAGATCTCCAGAAACCCTTCCAGTCGCCGGATTCAGCTCGCCAAAGGTTAACTTTTCTCCACAAAAGTTCTAGGGTTTCACAAAGGCCAAAAGACATAATCCAATCGAACCAAGGTGATTTTATAGAGCTAGGTGGGTTGGTTACGCATTAGGGTAGGTCTCCTACCATTAGGGCTAGGTTTCCTAAACTAGAACCGGAGGAAACGCAGCCGTTTCCAAATCTGAAATCGCAGAAAACTGGGAAATAGGCATCAACATTTGTTGCCGCCAACAAGGAGTCAGCGTCCATCGATCATCCTGGCCATGCAGTCAACAACATTCATGTTGTCGTCAACATGCAATCAACGTCAATTTGTGTTGACGTTAACTGGCATTTCGGCCACAACCCAGAAATAATTACACATGCATACACTATATAGATACATACACCATGCACAGTATTATTTAAGTACAATATACACTATAAGCAATTTAATATGTACAGGGATAGATAGCTATCATATGCAAAGATAAACACATACATATATACATATGTACACAACATAGTTACATACAATATGTAATGGAATAAATAAATATAATATGCACATCAATAATTAGATACTATATACACAACATTATTTAAATACAATATGCATAGGATTTAAATAAGTACAATATGTACAAAATTAGCTAATTACTTATACTCGTAGAAATATATATATATATATATATATATATATATATATATATATATATATATACATGTACATACATTTATACATGCCTACGCACATGAGTAACTAAATAACTATAATATGCACAATTTAATACATACACTATGTACATAACAAGTAAATACCATTTGCACAATATAAAATGAAAAATTTGGGGGTCTCATACTCTCCCCCCCCCCTTTGAAAAAGATCTTCGTCCTCGAAGATCGGATCGAGTACCTTTGGTGACGTTGTCGATGTCATCTCCGGTTAACACATTCTCCTTGGCTGGTGCTTGTGGTTTTGCTGCTGGCTTCTTTGTTGTTGCTCTAACACCTCGTGGAATGAACTTTGTCTTCAGGTTTGGACAATCATTAATCTGATGATCCTTGCTACCACACTTGAGACATCTTCTTGCCTTTACCCAACACATGTCTCCGCCATGACGCTTGTCGCATTGTACACACTCAGGCTTCTCGCTGGCTGTAGAGGCTATTGACTGGGATGCTGACTTTGCGGCGTTGAGAGATTTGTCCAAACTGGTCGGACTCCAAAAGTCTAGCTCTCAATGATTATTTGAGTCCCATCACAAACTTTTCTACCTTGCGCTTCTACAAATGCTCCCTAGCCCGATCACCACGCTTACCATGACTCACCATAGTCTGCAAAATAATTAATCTAGTTAGAATCTAAGTTACTAAATCCTAACTATTTTCTTAGCTATCTTCTTTTCATTATTAAATATTTTCTACATATATGGACAGATTCTCTATAAAGACTTTGCAATATTGTGAATATGATGGTTTATTCATGTACAATCTCAACCTTGGTCTCTGATACCATCTCTGTAACGACCCACTTTATACTAGTACGATTATACCAATCCCCATCAGTACAAAGGGCGCCATTACAGTGGGATAATAACCCAACACTAAATGATAGGTTGATATGTACATAAATAACAAATGAGTACAACGGGAATAAAAGAAATAACTCATTCTCATTCCATCATCATCACATCATTCCACGGTCTATATAGCAAAAGTAAATGACATAGTCCACATTATTACAATTCTAAAAGAAATACCTTGTCTATTACATTGTCCATAAGAATAACATTATTCATACTATGAAAGGAAAAATACAACTACTAAGCACTCCACAAGATGGCTACTCCTCGTGCTCGATGTCGCTCCTCGCTATGCCCTCTTCCAATATGGGAACACATGTCTCACCTATACACCGAAGCAAGTATGAGTCTAAAAGACCCAGCAAGCAATCTAAAGACACAACCTTGCACATATCACACACATACTAAACTATTAAACAGTAGGGAAACACATGCTATTTTTTAAACCATAAACAATTTACATGGCACATGCTTTATACATTTAACTTACATGCATAAACCACCTAAACATGTTTTAAACTAACACTTGCTCACTTTAAATCATGGATAATAAACATACACCTACACATGTTTTCTACACATAACTTATCACATGATTCATGATTCACGCACTAATCATATCATTGCACAATTTTACCAATTTAGAACATGAAGTTATGTACAGGATAATGAACACTCCTAGCATGATATCTAACCACTTTCATATGCAATTATATCACTTTTTCACACATTTAGCTTGCTGTTTTGACTTGAATTAAACACAATTACATGGATTTACATTTTTTCGCATGCTATCTTATTCATTTAACAATTCAACATGCTCATCTTTCACATTGCAAAATTCACATGTTTACATACACTTATTCACATACACTACTACATGGATGTTATTAACCTATATAACATGATATTAAACATGATATTACATTTAACATATTAACACATGATTTATATGAATATATGCATTTTTACTTTGGTTTTCACATGCATTTATACTCTCATTTACACATCATCTCACATATTTTTCAGATAGCTTTCGCTTATCACATGTCATATCACTTGCACTTACCACGTGCCACATTCACATGTCACTTTACTCTTTATTCACATTTTTATACTTAAAGTTGTCGTGACACATAGTCCTAACTACCATCTAGAGGACGCACGCACCCATATCACATAGCACATAGCATTTCCTTTGACACACAACCACCACCTAGGCAAACTAGTGATGGATCTTGATTACTGTGCAGACCGGGAGAAGCCCTCTCCACCCTATCCAGTGGTACTTATCAACCTCCAGGATTTCATCCTAATGCCCTTAGGATATCACATAATGTTGAGCCTCCCATAGGGACTTTTCTATGGTACAGCTCTCAGACCTATATGGTAGCAGTGTCAATATCGGCCAATTAAACACATTATCACATTTACACTTTATCACATTATTTACATTATTCACATGTACTTAAACACACACACACATGCACTTTTAATTTATATACATGGATCAGTTTACAGAGCATGCTATTACTGTTTCATAATGATAATCAACTCCTAATATAGTCCTAATTATGTTGTTATTAACTAAATCACATATAATTTAACTTAACATGCTTAACATGGTCATTTTCTCATTTAAATCCATAACAGTACCTACTATTATTAAAACAACATGAAATTTTTATAACATGTTTCAAACAGTAGACATATCACATGTTCAATTTTCCATATTTTTCATATCTGTAAAATATTTTTAGCAATTAAAACATGATTCAGGCATAATTATCACTAAATTCCTTTAAACAGGTTTCATAGTAACACAGTTATACACTACAGTGCTAATACCTGAACACAATCATCATATAGTCGTAAGAAATTTCTGAAACCCTAATTTAACATGAATCTAATTAATCAGGAATTAACAAGGCTAAATCATGCTTAATATCTTATTACAAAAATTCTAATAATTAATACAATTTACAAAAATTTGACCCATCCACATGGCATGATCTAATGAATATACTTGACCCAAAATAATTCTCACAGCATGTACTTATACTCAAAAATCCGGAAAATATATTACAGAGATCAGAACATCATATTTGTCAAACTGATGAAATTGGCGGCACAGGTGTTGCCGCCAACCTGGGTTAACGGCACAAGATGTTGCCGCTGACCCTAGATCTTAACAGCACAATATGTTGCCGTTAAGTTCCTGTATGCAGAATACAGATAGAACGCACAGAATCATGGTGAATGGGGGTTCTAGGACACGAGATAAATTCTGTAAAATTCCTATGACCTAGCTGACATGGGTAGGGTTGATATCCATAGGTTACTTGCCTCAAAATAAATCCAAGAAGATCAAACTTTGTTGGTGAAGCCCTCCTCGGCCAGGCCAAGAGGGTGCTCAAACTGCTTCAGATTCGGTCCTTCCTGTTGATGTAGGTTGATCCTCAGAGTTGGAGAAGCCTCCAATCAGTGTAGATCTCTAGAAAACCCTTCCAGTCACCGGATTCAGCTCGCCAAAGGTCAGCTTTTCTCCACAGAAGTTCTAGGGTTTCACAAAGGCCAAAAGACATAATCTGACCGAACCAAGGTGATTTTATAGAGCTAGGTGGGTTGGCGCATTAGGGTAGGTCTCCTACCATTAGGGCTAGGTTTCCTAAATTGGAACCGGTGGAAACGCAGCCGTTTCCAGATCTGAAATCGCAGAAAATTGGGAAATAGGCGTCAACATCTGCTACTGCCAACAAGGAGTCAGCGTCCATCGATCTGCACGTCGACTCATCCTGGCCATGCAGTCAACGGCATTCATGTTGCCGTCAACATGCAATCAACGTCAATTTGTGTTGACGTTAACTGGCATTTCGACCAGAACCCAGAAATAATTACACATGCATACACTATATAGATACATACACCATGCACAGTATTATTTAAGTACAATATACACTATAAACAATTTAATATGTACAGGGGTAGATAGCTATCATATGCACAAGATAAACACATACATATGTACACAACATAGTTACATACAATATGCAATGTAATAAATAAATATAATATGCACATCAATAATTAGATACTATATACACAACATTATTTAAATACAATATGCATAGGATTTAAATAAGTACAATATGTACAAAATTAGCTAATTACTTATATTCATAGAAATATATATATATATATATATATATATATATATATATATACATGTACATCATTTATACATGCCTACGCACATGAGTAACTAAATAACTATAATATGCACAATTTAATACATACACTATATACATAACAAGTAAATATCATTTGCACAATATAAAATGAACAAAAATTCGGGGGTCTCACATTTTCTCTCTCCAAGTTGGAATGAAAGACTCACATCTATTTTATCCTTGTATGTCAACTACACTGCTATTTTTCTGCAGTGGTTGTAGAAAACTTGGCGGTTGTCGACAACCATAACCCAAGCTCTCAACCAGAAGCCAAACCGGTTCACTTTCTATACGATTTTATTGTGTCGGTTCATCTCCCATGTGGTCTATATAAACCCTATTGTCGACAAATGACACCCACACTTTTTTTCCCTATTCTCTCCATGGGTGTCACACACAACCGTCTTCCAATCTCTCTCTCTTCCATCCGTTCATAAGGGCATCTCTCTCCTTCTTCCCAGAGCATCTCCCTCTTCAACATTTTCCTCTCCATCCATTCACCATGAGTTCAAAGGGGAAACGCCCAGCATCCCAGCATCATCCCTCTGACAAAGGCTAGAGTTCAAGAGGAGTTTCTGAGCGGAGAACAAAGCACAGAGATGATCATGTTCCAAAGTTGAATATTCCGTCCAACCTTCAATTGTCCAAGATTAAGGGTGTCTTCAAAAAGATAATGCAACCACGGTATGTAGATTTCTCATCTATTGAAGACATGTTTGAGGGCTTGTCTATTTTGTTTGAAAGACAAAGGTAGATTCGATTCATGATGTCTCAGAAGACGTACTATCCACATGCTATTTTGGAATTTTTCAATAACTTGGGAATGTCCTTAGATCAAAAATACTACACCACTGTCAGAAATGTTTCGTTTGAGACCACACTAAAACTACTCAGTAGAGCTCTACAAATCTCCAACACTGGGGTAGATGTGCTAACATTTGAAATGGACCCTGAGGAGACATATAGACTTATGACAAATTTGCCATATGATGGAACAAAAAGTATTGCAAAGCTGAATGCAAACACCTATCCACCTCTGAATAGAATGGTCCATCATATGTTCACCACCATTATCTTTCCCAAGGATGGAAGCAGAGAACTTGTTAGTGAAATCCACAAGGTGCTATTTTATCACATTCTTAAGGGCAATCAAGTTAATCTACTACTTTTGATGTATTGCTTCATTGCTCAGTGCTATGGAAACCCCAAAAGATCAATTCCATATGCATGTCCCATCACTTCAGTACTTTTATTTGTGGGAGTGATTTAATTGATAAAGAGATGGTGAAATTGAAAAGCAGATGTGCATATGATATTTCTACTGCTCATAAAATGGGGTATAGCATGGTAAATGGTAGAGTCACAAGATTGCTGAAGCATCAAACACTTCAACCTAAAGAACATGATGAAGATGATAATTTAGAAGATGAAGAAGACAAAAATGTTCAACATGATGAGAACTATGATGAAGAAAATGCTCCAGCAATGCATATGGAAGTAGATACTGATGTCCAAGCACAAGCACCTCCTACAGACACTCTGTGATAGCAATTTTTCACTAACAAATTCCAAAACTTTTATGCTCATATTAATGATAGGTTTGATAGAATTCAGAGGTCACATGACAGTCTTAAAGATAAATTTGCTCAACTACAGACAACCATGGAAACAAAGTTTCAAGATGTCACTGATCGCTAGAATGCAATGCAACTACATCTGCACAACTAGGACTATGACATGACAAGGCTTCATGAAGATTTCCAAGAAGTTCACTTCCTCTATCCCCTCCATCCCACTGGAGATAGCCTTTCCCATCATGTCTTTCTACGAGATGATTCCATTCTCACTCCTCGAACTGATGCTCAGAACTCCGATCACCCTACACCTCCTTCTGGTCCTCATTCTTCTAGAGGTGGACCTCTTTGATGATGTCAAAGGGGGAGAAAAATTAATTTATGGTTTCATGGTCTTAGGAGGAGAAAAATGTTCAAGTCTTGAGAAAATCCTTAAGAGATTAGGTTGCTATTGTAAGGGGAGTTTCTAAAATCTTCTGTTATGAGATCTTATGTTTTGTTGGATTTAATGATTGACAATCTTCGTGAATGAAAGAAAACTTTTTGTATCATCCTTGCACTTGCATTGTTATACTTCTCTCATGGAATTGTATGAAATTGTGAATACATTGATTGTTTAAGAAGAAAGGGTTGTCATCATCAAAAAGGGGGAGAATGTTGAGTTACCCATTGCACATGTTATTTTGATGATAGCAACTAGATGAGAATATTTATTTATAACTCATGAAGTGAAGTATTATTTTTCTAGGATGACTAATGTCAATAAGGAATCCAGAAAAGATCAAGTAAAGATTGAAGAAAGAGGATTTAAAAGTATACTTGTCGACAACCTCCAACTCAATTGTCGACAATCTATGACAGTTCTCTAAAATTGTTACTGGATGACAGAATTGGTACAGTAGTTGTCGAGAAACAACTTTCGACTGTTGAAAAAAAAAGGCATTCTCCAAGATACATGGTTCTGGAAGAGCAAGATCAAACAGCAGTTGTCGACAACCTCTGTGTGGTTGTCGACAAATGAAGTTTTCAAGAACAGGTTCAAGCAGCAGTTGTCGACAACCTCTGTGCGGATGTCGACAAATAAAATTTCCCAGAACAAGTTTAAGCAACATCTATCGACAACCTTGGTATGGGTGTCAACAACCAAAGAACCTTTCCACGACTGTCGACAACCTATGTTCATTTGTCGACAACCATGAAGCCCAGTGATTGCACACGTGAGTAGCACGGGCTTTAATTAGGGCATCCTTTCCCCATTTGCACACACTCCTATGTACGTGTGAGGCTAGGGACTAGCCTATAAAAGGCGCCCTTTGTCTCTTCTAAAGATAGAGAGCACACTTCCCTCCAAAAAGGATTGCTGCAAATAGAGAGAACTCTCTTTTGTGCTCTACTCAAGTCCAAGAAAAGTGAACGAGAAGATTGCGTCTAGGAGATCAAGTTGAAGACCATCATCAAACCTAGAGGATCTCCATCAGTCCTCTTCGATTCAAGGATAAAAGACAGAGATCAGAGGCTGTGAAATTCAGATTTGATCATCTTCTTGTTACTTCATTTGATGTCTTTGTCTATGCCTCAATTTCATCTTCCATAGTGTGTGTTGTGTTGAATTGAGAAATCCTAGTGTCAGATTCAATGTGTGTGTGGTTTGATCTGAGATATCCTTTATCTCAGGTCGTGATTAACTGTGTGTGTGGTTTGAACTTGCTATATAAGCATTTTTTGTGTGTGTGGCCAGTGGACGTAGGATACACAAGTTGTGTAGTCTTAACCACCTTAAATCATCTTGTTCATTGAATTCACTAATTTCACACACCATTGACATCGGATCTATTCTACGTTCTTGCATTGTGTCTCCATCCTTAGTAGATTTCGTGTCTAATCAATGATTTTCTAAAATGGAGGAAAATCTATTCAACCCCCACCCCCCACCCCTTCTAGAGTTCATTTGAAGCTATTTCTGCATCCTTCACAGGGAAATTCAAGTCTCGACGGGATAGGTCGTTTATTGTTCTTAAAGCTTTTGACCATGGTGTTGTTAAAATCCTTGATCCTAATGATGGTCAAACTTTCATTGTTAATGGTCAATGTCTCAAACCTTACTTGGAAAACATGCACCTCACACCTAAAGAATCCATTCCTCTGAATGACCCTGAGTAGATGCATGAGGATTTCACTGTGTCTGGCTGAAGACATTAACTTAGCGCTTGTTGGGAGGCAACCTAATTGGGGGGAGATCATATTGTAAATAAATTTCAAATTTTTGCCCTTAACATTATGCTTCATGCTTCATATTTCATGCAAAAAAAAATTTCAAATAGTTTCACTCATAATTTATGCTGGTGAAAGTGGCAAGTTAAAGGGGTGAGTTGATTAGTTATGCTCTTAGCATTTTTCTCATAATACATTTGAAATTTCATCAATACATTAAAAGATTAATTGGAGCTATTCAGATGGATGATGAGAATATTACCTAACACTCAGATTGATTGATTGATATTCTACACTCCGATTGAAGATCAATCGTAGGGAAAAAACTACCTACTTATAAATAAATATGAAATTTTACATTAAAAAAAATGGAAAACACCCCTAATCTTAGTAACTGGGCTTGCTTCTCCTAAGGCAAGAGTTAAGGCTCGAGTCAAATAGTGAAGGGAAATGCAGCACCATATGGTTGAAAAAAAAAGAGGAAAAACAAAGGCAGAGCAAAAGCTACTTGTAATTCGAGAATCGGATTTAAGAAGTGTAGAGTTGACATCACCCTTGAGTGATAGGTTAAAAGCCCATGCATCCTCTTGTTGATGCTAAAACCTTGACAAAAGGTCATGAAATTATGAGTGTATCTTGAGGAAATGTCTAATGACATGAACTAACATGCTTACCTTTGACACGTGCTACTAGAACTTGAAATACTGATGGTTATACATTCACACTCTTATTTTCTTTTCATAAAATATAATGTTTTGCACTCTTATTAGTCTTAATTATTCGCCAGTGTGCATTGCTGGGGGACTAGCAATGAGTAAGTTGGGGGTAGGGGTGAACATGGTCTGGTTTGGTTCGGTTCACCCCATTTTTTGGGTAAACCAAAACCGAATCGAAATATAACCGAACCGAACCAGTTCGGTTCGGTTTAAACCGAAGTCTAATGCCATATGATACACAATTGCATGCTTGGCATCTAGCAATGAGTAAGTTGGGGGTGTGATAATTGTACAATTGTTATTAATAATCATGTTATTTTTATTGACAAATGGTCATTAGTTTCATAAAAGTCCATTACCATTTCATTTACAAACATGATAATTGACTAAAACTCTTGTGTGCATTTTATTTTCAGGTTAATGGGCCAATCAACAAGGATTTTCTAATGGACCAAGTTGGACCAAGAGAAAATGATGAGAGATTCTAATTTTAAAAACCTCTTTTCCTTTCCCTCTCTCTCCTTCTTTTGAATTTTTAAAAAACAACTCTCTCATTTTAAAAATCCCTCTCTATTTCAAAAATCTTTCAAAAACTCACCCCCTAATTCTCCCTCTCCTCTATTTTAAAAAAAAGACTTTCTCTCTCTTCCAACCCTTCTTCCCCTCTTCTCTCTTTCCCCTCCGATCTCTACCTCTCTCTTCGACGTTTTCTTCTTCTTCTTCTTCCTCTCTTGCTTCTTCTTTTTCTCTCTCATTTCTCTCTCACGTGTAGGAAACAGTAGTAGCCTCTCTAGCACCACCCACCGTGCACGCACACACTGCCATGTATGTTGCGGTGCACAGCGCACTATCGTACGAAGCGCGTTGTTGCACGAAGCGCAGTGTGCTCTCGCACCGCACACGCACTACGTCGCCCTCGCCTACACCGCCCTCCGTTAGCGTCCACGCCAACGCATAGCCACCCCCACACCCACGCACTACCCCACAATCTCCATTGCATCGCCATGCGACTGCCGCCATGTTTTCCCTCTCCTCCACATGCATGTGTTTGCATGCACGTAGAGGAGGCCATTTTCGCCCCCTCCTCCTCTCTCTCATCTTTTTCTTCCTTCTTCTCTTTCTTCTATCCTCTCTCTTTTCTTGCTTCTCTTTGCACTCTTCTCCTTCATTCTCTTCTATTTCATCCTCTCTTTCTCTCTCAATTTTGAAATATCCCTCTTAATCTTTTTCACTCTATTTTCTCTTTCTTTTCTGTCTTCTCTATCTCTTTGTTCACAGTTTTAAAACTCTTTCTTTCTGCTCTCTCTAGATCTCCTTCTATAGCTCTTTCTTCTACTCTCTCTCTCATCATAACACCACGGAAAGAAACTTGCTGGAGCCGCCATCATACAAGGGATGGGTCGTGATCATGCACCATTGTTGTTGGGGACTTCATCTTGCCAACAATCTTCTAGTTCTTTTGTAATACCCAAAAAAATTAAAAAATAAAATAAATGAAAAATTTTATATAATAATAGATAATATAAACATAATAATAAAAATAATATATTAGCTCCAAAATAGAAGTTAAAGTAATGGAATAATTAAAATTGACAATACCCATTAATTCCAAAAGGGGAAATTCCCATAAGTTAAAATCCATTAAGTGATGGGCTTTAATGGATGAGTCATTGGGCCGTATAATAAAAGAAATATTTCAAATTGTAATTTCATTAATTCCCAAATTAAAATAGGTGCAATATCCATAAATTTAAAACCAATAAGCCAAAAATAATAATCATAAGTTATGGGTTTTACTTATGGACCATGAGATAGTTATTGGTCCAAAATCAGAGTTTTAAAAGATGGAATAAAAGGAAATACTATAAAATTCGTAACTCTATTATTCTCTAATTAAAAAGGGTCAAATTAATCACTAATATGACTCATATATACCTAAATAGGACTCCTAACCTACCCCAACATGTTAGCCATGAAATTGGAGTCCCATCCTAACCTAAATAGGAGGATTAATACTAGGAAAGGCTACATAAATAAGGAAATTCGGAGTTTAAGGGAAGTTAGAGTTGTATTAGGAATTAAACATACTAGATGCTTAAATACACCCCCAACCCCTTCATGGTCAACCCTATTGCATTGATGGGACTTCTTGGACGTGGAGGAGAGGCTATTGGAGGAGGAAACCGTGGGGAGAAGGCTTGCTAGAAGAACTACAAGTTTGTTCTTCGAGTTCTAGCCCTAGAAGACAAATCGTCCCAAAGGTAGGCATTCTCACAAGCAAAACTAAATTACTCTCGTCTGTAGGATGTTCTTGACATCAGGAACAAAAGCCCTCTACTTTCCCTAATTTTCATCGACCCTATCTTGAGATTTTTATGTTGAAAGTTCTGTAATCATCATGCTCCAGAACTCTCATGATCATCTTAGATCTCTCTCCACACTTGATCTCGTGCTATGCAATTTTTACTGTAGATACTACATGTTGTCAAGAATCGTTTGCCATCTTTTTCCCCAATTTCTATTGAGTATCTTGCTCGAATTAAATATTTTTCCATCGCTGCATCATGTTCTGTGTTCTTCGTGAAAGAACCTGATTAAACCCTAAATTTCAAATTCCTCTTTACTGGTTATACCCTCGTAAGTCTAGTTTCATTTAAAACTAGTTTCATGATTTTTCATCATTTGTACACCGAGATTTTGATTTTTGAATGACCCTATATCAAACCATGGAATGTCTGGATTGCAATCCAAGGCAAGCCCTTTTCCTGTTCGGGCTCAGGCGCAGGACCTGAGAATGCGACGGCCCGATAGGTCACGTTCCCAAGGGCTGATCGTGACCAGGAACCTGTCGTGTTATGAACCCGATAGGCCTTGGCGTCACGTTCTAGCTGTCTGCCTGACAAACCTATTGCGTTCCTCAACATACCTGTCGCGTTCTGTCTACCTGTTCCAGACGGTCATGTCACGATCTTTGACAGACCCCGTCACATTCTGGATGTACCCTGTCGCGTTTATCTACGATTCTCTATATCACATGCACATACTTGTAACCATCCATTATGACTTGACTTGACATGAAATTATCTCATAATGTATCTGGTAATTTACTTCAATAATGTATTTAAATAGCCCTATTTTTTAATGGACTTATCTTCGTTTCTCTCAATGTTTTGGAATACCGTTACCGACGCTCCACTGTTCTAGAATTCCTCTAGAATGTCGAGCACTTGTTTCTATATACACTTTCTCTTGACTTGGAAAAACTCTATGTCGGATATTCCTTCTGCCGGACTAGTGAATCCTTGTTCAAGGCCTCCGTAAGTCTCCTCTGTCCATAGATTCCCACATGGCTGACAAGCTGGTTGTACCCTCAATACCTATAACCCCCTTTAGGGATCAGTATGATCCAAATGGCCTCAGAATGCTCTCTCTCTCTCTTACCATGATATCACGTCGGACCTCTAGACATTGTTCGTAGCATGGCCAGTGGTTGGTTAGTGAATTCTACCTGATTGGCAGCACCAATCATACGTGTTGTGCAACTGTTACTATTGTTTGTTTAACGTTGTGTTATGCGCATTGACCTTTAGTTCTCATCGATACTCTATTCGCTCATCTATTCAAGTTCGCTCTTATAATAACTGGTACGTTCAGATCGTAGTTTACTAGGTTTGGAGGCCAGTGTGTGGCCCATTGGTTGTATGAGTATGTTCATATGTGTCTTTATAGGTTGGTTTGATAGGAAGGGAGGCTGGTGGGTTGGATTTCCTAGCCCAAACAAGCCTCTGTCGGGTTCATTAAGAACACGACATAACCAGACGTCGCGATTCTCACATGAACGCGACCACCTTCCATGTCGCAATTTCGCACCACTTTTACGTGAGCGTCGCTGCATGCGCGTCGCGTGGCACATGCAGGGACGTCGGGTTTAAATGCGTCGCTGAGGTATGTCACGTTTCTAAATGCGACGGCCCGATACGTCACGATTTAGACTCAGTAGGTTTTGGGCTTCTGCCCTAGGCCGAACAGTGCAGTTGCACTATTCAGCTGGGAGAAGCTGTGTTGTGGGTTTTGAAGGAGAATTTGGGCGATTTTGGGTGATTAGCTGCCCGTTCGGCGTGGTTCCAGTGCAAGGAGGAGCTTCGGAGTGCGGGGAACCTTCGGGTAGCGTCGGTTTTGCGTTTCATTTGCTGGTAGGGGAATTCTACCTTGTTTTCCTTTGTGTGAACTATGTAGGTTAGGGTTTGAGGTTTGAATTGTGGAAATTGGATGAGCATGATAGAAACCATGTTTAGGGTTTC
The DNA here is from genome assembly GCA_014218235.1 of Colocasia esculenta. Taxonomy (NCBI): domain Eukaryota; kingdom Viridiplantae; phylum Streptophyta; class Magnoliopsida; order Alismatales; family Araceae; genus Colocasia; species Colocasia esculenta. The sequence continues at coordinate 102,333,150 of CM024755.1, read as the reverse complement.
ATTTGAACTGCTCTCTCTTGATTTACACACATGTATGGCTTTGTGGTGTGATTTCCGGAATGGTGTTACAGGTTGTGTTTCTGTTATCTAAAAGGCGATGGAACCAGTCATCGCGATTCATGTGAACGCGATGACTTGGCCCATAGCAATTCAGACTTTAAGGCGACAAGTAAGTCCGTCGCGATTTGAGTCGATAAACGTCCACTGTATTGGAAGCATTTTGAAATGTGGCCACCCGAGCTCTGGGGTTCTATGGCCAATCTACCCAGTTTCTATCCTACATTTCTAGGGCAGTGTTGGCCATGCAATGTAGGGATTATATGGGTCGAGTCGGCTTATACCGTGGTTGATAATGAGAGGTTTTGTGTGGAAATGTGTGCGTAGCAAGTCGGGTTATAACGCCTTCCGAGGTTACCTCTCCAGTCGAGTCCCCAGCACCAGGTGCTCGAGGTTTGTCCTGGTACAGTGAGTACCGTCAAGGTTTGAGTCATCTTCCTGGACACCCTCACTTCTGAGTTTGAGTTGTACATCCGGATGAGTGAAAGACGGCAAGGGGCAGCGACACGTGTTGTGGGTGTGCGGTTGCTTGTAGCGCGCTCGTGGTTGGGGGACGGACACCAATAGACGTACTGTTCCCCAGCTAGTCCTATTCCCAGTGCCTCACTTTAGGGTTCTCAACCGGAGTCCCTAAAGGTGTCATGCTTGGGCCTGCAGCAGTGTAGTCTGCAGGAGTGGTGTTAGTTGTCTCCATAGTTCTTGACCTTGTTGTGGTGGAGCGGCAGCTGGACCTTTCGTCCGTGGCTGCGAGATAGAGAGGTGGAGTTGTATTGTTTGTCTGAGTTTGTGGTTGGTGTCGCGAACCAGTTCTCGTGACTCGTGTGGGGCGTGCCCTTCTGTAACTTGTACACGTGTTTGTGGTTTATCGTTTACTTACTTACAGTTGTAGCATCATGCATAGGCATTGTTATATATTGACTGCTTACAGCTTTGTTATTTATATCTGTTGCACATTGTGTTTCTTGGCTTTGGGGAGTTATCCTACTGAGCCAGTGACTTGTGAGGCTCACCCCTTCTTCTTCCAGGTGAAGGAGAGCAGGAGGGTTCTCGTCCCTCTTCTAGTTCCGGTCGGCAACATAGTGGAGTCGAGCCTTCACCACTAGCTGAATAATACTTTTACTTGTGAAGCCTAGGGGGTTTTTCCTAGGGTATTGTACTTGTTTAATGACTATGATGTGGAACTGAGTATGTACATTTCATGTGAATATATGTGAGAAATGGAATCTTTTATGTGTTTACGTTGTTTCTTTATATTTTCACGAACATATGTGATTGATATCCCTTGTGAGGCTACGGCTCGATCGCGGGAGGCGGAGTCATGTCGGGCACATTATTGGGTTAACGAGCCTGAATGGCGATGACCGTCACAGTTGGTATCAGAGCAAGGTCCGTGTAAATATGAAGGAACAGGAAATGTACATAGTATGTTCCTTACTATAGTCTACTGCTGGTAGTTAGCCCTGTTTTTGGTAATGATATGCTTGTGTGTTGTGTGGATTTGGAACAGTTGAGTGTGCAAGTTTATAAATGGCTGATAGAAGAGATTGGGGAGGCGATGGTGATGAACCTAAGGAGACCACACACCAGATGATAGAAAGGTTATGGGACAGTATCACTCAGATTCGGACACGGCTAGATCAGCAGCCACCGGTTCAGCCAGCGGGAGTACCACCAGTATAGGAAGAGGTAGTGTCAGCACCCCTAGCACCACAGTTTAGAGCAGAGGTACCACCTGTTGTACCTGTGCCTCCAGTTGCACCAGTGAGGTCAGCCAGTGTGGAGGAGTCCACGGTATTAGTGGAGAGGTTCCTACGGTTGCAACCACCTACATACTCAGGAGGTCCGAATTCAGATACAGCTGAACATTGGGTACATGAAATAGAAAGGGTGATTGCTACAATGAGATGTCTACAGGCGGATAGAGTCATTTTGGTTACTTACCAGTTGAGAGGATTTGCACAAGAATGGTGGAGACTCAAGATGCAAACTGTGTTCATCGGAAGAGCAGAGGATACAATTACATGGCCCGAGTTTCTTGAAGTATTCAACAACACTTTCTTTTCGGTGCAAATTCAGCAAGCCAAAAGGGAGCAATTCAGAACACTTCAGCAAGGAAATTTATCGGTGTTGGAGTATCAAATGAGGTTTATGGCTTTGAGCAGATAGGCACCATATGTGGTGACTAACTGTAGCAACCTGAAAATTTTAGTATTTTAAAAATTCAAAATAATAAATTTCTATAAAACGGAATAATAGAAAACATACATACCATTATCGTATGTGCAAGAACACATATAAAAATTCCGTAAAAATGATAAATCAACCACAGACATTATTTCCAAATGTTCTACTAAGAAATTTAAGCAATGAAAAATCTGATTGGTCAGGTATACGTCACAATGTGACTCATTATCCAACTTAGGGAACTAAGTCGGAAAACCGTTAACACGGAAAAATAACGTGCCCGTAAATTTAGCGAGCATGTCAGAGAGACTTCCAACATCATGTAATGATTAACCATTATCAGGTTTGGACCAATGGACCTCTCATAGCCCGTGAATAAACTCAAATAAGAAAATACAATAAAATCCATAACTCTATTATTCCCTAATTAAAAAGGGAAATCTCATAAGATAAATTCTAATAAATAATGGTTTTAGTTAAATTGACCATATAAAATTTATTGGGCCAAAATAAGGATTTTTAAAAAGATAAATAATAGAAAAATACTCTAAATTCGCAACTTAATTATTTCTTAAATAGAAAAGAGGTATTTAATGCATTAAATAGGAAGTTTTGGTTGGAATTGGATTCCTAAACCTAACCAAATAGGTTAGCCACGAATTTGGATCCCAACCCAACCCCAATAGGACATGGCAAGGCTTGGAAGGTGGGATTAAATAGGAAAATTTGTAATTAAATAGGAGTTGGAGTCCTATTAGAAAATAGAAATCCAACAAGCATAAATTGTAACGTCGCGTGCTTTTCGGATCCATGCGGATCGTGTGTGTTGTGGTTGTGGCGGCCGTTGTGAAGCCAGTGTGAGTCGGTTGTGTGGAATGCTTGGTGTGAATGTGTGGTTTGATCAGGTGAAGAGTAGGGTTGGTCCTGAAATGAAACAGGACCTGCTGCTGTCCTGTTGGAATTGGCGGCCAGGTGTGGCCGTTGACCTGTTGGCGTCCAGCTTAGTGGACGTTTACTGCATGAACTTGTCGGCAGTAGATGTGGACGCAGAGGGTGGCGGTTGCTGTTGGCGGCATGGGGGTTGACGCCAACCTGAGAATGGTGCAGGTTATAGGCTCACCCGAGGGCAGTTCTCTCAGCTCTCACTCATTCCCTCTTGCCCCAGCTTGCTGCCCCCGAGTCTTTGAAGCTTCCAACAGGTACCGAGGAGTAGTTGGACGATCGTGGAACGCGCGGCATCGTTTAATTGCGCGAGGAAACGTCGCGGCGTGGTGCAATTCGCGTGGGAGCTCGCGGAGGGCCCGGCGTGAACCGGGGGATTGCAGGAGATTCTAACGCGTTCTGAGGTAGGGGACGAACCCGTTTAGCTCCGTAGGAACATTAAAACACATCATAACTACTTGAACCAGCATGATAATGCATGTTTGGATAGAGTTGCATCATATGGGGATAATGGGTGGTTTGAGTAGTTTAATGCATGAAGCATGTTCCAGTGGGTTATATTGGGTTCCTGCATGTTAAAAGAATAGTTTTTATATGATTTTCTGTAGTTAAAATGGCTGGAAAGCCCGCAGAGCCGGATTAGGGTTTCTGCAGGGTTTATGGCCGGAGAACTTGGCGTCAACATCGCTTGCCGCCAAGATCCTCAGCCAGGAGGTTAACGGCCAGAACCCTTGCCGTTGACTCCCTGTAAGCGGCAGTCGATGTGGCCGCCTACTTCTATTTGAGCAGAAATGACTCAGTACAATAATTATCGATGATGCATGTGTGTTGATGCACGAGGTGCACTGAGTGCACTTGGTTTACGTGTTTAGCATACAAGGTATGCTGTTAGTTGTTTACTTCGGTGACTGCGCGTTGTGTACGCGAGTCAGTTGGGTTCACGTGTAGTGGACCAGTGGTTACTTGTGGTTTACGTGAGGTTTCACGTGGTTTGTGTGTGACGTGCACGTGGTTCTGTGTACGTGGCGAGTAGTACGACGCCTACCGTGGTTACCTCTCCAGTTGGGTGCCCCAGGTTCTTTGTGAGCCAGGCTGTTAGCTCGGGGCTTTGTCTCGGTACTTGTGCTGTACCGTCAAGGTCTGTGTCGTCTGACCTGGACACCCTCACTCTTGTGTTAGAGTTGTACGTCCGGCTGAGGGAAAGACGACAGTGGGACAGTGACACTTGAGTTTGTTTTTAGTCACTTGTAGCGCACTCGTAGTTGGGGGTACGGACACCAGTAGACGTACTGGACCCCAGCTAGTCCTTTTCCAGTGCCTCACTCTAGCGAGCCCAGGCCAGGGTCTCTAGAGGTGCCAGGCATGGGCCTGTGACCGTGTGGTCTACAGGTGGTGGTGTTTAGTTGGTCTCCACAGTTGCTTGACCTTTTTACGTGGAGCGGCAGCTGGACCTTTCGTCCGTGGCTGCGAGACTGAGAGGTAGACCTGTGTTAGTTGTCCGAGTCAGTTTCTGGTGTCGCGAACCAGTTCACGTGGCTCGTGTTGGCTGTCTCTACTTTAGCTTGTACACCTGTACTGGTTTGCCGTTTAATTATTACTGTTGTTTCTCGTAGTCGGCAGACGGTGAGTACTTTTACAGCTTTACTTACCTGCTTAGCTGTTATATTAATTGTTGGTGCTGTTTACTATTCGTACTCGTGGTGTTTGTTTCGCTCGGTTTTGGGGGAGTTCCCTACTGAGCCAGTGACTAGAGAGGCTCACCCCTACCCCCACAGGTGAGAGCGAGGAGGACGTCTCTCGTCCGAAGTCCAGTTCCGGGCCGCGTCGTAGCGGTGCAGGGTCAGCACCTCCAGCAGAGTAGCTCCAGCAGTGTAGTTTTGTAGTTGTTTACTTTCTTCAGTTGTACCTCGGGATATGCCCCAGGCTCTTGTACTTCTTTTTAGTTTTTGTGGAAATTTGGCTATGTAAACTTGTGAAATATATATGAAATGTGGTGTGTTCCTTTATGTTTACACGGACTGTGGTTTGGTATCCCTTGCGAGGCTTCGGCCCGTTCGAGGGAGGCGGACTCAGATCAAGTACGTTATCGGTTTAACGGGCTTGGCCGAGGCGATCCGTCACAGTTGGTATCAGAGCAAGGTCCGTGTTAATATGAGGGAATTAGAAAGATACATAGCCTTATTTCGGTCTTTATACACTGCTGGTAGGGACCCTGGTTTTTGATCATTCATGGTTTTGATTTTTTTTTTGTCTGGTGTTTTGTGTATGTAGAAAATTTCTGAAATGGCTGATAGGAGAGATTGGGGTGGTGGAGGAGATGATCCGGAGGAAAGCACCCAGCGTATGATAGAAAGAATTTGGGAAAGCCTCACGGATATTCGGGTGAGGAGGGATCAGCAGGCGCCAGTACCACCAGTTGCAGTGTCACCTGGGGATGGAGAGGCTGTACCTGTAGCTCCAGCTCCGCCAAGAGTGGAGGTGCCTTTTGTAGCACCTGTGCCACCACCACCACCAGTGTTGATAACAGAAGAACCAGTGATTCAGGTGGAGAAGTTTCTAAGATTGCAGCCGCCTACTTATTCAGGAGGGCCGAATCCAGATACAGCTGAGCATTGGGTTCATGAAATTGAGAGAGTTTTTGCGACTATGAGGTGTCCGGCAGCAGATAGAGTAGTATTAGCTGCTTACCAGTTGAGAGGTTTTGCCTTGGAATGGTGGCGATTGAAAATGCAAACCACTTTTGCAGGCAGGACGGAAGAAGCTATCACTTGGCCGGAGTTTCTTGATGTATTTAACGATACATTCTTTCCGATCCAAGTGCAGCAAGTAAAAAGAGAGCAATTCCGAACTCTTCAGCAAGGTAACTCTTCAGTCTTAGAGTACCAGATGAGATTTATGGCACTTAGCCGTTATGCGCCATATGTGGTTTCAGATAATAACATGATGGTTGAGTACTTTATCAGGGGATTGAGAGTGGAATTGCAGGATGCGATAGTACCTCTTATGTGCAAGACAGTGGAAGAGGCAGCGCAGAGGGCAGCTACTTTGGAGAGGTCTATCTGTACTCGTCAGGCAGGTGAATCAGGTTCAGGTAGTTTCCGGCTACCGCAGCAGACAGTAGGTGCAAGCAAGGGCAAGGCACCAGTAGGACCTTCTTCATCTGGTTTCGGGAAATGGGGCCAGAAGTTAAAGCAAGCATTTAAAGGCAAAGGAAGAGGATGGGGAGGTCGTCAGCAGTTGCAGCAGGGCCGTGGTAGGCCTGAGGTGGAGGAGTCACAGCAGAGTACTGCCAGGCAGCCTATTGTTCCTCCAGGGTATAGATGTTATAATTGCAATCAGCCGGGACATTTGATCCGCAATTGTCCGTATAAGAGAGTATGGGTATGGCAGAGGTGTGCAGCAGCAGCAGCAGCCTCAGCAGTTCCAGCAGCACAGGCAGGTCGTGGCAGAGGAGCACCGCAGCAGCGAGGGAGAGGCCGGGTTATGGCTATCACCCGAGCCCAGGCAGAGGCGTCAAATATGATAGAAGGTATTTTACCTCTTTATGAATATTCAGCAAGAGTCTTATTTGATTCGGGTGCCTCTCATTCTTTTATTTCCGAAGAATTTCTGGATTGCATAGCTCATCCTTTAGAAGAGAAGTCTTGTGAGTTAGTGGTGGAGGTTCCTTCAGGTGAGTTCTTACTCACTTCGAGCTATATAGATGAAGCTCCTGTTATGATTGAAGGGAACCAGATGCCGGGTCGGTTATATGCCCTGCAGTTGTCAGATTATGATATCATTCTGGGTATGGATTGGCTTGAGATGTATGGAGCAATGTTAGATTGCAGAAAGAAAAGGATCAGATTTTGTCATCCTAATGGTGCAGTGTTTGAATATCAAGGTATGCCTTTTTATACCTCCAAGTTTCTAATTTCTGCAATTAAAGCTAGAAAGTTGATTAATGATGGGTGTGTGGCTTATTTAGCCTCGGTAAGTTTGGTAGAGGCCAGTCAGCCAATAGAAGCAGTTCCCGTGGTTAGGGAATTTGCTGATGTTTTTCCGGAAGATTTGCCTGGTTTAGCTCCACACAGAGAGGTGAACTTTTCTATTGAGTTACTGTCAGGTACCATGCCGATTTCTAAAGCCCCATATCGGATGGCACCAGCAGAACTTAAAGAATTGAAAAAGCAGTTAGAAGAGTTGTTGCAGAAAGGTTTTATTAGACCGAGTCATTCCCCGTGGGGAACGCCGGTTTTATTTGTGAAAAAGAAAGATGGAAGTTTTCGGATGTGCATTGATTATAGAAAATTGAATGATGTGACCATCAAGAATAAATACCCGTTGCCGAGGATAGATGATTTATTTGATCAGTTGCAATCAGCAAAAGTGTTTTCTAAGATAGATTTGAGGTCCGGGTACCATCAGTTGAGAATCAAAGAGGAGGATATAGATAAGACAGCGTTCAGAACCAGATATGGTCACTATGAGTTTGTGGTAATGCCTTTTGGGTTGACTAATGCTCCTGCAGGTTTTATGAATCTGATGAATAGAATTTTTCATCCATATTTAGATCAATTTATTGTGGTCTTTATTGATGATATTCTAATTTATTCAGCATCTGAAGAGGAGCATGCAGCTCATTTGAGGTTTACCTTGCAGTTGTTAAGAGATAACCAGCTGTTTGCTAAATTCAGTAAGTGTGAATTCTGGTTAAAGGAAATTCAATTTTTTGGTCATGTTATCTCAGCTAAAGGAGTAGCAGTGGATCCGAGTAAAGTGGAAGCTGTGTCTAGGTGGGAAGTGCCTAAGACAATAACCGATATTAGAAGTTTTCTGGGGTTGGCAGGTTATTATAGGCGCTTTATTCAATATTTTTCTAAGATTGCAGCACCTATGACTAGATTGACCAGGAAAGGAGTGCCTTTTGTGTGGTCCGGTGAATGTCAGAGAAGTTTCATGGAATTGAAGAAAAGACTCACATCAGCACCTATATTGACATTGCCGGCAGGGAGTGGTGGTTTTGTGCTGTATACTGATGCTTCGAGGAGAGGTCTTGGAGCAGTACTTATGCAGCATGGTAAAGTGATAGCGTATGCGTCCAGACAATTGAAGCCAGCAGAGGAGAATTACCCCACTCATGATTTAGAATTGGCAGCAGTTGTATTTGCTTTAAAAATGTGGAGGCATTATCTGTATGGCGAGAGATTTGAAATTTTTACAGATCATAAAAGCTTGAAGTATATCTTCTCGCAGAAAGATTTGAATCTTCGCCAGCGCAGATGGGTTGAATATTTGAAGGATTATGATTTCAGTTTGGCTTACCATCCGGGTAAGGCCAATGTTGTAGCTGATGCCTTGAGCAGAAAGGCATATATGAATTTGATGATGATTAAAGAATGGAAGTTGTATGAAGAAGTAACGGAGAATTCCTTGTATGTGCCCAGCAGTCAGCGACGGGCAATTTTAGCTGCCAGTGCAGTAGAGCCATCTTTATATTGGCAGATCATTGAAGCTCAGAGAGCAGATGCAGGTTTACCTGAAATTGTAAAAATGGAAGGAGTTTCTATTGATGATAATTGTGTAGTCAGACTTCGGGGAAGGTTGTTTGTTCCTGCAGAGAGAGAGGTGAAGCAGCGAGTTCTGGAAGAGGCTCATAAATCTAGGTACACTATTCATCCGGGTAGTACTAAAATGTACCATAATTTAAGAAAGTATTTTTGGTGGCCTCATATGAAGAAAGAAATAGCAGAATTTGTGGCAAGATGTTCTATCTGTCAGCAGATTAAAGCAGAGCATCAGAAGCCTGGAGGTCTATTGCAACCGTTGCCTATTCCACAGTGGAAATGGGATGATATCGCAATGGACTTTGTGGCAGGTTTACCAAGGTCGAGTTCAGGGCATAATGGAATATGGGTGTTTGTTGACAGATTGACTAAGGTGTGCAGATTAGTGGCAGTGAGTATGTCTTGGACAGTGGACAGGTTGACAAATATTTATGTTGAAAGAATTGTTCCACTGCATGGTATTCCAAAGACTATTGTATCTGATAGAGATCCAAGATTTACTTCTGGTTTTTGGAGAAGTTTGCAGAAAGTAATTGGTTCTGAATTGAGATATAGCTCCGCTTATCATCCCCAGACAGATGGTCAGACAGAGAGGACCATTCAGACAATTGAAGATATGTTGCGGGCTTGTTGTTTAGTTTGGGGAGGTAGTTGGGAGCATCATTTGGGAATGGTTGAGTTTGCCTACAATAATAGTTATCATACCAGTCTTGGGATGGCACCGTATGAAGCTTTATATGGAAGGCCATGTAGAACCCCATTGAATTGGCATGAAGTGGGAGAAAGGCAATTAGTGGGTCCTGAATTGATTCAGCAAACCACTGAAGTAGTGAAGCTTATTAAAGAAAAATTGCAGGCAACTCAAAGTAGGCAGAAAAGTTATGCAGATGTGCGGAGGAGACCACTTCAGTTTGAGGTGGGAGATTTTGTTTTTCTGAGAGTTTCCCCGAGTAAAAGTATTATGAGATTTGGTAAGTCTGGGAAGTTGAGTCCAAGGTATGTGGGACCTTTCCAAATGATTGAAAGAATTGGGGAAGCAGCTTATAGACTGGATTTGCCAGCTGATTTTGCAGATGTGCATGATATTTTCCATGTCTCCATGTTGAGAAAATGTATTGAAGATCCAGCTCAAATAATTAGATATCAAGGTGGTGACCTGAGGCCGGACATGACTATGCTAGAGTATCCGGTGCAGATCACAGATCGAAAGATAAAAAAGCTGAGGAATAAAGAAATTGAGCTAGTTAAAGTGAGATGGGAAAATAGGTTGGGTGGTGAGGATACTTAGGAGTTGGCTGCGGAAATGGCTAAAGGGTATCCCTATCTGTTTGAATAAGCTTGTGTATTTTCTTTTTAGATGATAGTACTTGTAAAAGTGTGTATGTATGAGTTGTTTAACTTTGAATTGTGTTATGAATTTCGAGGTCGAAATTTTCTTTTTAGATGATAGTAATGTAACGTCGCGTGCTTTTCGAAGCCATGCGGATCGTGTATGTTGTGGTTGTGGCGGCCAGTGTGAGTCGGTTGTGTGGAATGCTTGGTGTGAATGTGTGGTTTGATCAGGTGAAGAGTAGGGTTGGTCCTGAAATGAAACAGGACCTACTGCTGTCCTGTTGGAATTGGCGGCCAGGTGTGGCCGTTGACCTGTTGGCGTCCAGCTTAGTGGACGTTTACTGCATGAACTTGGCGGCAGTAGATGTGGACGCAGAGGGTGGCAGTTGCTGTTGGCGGCATGGGGGTTGACGCCAACCTGAGAATGGTGCAGGTTATAGGCTCACCCGAGGGCAGTTCTCTCAGCTCTCACTCATTCCCTCTTGCCCCAGCTTGCTGCCCCCGAGTCTTTGAAGCTTCCAACAGGTACCGAGGAGTAGTTGGACGATCGTGGAACGCGCGGCATCGCTTAATTGCGCGAGGAAACGTCGCGGCGTGGTGCAATTCGCGTGGGAGCTCGCGGAGGGCCCGGCGTGAACCGGGGGATTGCAGGAGATTCTAACGCGTTCTGAGGTAGGGGACGAACCCGTTTAGCTCCGTAGGAACATTAAAACACATCATAACTACTTGAACCAGCATGATAATGCATGTTTGGATAGAGTTGCATCATATGGGGATAATGGGTGGTTTGAGTAGTTTAATGCATGAAGCATGTTCCAGTGGGTTATATTGGGTTCCTGCATGTTAAAAGAATAGTTTTTATATGATTTTCTGTAGTTAAAATGGCTGGAAAGCCCGCAGAGCCGGATTAGGGTTTCTGCAGGGTTTATGGCCGGAGAACTTGGCGTCAACATCGCTTGCCGCCAAGATCCTCAGCCAGGAGGTTAACGGCCAGAACCCTTGCCGTTGACTCCCTGTAAGCGGCAGTCGATGTGGCCGCCTACTTCTATTTGAGCAGAAATGACTCAGTACAATAATTATCGATGATGCATGTGTGTTGATGCACGAGGTGCACTGAGTGCACTTGGTTTACGTGTTTAGCATACAAGGTATGCTGTTAGTTGTTTACTTCGGTGACTGCGCGTTGTGTACGCGAGTCAGTTGGGTTCACGTGTAGTGGACCAGTGGTTACTTGTGGTTTACGTGAGGTTTCACGTGGTTTGTGTGTGACGTGCACGTGGTTCTGTGTACGTGGCGAGTAGTACGACGCCTACCGTGGTTACCTCTCCAGTTGGGTGCCCCAGGTTCTTTGTGAGCCAGGCTGTTAGCTCGGGGCTTTGTCTCGGTACTTGTGCTGTACCGTCAAGGTCTGTGTCGTCTGACCTGGACACCCTCACTCTTGTGTTAGAGTTGTACGTCCGGCTAAGGGAAAGACGACAGTGGGACAGTGACACTTGAGTTTGTTTTTAGTCACTTGTAGCGCACTCGTAGTTGGGGGTACGGACACCAGTAGACGTACTGGACCCCAGCTAGTCCTTTTCCAGTGCCTCACTCTAGCGAGCCCAGGCCAGGGTCTCTGGAGGTGCCAGACATGGGCCTGTGACCGTGTGGTCTACAGGTGGTGGTGTTTAGTTGGTCTCCACAGTTGCTTGACCTTTTTACGTGGAGCGGCAGCTGGACCTTTCGTCCGTGACTGCGAGACTGAGAGGTAGACCTGTGTTAGTTGTCCGAGTCAGTTTCTGGTGTCGCGAACCAATTCACGTGGCTCGTGTTGGCTGTCTCTACTTTAGCTTGTACACATATACTGGTTTTCCGTTTAATTATTACTGTTGTTTCTCGTAGTCGGCAGACGGTGAGTACTTTTACAGCTTTACTTACCTGCTTAGCTGTTATATTAATTGTTGGTGCTGTTTACTATTCGTACTCGTGGTGTTTGTTTCGCTCGGTTTTGGGGGAGTTCCCTACTGAGCCAGTGACTAGAGAGGCTCACCCCTACCCCCACAGGTGAGAGCGAGGAGGACGTCTCTCGTCCGACGTCCAGTTCCGGGCCGCGTCATAGCGGTGCAGGGTCAGCACCTCCAGCAGAATAGCTCCAACAGTGTAGTTTTGTAGTTGTTTACTTTCTTTTTTTTTTTAATTGACATGACAAAGGAGTGAACCTCCCATGTCAATATCGGTTAATTATATTATGTAAGTGGCTAAAAGCCTTAGGGAAAGTAAAGTACATAGATGACAAGTCACTAGCTAGAGTCACCTTGTGCAGAGAAGACTATAACATGTGACTTGTCGGTAACGGGGCCAAAAGCTAGGGACGCCCTTCGCAGAGGGGTCAAAATACAAGATGGATCAGCTAACAGGGGACCAAGGGACACCAATAAAGAGCTCCCTACAGCTGGGAGGTGTACATGTCAAATCAGTCCCAAATCAGTCTTCAGACTCCGAGAAGTAATCGTATTCCCCGTCGGACTGCAAGTCAAGAACTGTTGTGCTTCGAGTCCGTGGACGATTTGGTGCTGCAAATAAGGTTGCTGCAGGTGGATAGCATGGGGGAGGAGGTTGATTTTTCGTTCTGTAGACATCTCCTCTTTTAGTCCTTTTACGGAGTGCATCGGCGAAGGACACACGGGGCGCTATTGCATCTCGCGGGGATGCACTTCCGGATGGGATAGTAGCAGATTCACTTCTCTTACACTCAGGAGATGACGGAGTATTTTCAGTTGGAATGCTCCTCAGAAATTGGGCAAACTGGTGTGGGTCGTCAAGCAAAGAATCCTTGGATTTAGGGGAATCGAAATCACCTTGCTGCTGAGTTGATGCAGTGGGGGCAGCATGCGTTGGAGGAGTGGCCATGGGCGCCTCATGTGATGCAAGTCTGCTTGGATCAGTGAGGGGGGCATGTACGGGGTCTGATTCCTTTGCCATATGAGAATGAACTGATTGAGGCTTTTCCTCGAGCACCTGGTGTGCATCAGTGGGGGGTAGCGATGTGGATGCAGCTGAAGTGAAGTTTTCCACGGATGGCGGTGGTGCTGCAAGCACCGGGTGCGGTTGATCCAACGGCGGCTCGAAGGCACTTGCATGATCATCCTTGCTGCGTGTAGCCGATGTGGAGGTGGCAGCTTTGATGGCTACATCACTTTGTTGGGCAGTTCTATGAAGTTTAATTTCAGAAATGCAGACTGATTTCTGAACTTGCCTTTTGTCAAGTGTAGTGTCTGCACCATTTTCCGGAGGGCACCCCTGCTGGTTGGGGATAATCTCAGTGCTTGTGGTGTGATGGGGGGTTATGGCATGACCCATAGATGAATCTTGTACAGCAATAGATTGATCACCAAGTTGGATGGGCCGCCAGATTTGATGTGCATTGGACTGGCGAGGAGGCGGTCAGCAGGCTTCGGTGTTGGCTTCTCTTCCGACGGGGGACCAGCTCCAACAGGTGGTGGGTTCTTCTTACATTTGGAGGCCCCGTGGCCAATGCGTCTGCAAGAGGGGCAGAAGAGAGGAAGGTCGGGATACACTACCGGTTGCCAATAGCCATCTGCACCCAAACCTACCCAAATGCGCTGAGGAAGTTTCTTTGAGATGTCCAGCTGGACATTCACCCGAGCAGCATGTGTGCATGCTAAACACAACGTGTTTCTGTCAACCTTTAGCACAGAGCCGATGCTCCCAGCCAGAGTACATAGCATAGACATGTTATAGAAGTTTGCTGGTAGACCTGGGAACTCTGTCCACACCGGGACAAGAGGGCTATCTTCAGATGGGGAGAAGTGGATGGTCCACTTGAAGAACCAGAATGGTCTGCCCTGTATGTGCAGGGAATCTCTGAGCAGAACTTGTAGGTAGTCCTCCCTATCTTGAAACCGAAGCAGCAAGTGTCTAGCATCCATGGCACTGATTAGAAAATCCATCTTAAACTTGAACCGTTGAGAGTGGTGGGTTCTGATCTCATTGAAGGGGGGTCGACCTTGGGGAGTTCTGGCTATGATGGCCAGATCTAGGGGCTTGCAAGATGTTTTGATCTCCTCAAGGGAAAAGAAGGCTGCTGGCTCACCCAGGTCAGTTTTTGCTGGAGCATGGGCGATCAGAGGTAGGGCTGGCGGGGAGAAGGAGTGCATAAGAACCTGGGCGAAAGATGAGTGATCTGCAACAGAGCTAGGTGCGATGGGTGCTCTCCACTGGAGGGGGGTGATGGCGAAGCAGATCTGGCAGCTGGATGAGTCGGCTCCCCCTCCAAAGGATCATGACCAGCCAAGCAGGTTGGCGTCCCAGCATAGAGAGCAGGCGCATCAGCATGAAGTGAAGGAGCTCGGGCTGCATCAGGAGCAGGGGCGAGAGATGCAGGCCCAACACATGCCGCACCAGACCCAGATCTGAGTGCAGGCCATTCCAAAGGGTCCAGATCGTGAGGGCCAGCAAAAGGGGTGGTGGGGGAGGGTCCCCCAACCCCCCCAAGGGCAGCCATGGCTGGCCCCCTCCCCACGGGAGAAGAGGGCCACCAGGGGGGCGGCTGTGAACAGGGAGAAACCTGTTGCTTCCGGCTACAGCTGAAAGGGGAAGGTTGCTACAGTAAAACGCATTGCTACAGTAAATCTCAGAGCTCCTCTCACTGGAACTCTCTGGTTGTTTACTTTCTTCAGTTGTACTTCGGGATATGCCCCATGCTCTTGTACTTCTTTTTAATTTTTGTGAAATTTGGCTATGTAAACTTATGAAATATATATGAAATGTGGTGTGTTCCTTTATGTTTACACGGACTGTGGTTTGGTATCCCTTGTGAGGCTTCGGCCCGTTCGCGGGAGGCGGACTCGGATCAAGTACGTTATCGGTTTAATGGACTTGGCCGAGGCGATCCGTCACATAAATACTCCTCATTCTCTCCATGGCCGGCCCTAACATGTTTCTGGGACTTGCTGGACGTGGAGAAGAGGCCAAAGAGGAGGAGATTTCGTGGGTTGAAGGCTTCATCAAGCTTCATCCCGAGTTCTTCAAGTTCTTGCCCTAGAAGAGTAAAATGACTAAAGGTAGACATTCTCACTAGCAAAACCTAATTAATTTCGTCTGTAGATTGTTTCACTTACTAGGAACAAAACCATCAAGTTTCATATTTTTCTATCAATCCAATCTTTTATGGTTGGTTTTTGAAATTCTGCAAAAACCATGAACCCGACCCTTCTTCTTTATTCTTGATCTCCATGTATACTCAACCTCATGCTCTCAAGTTTTAACTGGAGTTACTGATGGATGTTAGGCATCTTTTGCCCCTAAAAATCCTAATTTTCATCCATCCTATGTCACGAATTAAATGTTGCATGATCTTGACGATGTACTGTTGCGATTTAACCTTGACTTGTGTTATAAGTTCCATACCTCTTTGTGGAGTCGTTTTTACATCAAGTGTTCAACATAGAACTTGTTACCCTATGAGTCTATTGTCATTGGACACTGATTTCGCTAATTTTACTTTACTGTACCAAGAGTTTTACCCAAACATGATCACTATGTCAGATTCACGTAGTCAGTCACAATATGTCTTATTACATAGTCAAACGATCTTTGTCTCTCAATTATTTGCTACTGTACAAAGTATTAGTTGTAATCTAACTAATAAAGGTGGTTTCACCCGATTTGGATCACCCTAGCATTTGTTTTGATTTTTCAAACCCACAGGTGTCAAACCCAATCCAAGTCAGAGTTGAAAATAGGTAGAAAAAGCAACCCAAACGTCATTTTCAGGTAGCGACAGGTCGACACGTCGCTACCATAAAGCGACAACATCATGGTCGCGACCCATACCAAAAATCAGACAGTTTTGTGGTCTTCTTCAGAAGGCGACAAGATGATGTTCGCCTTCACTTTCAGAAGGCGACAGGCAATGTGTCGTGTTCTGCCTATGTCCACTTAATCGGCCATAACTTTTTCTATAGACCTCAGATTGACGAGTCATTTTCTTTGATGGATTCCTCATTAAAAGGGCTTCAATATGGTATATTCATGTGTGATTTTTGAATAAAATATCAATGAGTTATGACCTAAGGAAGGGAAGGGATGGGACTGCAATTGCCTTCTAAGGGGCATACGTCTTGGTTTCCATCGTTTTGTGTCGTTCTTTGCATGTGTGAGTTTGATCCATTCTAGGAAGGTTCTAGAAAGTCTTTTCATGCATTTAACAACCCATATGAAAGTTAAAACATGTTCACATGATTTTTAATTGATCTCAAGTTCATGATCATGCTCTCTACCTACCGATTATTCACTTTCTTGCCTTGTTAACGAACTTGCTAAAACACGTAGTTACTTTCTAAAATTGTTCATGCATGGTTATTACTTCATGATTTATTACTCATGATACTTGCCATAAATTGAGTTTCTATAAACGAAGTTTCCATAATCGGATTCACACAAACGCACTCGAGCGATTCTCATGCGTGGCATGCGCATACAGTCTAGCATGATAGGAAAGCCTCTTCTTGGCTTGTGGTGAACTCTCCGTCGGATATTCCTTTCGCCGGACTAGTGACGCCTTGACCAAGGCCTCTGTAAGTCTCCTCTGTCCATGAATTCCCACATGGTCGATGAGCTGGTTGTACCCTAACACCTATGATACCCTTTAGGGATCGACAAGATCCAAACAGCCTTAGTTTGCTCTCGTTCTTATCTTGAATCACGCCGGACCTCTAGACTTGTGTGTAACATGGCCAGCGGATAGGTAGTGTATTCCACCTGACTGCTAACACCAAGTGCGCATGTTGTGTAACTATTACTATCGCCTGTTTACTCGACGTTTCACGTGCAATGACCATAAGATCTCATCTACACTCTACTCGCTCATCTATTCAAGTTCACTCTACTATCTCATCTATCTCGTCTATTCATTTGGAACTCTCTTGGTACCCTTGAGTTGTGTGGCTCCTACTGTTTTGTACAGTTCTTGACTGTCTAGCGCTAAATGGGTCTTGTGACTCTACTGACTTGAATGCATACTGCTGAGGGCACGGAGAGTGTCCGAGGGGCTCCAATCTAGTCCTGGGGACAGAGAGCCACCGGAAAATACCTGCAGGGGCTAATGACGATGTCTACATTTGCACCGGTTCTGACTGACTGTTCTGAATTAGCTAGACATTGATTGTTATACTGTTATTCTGTTTGTTCAGACGTACTGCACTACCACTGACTATTACTGAACTGCTACTGTCCTGTTATTGAGCGACTACTATCGTACTCTCCTACTGCACTGCTATTGTTCAATTATATTCTCTCATTATCCTTTGACAACGAAGTGCCATTTAATAATCAAAACAAGTGCTATGTTTTCTCTCGGCTATCTACGGATAACCAAAGTGCCATACTATTTCGATTGAGGAAAATCAATCAAAGTGCAATTTACTCTCTCTACGTGACCATCTACTTTCTTTCTCCTCGCTATACATGTTACTTACTATTATTTGATGTTGACGTTACTTGTGTTCATAATCATTGTGCTATACTCGATTCTTGTGCTATATCTGGACACTCACGCTATTTCAATCACGTGCTATCATGTTGTCTCTTACATTACTTGACTCTCTCTCTCTCTCTATCATTAGTTACTCTGCCATTTAATGTATTAATTATTTAAAGCCTGCTTGAGCCTGAGATTTAAGTCCTACTGGGTATCGCTCACCCTTTGTTATTTGTTATTGTGTCTCAGATAAGTCAGACAATGATGTCACACACACCAATGGGACGGGACCAGTGTGATGAGCGACCTGGAGTTAGTTGATGAAGTTGCCCTAGTACTATGGAGTCTAATAGTTATTGCTTTAGATTTCTTTTCAATGTAATGATGTCATTGAGCCCTAGGTATTGGCTCCGAATTAGTGGTTGTAATAGTTTTAGTGATTTTAATATGAAATGAAGAATTCATTTCAATTATTGTTCGTTAGATGCTCTGATGTTTGTGTCTGTATGCGCAATTCACGTTACCATACTTGTTGCTCACGTTTTCCTCCGATTTATTCCGCTACTAAATTGGAGGGGTGTTACACTAACAATGCAATGATGGTTGAGTACTTTATTCGGGGGCTGAGGCCGGAGTTACAAGATGCAGTGATTCCTTTGATGTGTGGGACAGTGGAAGAGGTAGCCCAAAGAGCAGCAATATTAGAAAGAACAGAGCAATACAGGCAATCCAACGGATCGGGATCAAGTGGAGGTAGTTTTCGACTTCCACAGCAATCATCGGGTGTTAGCAAGGGCAAGGCACCTTCGGAAGGAGCTTCTTCATCGGGCTTGGCAAGTGGGGAAACAAGATGAAGAAGATATTTAGAGGCCGAGTAGGCAGTAGGTAGTAAGGATCTCAGCAAGGTAAAGGCTACAAGCCGAAAGTGGATGAATCGCAGCAAAGTGCAGCAAGGCAGCCCACAGAATTTAGATGTTACAATTGTGATCAGTTGGGATATTTGGCGAGGAATTGTCCATATCCAAGAAGAGCTAATTATGGAAGAGGGGCACCACAGTAGCAGCAGCCTTTAGCTACGCAAGGTAAAGGCACGCCTTACCAGAGAGGAGGAGGACGAGGTCGAGTGATGGCGATCACAAGGGCTCAAGCGGAGGCGTCGAATCTGATTGAAGGTATTATAACACTTCTTGAATTCTCTGCTAGAACATTAATTGATCTAGGTGCGTCACATTCTTTTATTTCCGAAGATTTCATTGATAGTATGGTGCATCCATTTGAGGAGAGGCAGTGTGAGCTTGTAGTAGAGGTCCCTTCCGGGGATTTCATGCTTACTACATGCTATTTGGATGAGGTTCCTATTATTGTCCAAGACAATCAATTGCCAGCAAGATTGTATGCACTGCAGTTGAAAGAATATGATGTGATATTAGGCATGGATTGGTTGGAAGCATATGGGGCAGTTGTTGATTGTAAAAAGAAGAGAGTAAGGTTCAGCCATCCAGGAGGCATAATATTTGAATTTCAAGGTATGCCATTCTATACTCCTAAGTTGATCATTTCTGCTCTTAAGGCTAGGAAGTTGATTAATGCGGGATGTGTAGCATATTTGGCATCGGTTAGCTTGGTTGAGACAGGTAAGACAGTGAATATGGTACCAGTGATTAGAGAGTTTGCAGATGTATTTCCGGATGATTTATTAGGTTTGGCACCACATAGAGAGGTGGATTTTACAGTAGAGTTGCAGCCAGGCAGCATGCCAATCTCCAAGGCACCCTACAGGATGGTACCTGCAGAATTGAAGGAGTTGAAGAAGCAATTGCAAGAATTGCTTCAGAAAGGTTTCATTCGACCTAGTCACTCACCGTAGGGAGCACCGGTTTTGTTTGTTAGGAAGAAGGATGGAATCATAAGAATGTGTATTGATTACCGTCAATTTAATCAGGTCACAATAAAGAACAGGTATCCACTTCCACGGATAGATGATTTATTTAACCAATTGCAGTCGGCTAAGGTATTTTCCAAGATAGATTTGAGGTCGGGGTACCATCAGTTGAGGATCCGGGAAGAGGACATTGACAAGACAACATTCAGGACCAGATATGGGCATTATGAGTTTGTGGTTATGCCATTTGGGCTAACCAATGCACCTGCAGCATTTATGAATTTGATGAACAGGATTTTCCACCCATATCTAGATCGGTTTATTGTGGTGTTCATTGATGATATCTTAGTGTATTCCACCTCAGAAGAAGAACATGCAGCTCATTTGAGGATTACTTTGCAGACATTGAGGGAGCACCAGTTATTTACAAAATTCAGTAAGTGTGAGTTCTGGTTAAAGGAAGTTCAGTTTTTGGGGCATATCATTTCAGGTGAAGGTATTGCAGTGGATCCAGCTAAGGTGGAAGCGGTTATGAAATGGGAGGAACCTGTAACGACCCACTTCCACCCGGTATGGTTATACCAACCCACATCAGATGAGAGCAAGCCGCTACAGGGGAGAAAACCCCAACGATATTCATATGGATTGAGATATACACAAATAGAATGAAATGTTGCGGTGGAAATTAAACAACTCTTATTCCATCAACATTTTTAATCCACACACCACAGTCTATATAGTCCATGAAAGAAATAGCATAAACCATGACATCCACATAGCCAGTTTCCAAGTACAATAATACCAAAGTTCAATTTACAAATTTCATCACCTACTAGTAAATGAAATACAAGTCTTCAATCTAATCTTCACGTTCCTTGCCGGGTCGTGCCACACTCTCGACTTCTAAGTCTCCTGAAATGTTTAGCAAGGGAGACTCTACACAATAGACTCAGCAAGCAACTTAAAATCACAAACCATACACTTATCACACATGCTTTCTAACAATTTAACTTTTTACTAACTTACTATTTAACAAATTAATCTCATATATGCTCATGCTATAACATAAATGAATAAACATGGAATTCCTTTGAACAAAGCTATACTAGTACATGTAAAACAATGGTTTCTAAACATTGATACTTATAACATGGAGATCATTTGTATAACTACATGATTTCATTTCACAATTTTATATAATACTAACACATGACTTCTTTTCAATTCATAACATGATACTAACATTTTGCTTATCCAGTAAATACTATCTCATGGACAAATTTTACAAACCCTACACATGGTACTAAATGTAATATCATATTTATCATTTAGCATGGATCATATTAGCACATGCAATTACCTTTTTCCTGACATATTCACGTGTACTTTTACCTTGGTTTTTATATGTACTTATTCACCATGGCAATACGACAAAGTCTTGATTACCAAATATGTAGAGTAAAACAATTCACGTAGCATATGGATACCACTTATGCAATAAAGCATTCAAACTCAATCATGTAGCCAATGTTATGTAGTATATAAACAATTTCAATTAAATCTTTAACCTACATTATGCAATATTCAATTAGTCATCATGTAAAAAGTGATCATTTAAACATGTAATAAATATTACATATAACAAATGACATGTAGTTCATATGGCATGTAATCATGTAGCATATAGACATATAGCATGTAGTCATTTATCATGTAGCATGTAGTCCTTTATCATTTAGTTGCCAAGACATAGCCCGCACTATTATAGAGATCATATAGTCATATAGTCATTCACTTATCACCTAGGCAAAGCAATGATGAAATCATGGTCATTGCGCAATATCGGGGAAAGCTCTTCCCACTTTTGCCAGTAGAACTTGTCTACTTCCAGGATTTCAATCCGTTGCCCAAGGATTCAATAGGTCATTTCATATAGTTGAACCATTACCATAGGGGCATCCATGGTGTAGTTCCATGTAGGAAATCTCTATAGTAGCAATGTCTTATTGGCCAATCATTTCAAAAATATAATAACATATATATTAATGCAATTATGGAACTATCACATGAAACTAACATTTTCATATAACTAAATCATACTCTTTTGTACATTCATGCATAATTTATTAAGATAACAATACCATTATCACCCATCATATTTTCAGAGTTCTGAAATCAAATCTTACTGTGAAACAGCAACCTATCATGGCACTACTTTTATCCAAAATTTAACATGCATATACATTATCATGTTTATTGATTTCTATATGCATTTATCATTCAGAAAATCACAGCAGTATATATAGTGTTCATAAAAATATCAAATTTTAACCACAATATGGATATAACATAAGGAACATATCTGTAATTTTTCAGAATTCTAGAAGTAGTAAAACTATTTTTAATATTAAACATAGATTTTAGGCAATTTACAAGATATTTCAATTTGAACATGGTAGACAGTGAACCATCCATCCTAACAGATCTAAAATAGGCACACAGTGGTTCTAACTCCATTAAAATTTCTGAAACAATACTCTTCAACATGTCTAATTATTCTGTATTTAAATTTATCATATCATGGTGTTCAAGAATTCAGAAATTAATAGCACTCTGCACAGTACTTATAATCCTACCAAATTTTAACTACGGTTCACATACAATGCAGGGCACATATCTGAAAATTTTCACAATTTTTTGAGTAAAAACACTATTTTTAATAATTAACAAAGATTACATGGAATTAATAAGATGAATCATTTAAGCATGGTTTACAGTGATAAGTCGATTCTAGTTGGTCTAAAAACATGAGAACAGTCATTCCAAGATCACAAAATTTCCTTAATCTGTAACATGCAACAAAACCATTTAATCAGAATTTACCACAGTCAAAACATAATTATTCTCAATTAACAGAAATCCTTCTAATTATTATCATGCTCAGAAATTTGGTAGATCCTCATGATATGACCTAAATATCATATTTGACAAATACTGATTTTCTCAACATGTACAGACCACCGAACAAGCAAAATCACATTACAAAGATTAACCAGTATCTCTGCAAAAATAGGTGAACTTGACGGCATGGTCCTGGCCGTCAGAAGAGTTAACGGCGGGGTCTCTCGCCGTCGACACAAGAACTAGACGGCAACTAGTTGGCCGTCTACTTCATGTCTGCACACAGTGCAGACTTAACACAGAAACAAGTGAATTTAGGGGTCCATGACACGATTTAAAAATCCGTAAAAATGTGCAAACCCTAGAGGACAAGTCTATGGATTGAAACCTTAAGCTACTTGCCTGGGAATAAATCTAAAAGGATCTAGATTTTTCGGTGAAGCCCTCCTCAGCCAAGCCAAGAAGAGGTCTAAAACTGCTTGAATCTGGTCTTTCCTGTCGATGTAGGTCTATCTTCAGAGTTGAAGCTTCCTGGATGTCAAATGCACCTCTCTGTCATTGAAGATCGCCGAAAGAAGAATCCAAACCCCAGATCAAAGCTCGCCAAAACTCCCTTTTCCCATAGAAACCCTAACTTTTCACAAGAGCCAAAGACCTAGTCCGGCCGAAAACGAGGTGTTTTTATAGGCTAAAGGGTCGGAGAATGCATTAGGGTAGGTCTCCTACTATTTTACATGGCTTTCCTAAACTGAAATCGGGCCAAACGTGAGCGTTACCAAATCTGAAACCGTCACACAGCTGGGAATTTGGCGTCCACATCTGGTGCCGCCAACATATAGGTAGACGTCCATCGATCTGGATGCTAATGAATCAGGGCATGCAGTCAGCGGCACAGGATGCTGCCGCCAACTGTGCATCTCGGCCAGAAAACAACTATTCATTCAAAATTGATGTATTAACACATCATAACAATTTAATAGGTACGAAAATAAGTAGATATTACATACACAAAGTTAAACACACACACACACACACACACACATATATATATATATATATATATATATATATATATATATATATATATATATATATATATACTACATGCATAGATTTAAATCACAAACCATACACTTATCACACATGCTTTCTAACAATTTAACTTTTTACTAACTTACTATTTAACAAATTAATCTCATATATGCTCATGCTATAACATAAATGAATAAACATGGAATTCCTTTGAACAAAGCTATACTAGTACATGTAAAACAATGGTTTCTAAACATTGATACTTATAACATGGAGATCATTTGTATAATTACATGATTTCATTTCACAATTTTATATAATACTAACACATGACTTCTTTTCAATTCATAACATGATACTAACATTTTGCTTATCCAGTAAATACTATCTCATGGACAAATTTTACAAATCCTACACATGGTACTAAATGTAATATCATATTTATCATTTAGCATGGATCATATTAGCACATGCAATTACCTTTTTCCTGACATATTCACATGTACTTTTACCTTGGTTTTTATATGTACTTATTCACCATGGCAATATGACAAAGTCTTGATTACCAAATATGTAGAGTAAAACAATTCACGTAGCATATGGATACCACTTATGAAATAAAGCATTCAAACTCAATCATGTAGCCAATGTTATGTAGTATATAAACAATTTATTTATCATTTAGTTGCCAAGACATAGCCCGCACTATTATAGAGATCATATAGTCATATAGTCATTCACTTATCACCTAGGCAAAGCAATGATGAAGTCATGGTCATTGCGCAATACCAGAGAAAGCCTTCCCACCTTTACCAGTAGAACTTGTCTACTTTCAGAATTTCAATCTGTTGCCCACGGATTCAATAGGTCATTTCATATAGTTGAACCATTACCATAGGGGCATCCATGGTGTAGTTCCCTATAGGAAATCTCTATAGTAGAAATATCTTATTGGCCAATCATTTCAGAAATATAATAACATATATATTAATGCAATTATGGAACTATCACATGAAACTAACATTTTCATATAACTAAATCATGCTCTTTTGTACATTCATGCATAATTTATTAAGATAACAATACCATTATCACCCATCATATTTTCAGAGTTCTGAAATCAAATCTTACTGTGAAACAGCAACCTATCATGGCACTACTTTTATCCAAAATTTAACATGCATATACATTATCATGTTTATTGATTTCTATATGCATTTATCATTCAGAAAATCACAGCAGTATATATAGTGTTCATAAAAATATCAAATTTTAACCACAATATGGATATAACATAAGGAACATATCTGTAATTTTCAGAATTCTAGAAGTAGTAAAACTATTTTTAATATTAAACATAGATTTTAGGCAATTTACAAGATATTTCAATTTGAACATGGTAGACAGTGAACCATCCATCCTAATAGATCTAAAATAGGCACACAGTGGTTATAACTCCATTAAAATTTCTGAAACAATACTCTTCAACATGTCTAATTATTCTATATTTAAATTTATCATATCATGATGTTTAAGAATTTAGAAATTAATAGCACTCTGCACAGTACTTATAATCCTACCAAATTTTAACTACGATTCACATACAATACAGGGAATATATGTGAAAATTTTCACAATTTTTGGAGTAAAAACACTCTTTTTAATAATTAACACATATTACATGGAATTAATACAGTGATAAGTCGGTTCTAGTAGGTCTAAAAATATAAGAATAGTCATTCCAAGATCACAAAATTTCCTTAATCTGTAACATACAACAAAACCATTTAATCGGAATTTACCACAGTCAAAACATAATTATTCTCAATTAACAGAAATCCTTCTAATTATTATCATGCTCAGAAATTTGGTAGATCCTCATGATATGACCTAAATATCATATTTGACAAATACTTATTTTCTCAACATGTACAGACCACCGAACAAGCAAAATCACATTACAAAGATTAACCAGTATCTCTGTAAAAACAGGTGAACTTGACGGCATGGTCCTGGCCGTCAGAAGAGTTAACGGCGGGGTCTCTCACTGTTGACACAAGAACTAGATAGCAACTAGTTGGCCGTCTACTTCTTGTCTGCGCACAGTGCAGACTTATCACAAAAACAAGTGAATTTAGGGGTCCATGACACGATTTAAAAATCCGTAAAAATGTGCAAACCCTAGAGGACAAGTCTATGGATTGAAACCTTAAGCTACTTTCCTGGGAATAAATCTAAAAGGATCCAGATTTTTCGGTGAAGCCCTCCTCGGCCAAGCTAAGAAGAGGTCTAAAACTGCTTGAATCCGGTCTTTCCTGTCGATGTAGGTCTATCTTCAGAGTTGAAGAAGCTTCCTGGATGTCAAATGCACCTCTCTGTCGTTGAAGATCGCCGGAAGAAGAATCCATAATTTGTGACTTTTCTGAACTAGCAGGATAAGCCACAATTGTGTGTGTGTGTGGATTGTGGATGTAGGATACACTGTTGTGTAATCCAAACCACCCTAAATCTCCTTGTTCTTGTGGTTTATTTGCCTCTTGCGCTAGATGTTTGATAGGCTCGTTAGTATTACATCATCTAACTTGTCTAAGTTGTTCAGAAGTGTTATTGATATTTAGATTTCATTCTTAATTCAATCTCACTAAGATCCTAATCAAGTGATTTTTTTTAAAATTCAGTGAAATCTATTCAACCCCCCCCCCCTTCTAGATTTTCTTATAGCAGTTTTTCCGCAACATTTCAATAGGAAGAACAAATTGGCAGTATCCCTTCCCTATGCCCATTTACTTACAAGGATTTTTAGTCACTTTGAGATAGATTTGAAGGGAGAATTGATGGAGAAAATGGGTCAGCCCATTCAGTCTAGAAATTTGAAGAAAAGTGGATTTTCACTTATTGAAAATGTGTGGACCAAGACCTCAGTGGCAGAAGGTGAAGCCATTATTGGAGAAGCTCCTGAAGATCCACAAGTTCAAGAAGAAGAAGCTGCTATCAGAGAAGAAGAGCCTCCTGCACCTGAAAGGAGGATTGAAGATATTGCACCAGAACATATTGAGCCTACTAGGCAATCAGCTGAAGAAGTTATTCCTCCTACAGTCCCTGCACCGACTATTATTGAAGAATCAGTTGCTGAAGGTGCTGCTCATATTGAGGGGGAGCATGAAGACATTCATATTGAAGAAACCCCTATTGTTCCTGAAGTAGAGGTTGCTATGAAAGAGAGCCATGATGAATTAATTCCAGAGATTATGGAACCAGGCCACATTGCAGATGTCTAGATGGAAGATGCTCCAGCTCAGGGGGAGCCAGAGATTCAGGGAGAGCCTGCTACTAGTGCCCCTACAGATCAGTTTTAGGAAGGTTTGGTTGAGAGCACTTTAGATGAAGATGTTGAGCCAGCTGTTGGTTCAGAAGGTAGAGGAAAAGGTGTTGCCCCGGGAATTCCTTTGCTCACCAAGAAGGCACACCACAGATCCATGAAGAAGAAGTTTCATGTGCACTTAGAGCCAGTCATTGCTAGACTGAATGCTCATGGTGAAATATTGTGCTCTCTGCAATCAGATGTAACATCAATATTCCTTAGTCAGAGCACTGAAGCCAAAGAAATTGGAGCAGTCAAATCTGAGCTCCAGGAGATGAGAAGTGAGCTGAGCAGCCTGAAGCAGTTGATGGTAGATTTATCAGATTTTGTGAGGGAGCATTTATCAACTCAAGCCCCTCATGTTCCAACTCAGTCTACACCAGAGGTGAATGAAGGGCCATCAGGGCCATCTCTTGAGGAATCAGGGCCACAAGGGCCATTTGTGGAAGTTGTAGGGCCACCAGGGCCATCTCTTGAGGAATCAGGGCCACCAGGGCCATCTGTGGAAGTTGTAGGGC
This sequence comes from Colocasia esculenta, assembly GCA_014218235.1. Classification (NCBI taxonomy): domain Eukaryota; kingdom Viridiplantae; phylum Streptophyta; class Magnoliopsida; order Alismatales; family Araceae; genus Colocasia; species Colocasia esculenta. Next base: position 102,305,915 of record CM024755.1, on the reverse strand, counting down.
CATCAGTGGAAGAGTCAAGGCCATCAGAGCCATTTGTAGTTGAAGAAGTTGGAGCCGGGCCATCAGGGCCATACAGACTCCAGCCCCTTCCTCTCCACATACATCCTTCACTGTCCCACCTACACCTAAACCCTCCAAGAAACCCCTTCCAAAACATATCTCTTCTCCTACTCCTTTCCCTACTGCCTCCTCTTCCTCACCCACCCCTTCTTCCTCCATTCCTCCTACAACTTATGAGGCACCTCCTGCCTCCTCCTCTTCTGCTGGTGTAACCCCCCGACGCGGAATATCGGAGTGGAATTTACAGTTATTAAATAGTACAGAGTGAGAAATAAATAACAAACCATTGCACATTTGGAATAATATCAACTGAACTCCAATTTCATTAATAAACCACCAAACTTCATTACAATCACTAATAACTTACCAACTTCATGAACTAACTATTACATCAACGTATCAAAGCCAAAACTAGGGCCCAGAGTACTTTATTCAAACTTCAACTAATACATCAAGACTGACTGACTCACTAACTCATAACTACACTAACTAACTACTAAGCAAATGGTTGCCGAAACGGTCACTCCTGAGCATCCTCCTCAGTCCCATCCACGTGAGTGTGATCATCATCTGACTCACCTGAAACACATTAAATAAGTACACAGGATGACCGAATAACGCCCAGTAGGACTTAATATCTCATGAGAATAAGCATGCTTTAAATAATTAATGTCTTAAGGTAGGATAACTAGAGAGAATAGTCATGTAGATCAAGTAACGATAACGAGAGAACAATAGCATCTGGCACAGGGAAAAATAGCACAACGAGAACGATAATAGAATGGCCATGTAACGATATAGCATGTAAATTGCACAACAGTGCACTAGTAACGATAACGATTGCACTGATATAGATAGCACTTTGATTGTCATAGATTAATCTTGATAGTATAATGGCGTTGGATGCATGTCGTACACATCCTTGATCATTTTAACTCCCATGGGCACTGGCACTTTTCGGACGCTCCTCCCAAGACCTGATCGGGCCCCATTGCACTGGCATTAGTCATTTCTTTATCTTAAACAATCACATGAATGGCCAATAGAGTACCAAAAATAGATGAGAGTAGTAGAGGAGATAGACGAGAGTGTAGAGAGAACTTGAACAGATGAGAGGATATAGATAGTAGATGAGATAGGGACAATATCGTAAAACATGATAAACAATGATAGTCACAGTTACACGGCACACCCTCGTGGGCCGACAGTCCGGTACAAATCACCACCGCCCACTAGTCATGCTATGAACACAAGCTAGATGGTCCAGTGTGATCACAAGATAAGGAGAGATCACACTAAGGCCATGGATCGTACTGATCCCTAAAGGTGTAACGGTTTTAAGGTACAACCAGCTCATCGGCTGAGGACGTGTGCCAAAGCCAAGAAGACTTACGGAGGCCTTGACAAGGAGTCCCTGGCCCAGTCGAGAGTATTCCCAATGGAGAGGTGGTCCAAGTCAAGAGAAAGTGTGTAGAAACTGGTCCGTCGTGCCTCGAGTGCTCGAAGGCCGAGGGAAACGGTAATGGTGTTCAAATCGCACGAGTAAAATGAAGACAAGTGTCATCAATTAAAATAGGGAATTTAGTCAATTATTTTGCTAAATTACCAGATACATTATTGAATAATTTATTTGGGGTCAAATGGCAAGCATGAAGGTTATGTGTGTGCAAGTGTACGAAATCAATAGAACATGTATAGTTGTGCATATAGCTTTTAAATTAATAATTTTCATGTAATTAATACTCATTATTAATTAACAAGTTATTATCTAACATGTTAGCATTTAAACAGAGTCAAAATGTCATAAAGACAGGGTTATATCAACAAACCTTATGTTCTGGTCGTATTACTAAGGTCGCGACGTCGGCCTCTATCACGTTCAGGTCGCGACAGGGCTAACCGGTGCATTTAGGTTGTGAGGTCACGATGGGCATAAAGGCCGCAATCAGGTCGTGACCCACAGGGCTGTTGCATTAAGGTCATCGCGACACTCACGCATGTCGCGTTCAGTCGAACCGGTGCTGGGGGTGAACCGGCGGACAGGTCGCGACCAGTCGACCTGTCATGTTCAGATCGCGATGGGTCCTGGTGTCGCGACCCCCTCTGAGGTCGTAGTGGATCGGCCGTCGCGATCTCAGGGAGTGGCTCGAGCCCAGAAAAGAGGGATTTACCCTTTTTTCCAGGTGGGTCTACATGATACAGGGCTATTCAAAATTCGATATAAAATCACTCAGCGATCCAAAAAGCATGAAATCAGTTTTAAACAGAAGTAGACTCATAGATCTACCAACAGACATGATTAATTCGAAAATAACAAGGTTTAGGCATGCTTTGATTAGGTTATATTTTGGTGACCTAAACATGCATAGTCATAGATCAATGAATTAATTAGCAATGGATACATGATGAAAATAGGGAAAATAGGGGCGTTTGAAAGATAACATGATGTAGTATTTATGAGAATTTTCTCATGGCGTGGAATCAAGTATGCACGGGGTTTGAAAGTAAACATGAAGGTTCGGGTACATGGATATGACAAGGTTTGAAGGAATTAATTCTCCCTCATGGGAGATCGAAATAGAGCAAAACTAGAGGGCTTTTGCAAGGGATCATGAAGTCTTCCTAGGGTAATTTTTACATTATTTGTGCTTGAGAGATTGCCTACCTTTGTTTACAGTAAAGAAGAACCCTAGTTGATGACAAAAAAATGAAGAAGAAGAACCAAGCTCCAGTCCTTCTCCTCCGTGCTCCTCATCCAAAATTGCCTCCCCTTCGTCTCCCAAGGCTCTAGACACGAACTAGAGTTTGGTGGGAGTGAATTGGTAGAGTTTTGATGTCAAATAGAGTCCTAAATGCCTAAAACTCCTCATTTCTCTTCCAACTCCGAAAATTGATAATTATCTCTTATTTTCCTATCAATTATCCACTTAAAAGGGCAGAGAAAAGGCCTAAATTCGTGGCCCAAGGGTTAGGATGAGATATGGGCTCTTAACTTGGACAATTATGGGTTATTTAGTATTTATCTTAACCATTTACTATTTATTAACTAATTATATCCGAAATTAGGATAATTATTTCTCATCCCATGATGGGCTCATCACAATTAGGCCCATTATTTTGTAATTGAGCCATATACACAACCCAGTAGGGTTTTTAACTTATTGGGCTTGATTTAATTCCCTTTTATTTCACTTATTTCTCTTTTTATTTCAATTAAATATATTTAACTCATTTATTAATTAAAATTTCTATTTTTATTTAGATTTAAAAATCAAGGGCACTACAGTTGATCCCTCTTCAGCTGGTCCATCCTCTGCAGGACCATCCTCTCAACCTCCTCCTACTTCATCTTTTGCCTCGCTTTATCCACCTACTCCACCCTCCTTCATCACTATCATTCCTGAGGGTGCCAGTATAGTTCACCATACTGTGCAAGACATCAAGGATGAGTTTGAAGAAGCCATCCTCCGCACAGTTCTTGCTGTCTCTACCCACATTCATAGGACTGATTCCCAACCTTCCTCCAGTCCTGCCTCTAAGAAAAGAAAATTCTCTTCAGCTCTTGTTTTCCTCTCCAACCGAACTCTCTTTCCTCCTCTTTGGTATTCTCTTTCTGTTGTCAACAGAAGAAAAACCTTATATGCTGAATATCTCCAAAAGTGTACTTTTGTAGCCACTTTTGGTCTTCCTTTCCTTAACCTTTCTGAACATCTAAATATCATTCTTCCTACTTCTGCTCTTCCTAAGGTTGAACAAGCTAAAATGCTATATACTGCTGAGTCCAAGAATGAGGATCAGTGGGCCAGGGCCAACAAGTCACTCTACAGAAAATTTGAGGTTGCCAGGTCCAACATCTTTCCACCCCTCAGATCACCCTCTCACCTTGTCTGAGTGGTTTGTCTGCCAGCACAGAAATTCTTGGGGTCCCTTCATTCAGAAGGAGATCAAATTTATCAGGCAATTCCAGATGTACCAAGATTACTGTTTTGTAAACCACCTACCAGAAGTTCAGCTTGGCCAGCTCAGGGCCACCATTGCTCAGCTCCAAACAGAGAATCCAGTCAACACCCCTCTTCAGGTTGACTTTGCTACTCTGAGGATGCCTGAGATTGCTTTTCTCCCCAAGCTTCACTTTCTCCTTATGGACTCTAAAGTGGGTCCTATAATTTTCAAGAGATTTGCAAGAGTCATGGCCAAGATCTTTGTTCAGCAGGGAGCTCCTCTTGCATTCCATAGATTCCTCTTCAGGGAATATCAGAGAGGGTTTATCAAGTCATCAGTTATAGCTCCACCTTACAGAGGCTGAGATATTTGTCAACACTGACTGGTGCAAAGCCTATCCTGAGGCTGCACTTCAGCTTGAGTAACTTAATTCCACCCTGCGCAAGTCAAATCAGCTAATCCTCACTCCAAAAAAATTCATGGACCTCAACTCCATAAATTTGGTTTTAGATCCCTATTCCACCTGGATTGAGAGGTATAAGATCTTTATAGCCTTGCGGAACGATTTGCTTGCTCACAAGCTCCACTACCCTCTTTCTATTGATAAATTTTTTCAGCATGCCAGCTTTGGAACTGTTGGACCCTACAAGTCATCCCTTAGCAATCATGAGTATACTTCTTTCATTGAAGAACAAAGACTACTCCACATCAAGAGACTTAGTCTTGAGATGGGGCCATCTTATAATATTAGTTGGGGTGTTTTTAGAAATCTCTTTGAAGAGCAGGAAGTCAAAGCTTGGCAGCTCATTACTCGCCATGCTTCTTGTTTGTCACCTGCCTTCTACATGCCTACCCCCACTAATGAATAAAATTTCCCTTCTTGGCTCCATTTATCTTTGTCTATCTCTAATTTTATCTTTTGTTTATCTAATTCTTTTTACTTAATGACAAAAAGGGGGAGAAAATTATTATGAAATACATACAAATACATACCTTAAAAATTTTCCGCAAATTTATTTCAGTTTTTTTATGCAACTCCTCATGTTTTATCATCACCAAAAAGGGGGAGATTGATGATCAGTCCATCTCCATATAATATATATATATATATATATATATATATTTACATATATTTTGTCTAAGTATACATCGACTTCGATATAATAGCTCACATCGATTTCCTTTCAAGAACATCGATTTCGGTTCTACATCGGTTTCACTTAAACAACAATTTCATAGTTAAACATCGATTTGGTCGCTACATCAACTTGTTTACTTAAACATCGATTTCGTTGCTACAACGATTTCGCCTCACTTAAGCAACGATTCGGTTGTTGCATTGACTTGTTTTACTTAAACATCAATTTCGTTGCTACAACGATTTCGCCTCACTTAAACAACGATTTGGTTGTCACATCGACTTCGCTTCACTTAAACATCAATTTCAGTAGTGTTGGCCCTTTTGGTACGGCAGCAAGCTAACCTAGAGGGGGGGGTGAATAGGTTTTTCTGAAATCTGAAATAGAAACTTAAACACAGAAATCAACACTTGAAGGTTTGGTTAGTTTAGAGTGATAAAGAGAGTAGTGCGGAAGCAAATAAACAATCACACAAAAGACACAAGGAGTTTATCCTGGTTCGGCCCTTCCCACATGGAAGTCCTACGCCCAGTCCCCAAGCAACTTCTTGGGATTTCACTAACCAAGGGTACAGTCCCCCTTAAGGACACTACAACACCCAGCACCCCAGCTGGTCTTCTTCTCTTTCCCGGGCAAGAAGGCAGCCCACTTCTCTTACAGGTAAAGAAGCCAACCTCCTGGTACAAACCCCAGTGCGGTTCTGCTAGACACTAACCCCTAGCTAGGTTAACAACTGTATACAGTCCTACAGCCGGACAAGGATCTTTCTTAGAAAAGAAAGAACAAAGCTAAGAGTTGGAACAAATAAAAACCAACTAAAAGAACTCTCAGCAAAAGACTCTCTCCCCCAGATTACAAGATGCACACAGAGAGAGAGAGAAGAGAGAAGAAGGAGCTTGAATGCTTCAGTGCTTCAGATGCTTGAACACTTCTTCTTGGGCTCATGCTTTTCTCTCTTTTTCTTTGAGTGTATTTGGAGTTCAGGTTCCTCACTGGTTGTACACTCATTCAAAAGATCTTCAGGAAAAGCTCTATTTGTTCTTCAGCCATTCTTCATCTTTTATATGAGCAATTTGAATAAATCCGTTGGAGTTCTAGCCGTTGCTCATCTTCTCTTTCTTCTGATAATTTGTGGTCTACGAGGTCTGCATGCATAGAAAAAAGTGTTTAGATAAAAGAGTGTTTCTGTCAAAAAGGCTCATACATCTATGTTTCCTGTTGCCACCCAGAAGTGGTAAGTAATCTCTCTTTTGTTGGCAGGAGAGAAGAGATCTAGAAAGTTAAGCAAAAAGATCTCCTGTCAGAAAGATAAAGGATTACGCAAATCAAGAATATTTGACTTTTTCACTAGATGCCAAAAAATATTTTGAAATATAAAATAAATCTATGTTTAAGTGAAATCCATATTTTACAAAGGAATCGATGTGAGAGTTACAAAGGAATCCTTATGAGAGTTACAAAGGAATCCATGTGAGAGTTACAAAGGAATCCATGTGAGAGTTACAAAGGAATCCTTATGAGAGTTACAAAGGAATCCATGTGAGAGTTACAAAGGAATCCTTATGAGAGTTACAAAGGAATCCATGTGAGAGTTACAAAGGAATCCTTATGAGAGTTACAAAGGAATCCATGTGAGAGTTACAAAGAAATCCATGTGAGAGTTACAAAGGAATCCTTATGAGAGTTACAAAGGAATCCATGTGAGAGTTACAAAGGAATCCTTATGAGATCGATTCCTTAAGAGAGCGAATCCTTGAGAGCGAATCCTTACGAGATCGATTCCTTAAGAGAGCGAATCCTTGAGAGCGAATCCTTATGAGATCGATTCCTTAAGAGAGCGAATCCTTATAAGATCGATTCCTTAAGAGAGCGAATCCTTATGAGATCGATTCCTTAAGAGAGTGAATCCTTATGAGTTACAAAGGAGTCTGTGTGAGTTACAAAGGAATCCTTATGAGTTTCAAAGGAGTCTGTGTGAGTACAAAGGAATCATTATGAGTTACAAAGGAGTCTGTGTGAGTTACAAAGGAATCCTTATGAGTTTCAAAGGAGTCTGTGTGAGTACAAAGGAATCTTTATGAGTTACAAAGGAGTCTGTGTGAGTACAAAGGAATCCTTATGAGTTACAAAGGAGTCTGTGTGAGTATAAAGGAATCCTTATGAGAGTCACTTATCAAATCGTTATGAGACCAAATCGATGTGGCACTTTGAACTGAAATCCATATATATATTGAATGGAATCTATTTATCTGTTTAGTGCAAATCATTATAGAATAATGTCATAAAATTATATTTATTAGAAAATCATGATATTTAATTTATTATTAGAAAAATCATGCTAATAAATACATTTAATATTCAATTAATCATGTAAATTTATATTTATTAAGAAAAACATAATATTAAATATTTTTAATAATAATTAATTAAACATAAATTTTATTATCACCAAAATAAAAGGGTAAAATATAGGAGTGGTTCAACAAGTAGAACATAGACTTCATGTGAAACAACGATTTCATCTCTACAACGACTTCACTTAAACAATGATTTCATCTCTACAACAACTTCATCTCTACAACGATTTCACTTAAATATCGATTTCAGTAGAACATTGACTTCATATGAAACAACGACTTCATGTCTACAATGATTTTAGTACAACAACAACTTCATACAGAACATCGATTTCATTATATTCAAACATGGATTATGTTCACATCGACTTGGTTTTAACATGGATTATATTTTCACGTGTTTTATGATTATATCATCAATTTGATATCAACATCGACTCTCTCTGTACACAGAATGTCATCATACATCAACTCTCTATTAAAAATTCTATTTTAGACAGTTATTGAATACTCTTATTTAAATTCCTTCTTAAAGTATTCATTCCACATGATATTCAAATACACTTTCAAATCTCTATGGATTTCAAATCTTTTCGTGTATCATGTTGTATCCTATAGTCTTCAACATTTATTATGATGGAACAAATCTCTGCACGATATATCTTTGCTTACACAAAGTCACGCTTTATGTGATGACAAAATGACATTTCCTTTTTGGTGTATCTTCATATAGCACGACTACTAATGTTGACTGACATTTTAGACAAAGATAAGTTGTCTATGTGTCAGTATTTATTGTGTGCATGATTTCTGGTAGAAACACACGTTACAAAGATGGACCTGTCAATCTGACAGAAGCTAGAAGATTCAGACAATCTTCCTTTGTGTGTGAATGTCTTCCCAGCATTAATGGCTGCAGGTCTTTGTGCTCCACACTTCAGACCATTCACTCCAACGTGCATGAAGATGTGAGACAACAGATACTTCAACGATCAAATTAATTCAAAGAAGATAAATAGAAGACCGGTGACTCCATGCAAGACAACTTTTTCGAGAGAACTTTTCAAGCTAGCATTTGGAAGATCTCAGTAGAACAAAAGAGCTTGCTCGTTCATTCAACTCCCTATAGCAGATAGCTCTCCACTGCAAAATTACCTAGCCTTTGAGAGCTTGAAAAGATCTGAGAGATATTCTATTGTTGATAATCTTTGTCTCTCAGTCTTTACCTCAGATCAAGCAGTGTGTACAAGCTTGGTCTTGGGGCATTCCACCTTTTACTCATTTTTCTTTGAGTGTTCCTCTTCGGGTGTGAAGAGAAGACCTATTTGTGTGGGTGGTTGTTCCCTTCAGTTAGAAGGAAGACCTGTTGCATCAGGTGCTATAGTTCCTCTTCGGGCTGAGAAGAGAAGGCCAACTGTTGCTGGATGTGTAAGTGTCCTTAAGGGGGATTATGCCCTTACTTAGTGAAATCTCAAGGTGTTTCTTAGGGACTGGACGTAGGACTCCTTGTGATAAGGGATCTGAACCAGGATAAAATTTTCCTATTATCTGTGTGTTTACTTTCTCTGTCTTTATTTAACATTAACTCTAACTATCAAACTCAGTGTATCTCTGTCAAGCGTTTTATTTACAAGAATTATTCTAAAAAGAAATTTTAGCAATCCATTCACAGGTCCCCCTCTGGGCTTGCTATCTGGGCAACAAGTGGTACCAGAGCCAAGTCTCTTCGAGTAAGTAGATCTCACGATATGAAGTGCAAAGATAAATGGCAGCTCAAGGTCATGCAGAAGGTCAGTCTGTCAACATACCTCCTCTATTCGACGGTGAAGATTACAACTACTGGAAGACACGAATGTAATTCTTCCTTCAAGGTCTTAACTTCCAACTTTGGTCAATTATCGAAGAAGGAGACCTCTTGGTAACCAATAGTAAAGACAAATGGACAGACGAAGACAAGAAGAAACTATCTCAAAACATCAAAGCTAAAAGTATACTGTGTTGTTCGCTGAGTAAGAAAGAATTCAACAGGATATCAGCCTGCAAGTCAGCTATGGAGATGTGGGAAAAGTTGAGGCTCACATATGAAGGAACTGACAAGGTAAAGGAAACAAGAATAGATATTTGGTAGCTCAATATGAAAGATTTCAAATGCAATATGGAGAGTCCATCTATCAAATGTCAAGTCGATTCACATACATCACCAATGGTCTGGCTGGGCTTGGAAAGACTTATGAAATCGGAGACATGGTAAGAAAAATACTAAGATCCCTACCAACTTCTTGGACTCCAAAGGTAACAGCAATAGAAGAAGCTAACGATCTTAGGAGAATGTCACTTGAAAAACTCATCGGGTCGTTAATGGCTCATGAGATAAATATGAAAAGGCTGGGAGAATCCTCTAACATGAAGAAGCATAGCAATGATCTCAAGGCCACAAAAGACACTTCTGATGGCGAAACTGAAAGTGATAAAAGTAATGAGAGCAGTGAAGATGAAGAAGCCTTCCACTCTAGAAGACTACAACGCATATTGGCTAAAAAGAAATACCAGTCATGAAGAAGGTACTTCAAGAAAGGTAGAGACTTCAAAAGATCTGAAGGCAAAGAAGCCAAGAGATCTGAACCAATATGCTACGAGTGCAAGAAACCTGGACACATCAAGGCTGAGTGTCCAAAGCTAAAGAAGACAAAGTTCAAGAAGAAGGATAACATGACAAAATTCAAGAGATACAAGAAGAAAGCTATGACTGCTGCATGGAACAATGAGAGTGACTCAGACACTGAGTCCAGCTCTAGTGAAGAAGAAGAAGAAAAGACCAATATGGCCTTCATGGCGAACACTGATGATAAGGTAACTTCTTACTCATCCTTTACATCTTGCAATGAATTAGATTCAGATAGTTTAGAAGATGCCTTTAATGAACTATACAGTAAATATAAAGACGTCTGTAAACTTTTAAAAACAACTAAGAAAAATATGCATGTCTTGAAATAACAAACTCAGATCTAAAATCTGAAACTGAACAATTAGAAAAACAAATTTCTGAATTGAAAAGAAGAAATGAACTGCTATGCGAAGATATAAAGACTAAAAATGAAAAGATATCAAACATAGAAAATCAAGAAATCACAAGCAAACTGAAAAATGAAATTAACACATTAACAAAAGATAATGAATATTTAACAGCCACAATTGAAAAATTTACAAATAGAAAATCTTCGTTAATATTAAAAAGAGCAAGAAGATCAGGTAGAAAAAAGTATGGTTTAGGATATACTCCACCAGATAATGAAGAAACTGTCATTCATCCTAAAAATTATCCAACGCCAAAATTCATAACTGAACAAAATCCTAACTATACATCAAACAAAAATAAGAACCATAAACCAAAAAGGATAATAAATAATATCCCTTGTTGTGCCCACTGTAATAAATTAGGTCATACTAAAATAACATGTACAACCAAACACTTAAAAGAGATTCCGAAAAGAAACTGTGAAGAAGCTAACCAACTAGGACCCAAAAGAACTTGGATACCTAAATCTCATTGATTTATTGCAAGGAAGCTTTAGAGCATCAAAGTGGTACCTAGACAGCGGGTGCTCAATGCATAGGTAGTGTTACCTTTTAATTGAATATAAGCCTTGTTTATATTATATGCTTGTTTATTGTTCTCTCGGCTTTTGGGGAGTTGCCCTACTGAGCAAGTGACTTGTGAGGCTCACCCCTTCTTCTTCCAGGTGAAGGAGAGCAAGAGGGTTCCCGTCCCTCTTCTAGTTCGGGACCGCACCGTAGCGGAGTCGGGCCTACGTCACCAGCAGAGTAATTTTCTTCTTGTTGTGCCTTGGGGGTTTTGTCCCAGACAGTTATACTCTATACTTTGACTTTGGTTCAGAACTGGATATGTACATTTTCATGTGAATATATGTTCAGTATGTTCTTTTATATTTTCACGGACATGTGTGTGTTGATATCTCTTACGAGGTTTCGACCGATTCGCAAGAGATCGAGTTGGGTCAAACTCGTTATTGATTTAATGGATTTGGATGACGAGGACCGGAGGATCCAAACCCCTTTTTGGGCCAGCTGAAGTATCAAGCCGATTAGATTTTAGCTTCATCATTGTGGTCAGTCAAGCCACACTATTGCTGTCGTCCAAACCGTACTACGTCTCTAATATCAAACTACTGTAGTAAAACGTCTTGAAGTAATAACCCTTACTAACTAATGAAACTAAAACTCGCAGAGCCTGAACGGACAAAATTGTTCGCAACCTCGAAATAATTTCCCTTCACTCCAGTGCGAAGAAAGATTCCATTTTTTGACCGTGGAGTCCAAGTGCATCTCTCCGGCGGTCATCACCGGCACGGAGCCCGTAGTCGTGATCGACAGCAAAGTGGAAAGGGGAGGGAAGGACTAGAGCCACCTGTAGGCGCCCCGTCTGTCACATGTACCGAATGACCGAACTCGGCAAGTCCAAGTGAATTGGCTCCTCCCTCCGCCGATGGAGTTCACGGAAACCTACAAGCAGACCGGACCTTGCTGCTTCTCCCCCAATGCCCGTTTCCTAGCCATCGCTGTCGACTACCGCCTTGTGATTCGCAATGTCGTATCCCTCAAGGTAAAAGGAAGAGAATCTTGACTACCTACCGGTTCTTCCTTGCTCGTTGGACTTGATATCTCTTATTTACGTCCGGTTTTTCCTTTCCCTTTGTGCGTGCACATACTTGTGCGAGGTTCTAGGGTAACTGAGTAGCCCGCAATAGGTTCTAGTGTATGGAATGCAAATGTATACCTATTCCGGTTTCTGACTTGGTTGTGTTTAAAGCCCTACTTCACATGTACCCTTTACGGAAGAAGTGATATCCATTCAATTGTTGTTTCTGGTAATAGGTCTATTCTTCTGATATTTCTTCCATTGTGATGCTTGCTTTTGGATGGTCCCCCAAATCGTAGGTGCTTCCTGCCCGCATTAGATTAAAAGAGGCAATGGACAATGAATAAGACGTAATAAAGCATTGCTTCATGTTTTTTTAGAATTCAAGGAACACAATAGTAGCAACCTAGCAATTCAACTTTGCGTGGCATTTTGTTTACAATGCCAATGAATGTATGTCAATATGTTCCATTAGTCTTGACAGGAACTTTACACTGGAGACTTGTTTGTAGTTTGGACTGAGCATTGACACTGTGTACTGTCGCCCTAACTCGGCGCCGATTAAAAGATGTGACCAAATCTTAGTGGATGCTAGTAAAAGAGCTCAGGGTAGGCCTCAAATGAGATGGTACGATGTTATTAGGAAGGACATTGGCTTCTTGGGTTTAAATACGAATATAACATTTGATAGAAATCTTTGGCGAAATAAGATTCATATAGCTAACCCCAAATAATGGGATAAGACTCTGATGATGATGAATAAATTGAGATAGTTCTTGAAGAATTAGGATTTTTTTTAACATTTTAATGACTGTGACAATGTTCACAATCATTAGAATCAATAGATTTTCTTTTTAACATTTTAATGACTGTAACAATGTTCATAATCATTAAATGTTAGAATTTGGATCTTAAGGTTCTGAATTCTCCAATGTGCGGGTACGCATACGCGGGTCGACCTACACGGTCCGGTCATGTGAATTGACCCGAGAGGTTAGGTTGCAGGAGTCAAGGGGGCAGCGTCCCTTGCGGGGTTTTAGGGGGCGGGCCCCCCGGAAAGAAAATTTTACTTTGCAAAACAAAGAGACAATCGCCCTAAGGCGCCTACCTAGGCGCCACCTTGGGGTGCCTTTTTGGGCCCTGATAAGGCGGGCCTGCCCCTAGCCCATGTTTGGGCGCCTTCCCATCTAGGTGGGTGCCTTGTCAACTATGACACACACACAATTTCATTCAGCTTGTGGAGACGAGAAGAGAGAAAGGAGAAGGGGGAGGTGCCAATCTCACCCTTTGCCATGGACGGACTCAATGAAGAATCAGTGGGGTCATGTGACCCCACTGGATTTTTAAAACCCTATTAATGAGTCTAAAATTTTCCATTACATTAACTTGGTTGAAAATTTTTCTAAAGGGAGTGACCCCACTGAAAATTTTTCTGGGTCCATCTATGCCCTTTGCCTCTCCAAAACCCACCACCAGCATCACCCTCAGAGGCCTATAAAAGGGTGTTCTTCCCCTCATTTGGAACAACAAGCAGCTAGCAATGGAGAAGGACAAAAACATTGACAGCACAAATAAAAGGAAAGAAGGAGAAGAGGCTTGGGAGATCAGCTCTTGAGTAGTTGAGTTCTAAAACGGAAGGCAAGGGGAAAAGCAAGATTTGCAGAAAGCCCTCTGAAGTTTCATGTCCTTCTAATTAATTGGTCATGTTCTTGTAGAGTACAAATATGTAAAAGCATGAATTTCCAATAAGAGATTTGATGCAGTATAAACCCTGTTAAGGGCGAATGTTTTAAAATTCTCTTACTGTGAGCAAACTTTATTTATTTACAATTATATCGGAGTTTTTCATTGTTGCGTATTGGTTTGCCGAATCGGAATCGGAAGGCGAATCGGGTTTCTCCTGATTCGCCCCAATTCCCCCAGAATCGATTCGCATGGCTATATTATATTATATATATATATCATATTTCAGACACATTTATATTGATTAAATACATATATGTAATATATATCATGTTTGTAATGTATAACATATATTACAAATATGATATAATATTATATACATATATATATATATATTATATAGATAAAGGGAATCGGGGCGAATTAGGCGAATCAGGGATCGGGTTTCCCCTGATTCGCACCGATTCGGGGGAATCGGGCCGATTCGCCCCGATTCGGCAAACCGTGGTGTATATGCCTCTGAAAATTTGACTAATGACACAGATAAATTTCTGGATCAAAACAGAAACTAAACATTATAACAATTGCTATTATTGTCTTGCATTTCAACATGCCATCTATGTAATTCCCAAATAAATTCTTTTCCTTAGGAAGCAGAATGATAAATTAACTAAAAAACAAAAAAATAAATGGAAGAAATGAAACAAGAAATTCTTGTGAGAAAGAAAGAGATTCAGAGAATAAAGAAAATCAATAAGATATATGACAATGCTAAGACTGGAATCAAATCTAAATTTGAACCACTTATTTAAATATATTCTCTTTAAATTTTGTTGAAGTGATCATACCATAAGCATACAGTTAATCAGGAGTGTTTGATCATGTGGTTGATGTAATTAACATCAACTTAAGTTGATGGGGAGAGGCAAAGGACATGGATCCTTGCTCATTGGCCTGATCCAAAACACATCTTTCTAAGGTTTATTTGGAATTCTAAGAATTGATATAACACACACCAAACAGCATAACAAAACCCAAGCGGGATTTTTCCTGTGAAACACCAGCCTGCATGTGAAGGGACATATTAGACTAGTCTCACATTGTGAAAGAAACAAAATTTAAATAGTCTTAAAATAGTGGTGTCATGTCCACTTAATGACTTAATACCTTGAGTTGGGTGGCCCAGTCTAATAGCTTCAGTACATATTACCTCCCTGGAGTTTCTGTTATTTATGGGCTTGCTTTCACTAGTTCAAAATTGCCGGGCTTTGCTTTTTTTCACCTCCCCTTAACATAGCATTTTATTGTACTATCCATGCCTAATGCTTTAACTTGGCAATACAATCCTATTCTTCACTTAATGGGCATTCTGAAACATTCACGATGGCACCTTGAATCATACTTAAAATGTTACAAAATTTTCACTTAGAATGGGTTACATGATGGAGAATAAGACCAAAAATCACCTTTTTTTTCCCTCTCTGTAGAATTCATTTTTCCAAGATTAAAGTTTTAGGAAATCAGATGGTTAAAGAATTCTTTTGTTCCTGGGTTGGAAAATTATTTTGAGAGTTTTCCTACCTCTGTACCCAATATTTTGTTTTAAAGAATATCTTTCATTAATGTGTCTTGTGCTGCTATGCATGTGTGCTTGGATTGCTACTGGGTAAAATAAATGGCATTAAATTAATTACTAAACAAGTTGCTTATTGTTTAAGAGAGAGCATATCTAGATATTAACAAGTATCTAGGTACATATAAATCAAACAATGTAGATTTGATGTATCCTTTTTTCAACAACTCCTAATCTTATAATTCTTTTTTTTCAGAATATTTTTTGGTCCAAGAGAAAAATTCCTTTCCCAATTAATAAAAGAAAATTTGTAAATCCCTGACCTAAACTTAGTTTTTGAGGAAGTGCATAGTAAATGGAAACTTGTTGATGTTTCTATTGTTAGTGCAAGCGGCATGTGCTTCGCCTCGGGCAACATATTTGCTCCAATATTCTGATGCGTTTTTAATATTTATCTGGTTCATTTTCATTCCCTTCTGTGTCCATGGTTTTCTAAACATTCTCTCGTTTCATTTTCTGTATGTAGGTCATACAGTTGTATTCCTGTGTGGACAAGATAGATTATGTTGAATGGGCTCATGATTCTGAGTACATACTATGTGTTCTTTATAAGAGACCAATGGTCCAGGTATGGTCGTTGATGCAGCCCGAGTGGACATGCAAAATAGATGAGGGTCCTGCAGGAATTGCTTATGCAAGGTGGAGCCCTGACAGCCGGCATATATTAACGACATCTGATTTTCAGCTTCGTCTGACTGTTTGGTCCTTGGTGAATACTGCATGTATTCATGTACAATGGCCAAAACATACATCAAAAGGTGTTTCTTTTACTCAGGATGGAAAATTTGCTGCTGTTTGTACAAGACGTGAGTGCAAGGATTACATAAATCTGCTATCTTGTCAGACATGGGAGATTATGGGCTCTTTTTCTGTTGACACAATAGATTTAGCAGGTATTGAATGGTCTCCAGATGATAGTGCCATAGTGATCTGGGATTCACCTTTGGAGTATAAGGTACCTAGTTTTAGTCTTTTAGACCTAGCGTCAAATTCACTATATGTACTTCTGTCACAGATTCTCTTTCCCCCACCCCTCCTTAACAAGGGACGATCATTTTCACTTTTTAATAGTTGTGCAGTACTTTTTTTTTGTTTAAGCTGGCTAACAACCTGCAGTTTGTTAAATGATGTAGAAAAAGTAACTCTGTGCTCCAAGAAGACAAATCACATTTTGCTTGCTTGTATAATACTTCTATGTTAACCTATAAAAAATCTCATGAATCATATTATCCTTTAGTCCAATTTGTCTAGGAATTTTTTTGCTGAGACCTTATATTTTACAATTATTTGTTTTCAATTGTTACATACAAAGTTCTGAAAATTTATCCTTATCTTACATTGTACAATATGGCTTCAAAATTTAAACTACCCCAACTGCTCAAGTTTGAATCATTGATAGCAAGTTGCGGGAGGCCAAACATCGCTTGGGCAATCAACCCCTAGCTTGGTGAAGTCTGTGAGGTTAGAACCCATGCCAACTTTGAGTTAATACCTGCTCTGTCTTTGTGTCTCCAAGAATTAGTGGCCTAGATAGGAGTAGCTTAGTGTTTTATTTCTTGTTTTGCTAGGGTCATGTTGTTTGTCTTTTACCTCTTAAGGGTGGAGTGTGATGGCAACCAACTGGGGCTACTCCATCAAGTATCTTGTCGATGGTACTGTCACACTATTATAAGGCTAGACTTGTCAAAGAAGTGACATATGTTGTTGATTACTCTGACTTTTGTACTTGTTGCTTGTTTGAAGTTTATGAAAGTAAATCTTGACTCTTTCTGATGGATAAAGAATATATGTGCGATGATCAACCAAGATGGGAGGGGTGAATTAGTTATCGCTTATTTAAAAAATTCTTTCACACAAGACATATTAACTTAAGTAAATCTATTATATGAGATACACAGTGGAATGACAATTAAAATAGCGACATCACCTATCCTAACATGCGTAGAAAGAGGTAGAAGAGATGGATCAAACCATAGATTGCATGTAGAACTTAGAGTGGTTTGGCTAACACCCCACAGGTGCTCCTACGTCCACTACCTCACACCCCCGTGAGGATTTCTACTCACTCGTTTTAAGATACAAGTGGATAAACCCACCTCGTTTCTGGGGATGAGATAACTCGATGTGTAGCACGCCGCATGCACCACACACAAACTACACAATTGTTCTTGGTTTAAAGAAGAACAAAAGGCAAACATGGACAAGAGAATGACAATCAAACACAAGATAAAGATTCCTTTTATCACAGAAAGGTCGGCCTCTGTAGTTGTCTTTGTTGACACTATCACGATGCAGAATAGGCCGATGTAGAGAGCTTCAGAACAACGTCTTGTAGGATGTAGCACTAGGTTCACGTCTATCAAAAGAAGAACAACTTCTTGGAACGTCTGGAAGGCTTTCGGATGATGAAGACTTGTTCTTCAGGCTTCTACAGATGCAGAGCTTTTGGTTTTTCTCGCTTTGGGCAGCACAATCCTCTCGTGAACTTTAGGGCACAAAAAGTTCTCTTGGAGGCGGCTATCTCCCTTTCTTTCTCATCCTGAACTAAGCTGTATTTATAGTGGAAGACCCCCAGAAGATCTCTTAGAGACGTACTTGTGCAAACCAGGGCAAGAGTTCTACTTGAGGAAAGAGTCCGATAAGATTAGGAAACCTGTCGCTGGTCGGTTGTTCGGTTCTAGAGAATCAGTCGTCCGATTTCTTGTTCTTCCCTTGGTGTCGACTCGCTCTTCTTCATGTGTCGACATGCTTCACAGAATCGGTCGTCCGATTTCATGAAATCGGTCGTCCAATTTGGACTGTCTTCAAATAAGTGTTCTTAGGAAAAGCAGTCGTCTGATTTCTCCAAATTGGTCGTTCGATTTTGTTTCGACTGACACATCAAGCTTTCTTCAATAATCGAAGTATCACTTTGACTGGGATGATCGGTCGACCGATTTGCTGAAGTTGGTCGTCCTATTTCACTTCGACTGGCACTATATACCACTTTGACTGGCCCTTTGTACAACTTAGACTGGCACATTTCGGTCGTCCAATTTCCTGAAATCGGTCGTCCGATTGTTAGCCCTGCACAATCTAGATTTCTTTTAAGTCCAGGACTTGGCCTTTGCGAAGTCCACTTTAAGTGTTACTTTTGGACTATTTTTCTGCACACTTAACACACAAATTAGACCTTCACATTATATATAAATAAATGAAATTGTTAGGTCATCAATATGAATTAGAATTAGTGTTTGTGATGGAATTAGCATGAATGACACTTAATGTTTTTGTGATCATCAAATATACAGAGTACAACAATCTCCCCCTTTTTGGTGATGACAAAACACTTGTAGATTTTTCACACAAAAATTAACATTTGATTTTTTTTATCTTAATTTGTTTTTTTTTGTTTTTGTTTTTACATAACACATATGCATGCAAGCATTCAGTCATGCAGAATTACTCCCCATCTCAAAAATACTTCTAATTCACATTTTCTTTTGTACACAAACTCTCCCCCAAACCAGAATGTAAAATCTACATATTCTGTCTACATATTCTCTCCCCCTTTTTGACAGCATCAAAAAGTGGGTGGTAATAGGGATAAGAGATGTAATTGGCTTAAGAACAGAGTGAGGATATGAAAGTATCACTAAAGGGAGGATGATGGAGTGCATGCATTAAGAATTAGCTATGATATGGCCCATGAATTTAATCAAATTCTCAATATACATTGAAAATTAAAAAAACACAAAGTGATGTGTGAGTATGATTAAGAGGCATCACACATGAGATTGGACAGAAATTTTAATTAACTCTAACGAATACTCTGAATCCTACCAATGTATGATAGATCTTCGATTTTTAGTAGCTATCACTCTGCCCTTTTTTTCTTGAAAGCAATTGATTGCATATTTTTTTTGTTTCTTTCATTTCTTTTATTTTTTAGAAAAGTATTGCCGTTTGACGCAAGGCTTCTCACTTATTCAGTGGAAAGACTTGGTTACTAAGCTCAGTTCCTCTTTCACTTTCAACCTGGGACGTAGTTTTTTCCTTACGAGTTACTATGAATGAAGTGGATTTTAAGAATCACAAATGTGTTAAGAAAAATTTTCACCTATCATAAAAGTGATATCAATTAATCACATTCATGTGCATTAGTGTGTTGCCTTCAATTTCAGATGTATTTTGAGAAGCAAGTTAAATGCATAACTATTTAGCTCCTCTTTAATGTATGCACACACCAAATACAGAATTATCTCTTTTAGTGACTGAATTAATGCATACTAATTCTCAAGCCAATGCAACAAAAATAGCAAGGGAGTATTAGGCCATAGAAGGAGTCAAGGAGGGTGTCTTTACATATACTTTACAAACAAACACACAAGGGTTAGACATGTAATAGACACTAAATTCTAAGGCCTTTTTTGTGTTTTTGATTTAATTTTTTTTTGATAGAAAGAAAACAAAAATACAGCCTATAATCAAAATCTAAATAGTAAACAATGAGATACACAAGAGTATTCATGTCTTACCTTGATAGCTCAGACATAAACATGATACTCACAGATCAATTATGGTGCCTTGTTTTTAACATTGATGTTCTAACTTCAAATTCTTCAAGACACCTGCAAGGCTGCAACCACAACTCTTATGTGGATTTCTTTGGTACCCAAATAGTTTTGGGTCCATTTACGTTAGTCCTAGAAGGCAACAAATCCTTCCTAATCCATACAAAATTTATTTTTTACATGTTTTTCTTCAAAAAATAAGTGTAGTTCATATGACCATGCCCACCCCAGAAATAACTTGTGATATTAGAAGCACGTTGTGTGGGGCATGGCCTATGACTTACATGATGATGAATATGCTTTTCTTTCATTGATTGTGCTTGCTTCTTTGCCTTAGTAGAATTTTTACCATTTACTGGTTTCTTAAGATGCACAATTTTCTTAGCATGAGAGTTCAATTGATCTTTTATCTTTTTGGTTTAGCATGAGAGGTGCATGAAATGTTAGAAGCATGAACAAAAGATGTTACCATTTTAGACTCAAAAGATTTGTTCTTTTTATTTTTAGGGGAATAGCCTAAAGCATGTCTATTAGTGTTGACTTTAACACATCACTTCATCAAGCTTTTGTTTCCCCTTCATGAGTTTAGAAACAGTGAATTTCAAGTCATTATTGTTTCATGCAATTTCTTGACAAAATTTTATGAAGATTTAGCATTCTCTTCAAGTTCTAAAATTTTAACTTTCAACACTTCATTCTCATAGATCAATTCAGAATTATCATATAGATCTATGGCATCATAAAACTCATATATGTCCTAATCTTTATTAAGTACATGTAATTTAATCTTGAGTTCCTCATTTCCCGACTTTAGAGAATTATTTTGATTTTCAAACATGCTTAGTTTTTCAAAAACACTATGATCATGATCTAAGCATTCCAATTCTTATTTATATAGCTCAATTGTACTTTGCATGATTTCATTTTCATCATGAAGATTTTCATATATCAATTTAAGTTCATGACATGATATACAGAGAATTTCATCATTGTAATATGCCTTCAATTTTCATTTTTAAACCTTTATTTTTTTGATTTTCTATATTTTTCATGCAAAATAAAATACATTTCTTCCATCTCCTCAAGGGTAAAAGATTCACGGTCAGAATTTACCTCGGGAGGTTCATCCTTAAGAGCCATAAGACCGCATTCCTCCTTGGATTGTTTGACCTTTTCGACTTCAAAGGATGGCTGGTCGGAGTTGCTCCACGTGATGACCATGGCTTTACCCTTTTGGTTCTTCCCCTTTTTCTGCCTTTTCAGAAATACCGGGCATTCAGATTTCATGTATCCGATGCCTTGGCATTCATAGTAGATCAATTCCTTTTTATTGGAATCTCCTTCCTTGTTTTTGCTCTTGTAGTCTTTGGGAAGTGTTGCATATTGTGGTCTTTTCTTTCTCAGAAATTTTCTGAAGTTTCATGCTAGCTTCGCCATTTCCTCCTCAGCTCCACTGGACGAGTTGCCTTCTGAGTGGGCCACAGACTTCTTCGCTTTCAGCACAGGTCCTTCTTCTTGGTGTTGGGTTGCCCTGTCCCTTTTCAGATTGATCTCATATGTCATGAGACTCCGATCAAATCCTCCACAGTGAGGCTTGACAAGTTCTTGGAGTCCTCAATGATCGTGGCTTTGGTGTGCCATGCTGGTGGGAGGGATCTCAGGATTTTCGTGACCAACTCGGAGTACGTGTATTTCTTGACGGGTGCACTCAAGCCATTGGTGATTTGAGTGAGCCGGGCAAACATTTCAGAGATAGTCTCAACTGGACTCATCTTGAACATCTCGTACTCATGCATGAGAATGTTGGCCTTCGTTTCTTTCACTGCAGATGTGCCTTTGTAGATCAGTTTCAACTTATCCCACATCCCTTTTGCTGAGCTGCACATAGAGAAGTGAGAATACTCAATAGGATGTATGGCACATTGCATGATATTCATGGCACTAAAATTTATTTTGGATTTCTTAATGTTATCCTCAGTCCACTTTCCCTCATCCTCTGGTAGTATATATCAAGGTTTGGCGCATCGGCGATTCGGGCCGAATCGGGTTCTCCCTGATTTGGTTCGATTCGCCCGAATCGGACCCGATTCGGTCCAATTCGCATGGATATGGCCAGAAACCTGGTTTCTGGCCCATTTCTTGGCCGATCCTCTTGAATCTGGCCTTTTTTTTGACTAATTGTCTGGTTTAGGGCCGTTAGGCCTCTTGTAAATGTGTTTCATCATATTCTATGACATTAATATCATGTAATTGCTATACACACATGTATTTTCAATCAAAAAAAGCAATAGAAGAGTGAAAACAAATTGAAACTCATTAATAGAAAGATATTTACATTGCACAAAGTAAATACAACAATCAAACTCTGAATTCCAATACAGAATACAATGACTTACTCTAATATCCCCAATGCCCTTGCTGATATGGATCATATGCATTCCAATGGGATTGGCTAGGCACTGACTCTGACTCATCTGACTCTGAGGGAAGCTCTCCAATAATGTGATAACCTTTTGTTTGAGACACAAAATTACGATACTCATCCTATGTCATCATGGTATGACATCTCTGTCGAAACTGGCTAAGATAATGGTCCCACATCTGGCAGCCGGGACGGACTACATTCAGTTGTGCCATTTGTACATCCTCCACATGAGCAAAAACTTGAACTGGAACATGAACAGAAAATGCAGGAGGAGGATACATATATGGAGATGGACCAAGGTAGCGTGCTGTGGCAGTGTACCCCCTATACGGTGTATACCCACTAGAGTAGTTTGTGCTAGTGAACTCGGGGTGATAGTTATGGCCGCCATAGGATCCAACAGACTCTTGTGTACTCATCCGCTCGAAGTCTGATATCATAGTGTCATACCTATTGGAATCGACTGGAGAACCTCCTGTATGACCGCCACGACTAAACTTCTGCCTTCTATTGTACTTTAGTGGAGCACCATGACTAGTATCTTGTGTTGCACCCCGAAAAAATTGCTCCTCTGTGAATGCCATCCTACCACCTCCTCCTCCCTGACCACTGCCACCATCTCCTCCTCCCTGACCACTGTCACCACCTCCACCTCCACTGTTTCCACTACCGCCACCTCCATCATCTGAAGAAGAACCACCTGCAAATGCAATATGATTTTAAGATATGTTAGCACAAATACAAATACATTTGAGGTAATGTGCAATACAAAATGATGACCTACCAATAGTCATCGAATCATGGGAGGCGCTATTGGGCAATCGGGGTGAATCCAACGGAGACGGTGTGCCATCCTCTGCATTTGGATCCAAAGTCTCTGCATCGGCAATGTCAAGTGGATCTTCAACAAGGGTAGCACCTTTCTTGCCTTTCTTGGATCCCCAACCAGAAAACCAACTCTACTTTTTTTGTATCGGGGGAGGAGGTGGCTGTTGACACGGGGGAGAGATTTCCGTTCCTTTTCTTTCACACTCGGTTTTGTTCATTCGTTTTATTTGGTGCATGTATTCATTTATTTCCAATATTTTATATTTTGATATTTGCGGGGCGTGCCAGCCTGTCTAGTAGACAGAAAAAGAGTCCGTACAATGCGGAAGAAGAATTTTGGTGTCCGGGGAATGGACGAGTATGGTGTCCGTGGAACGGACGGGTGTGGTGTCCGAGAAACGGACGGGTTGTGTCCGCGAACGGACGGGTGTGTCCGTGAACGGACGGGTAGTGTCCGCGAACGGACGGGTGTGTCTGCGAACGGACGGGTAGTGTCCGCGAACGGACGGGTGCGCCGTTTTTAATCTGAACTCCTTGAGTCCCATGTCTATTCTCATCAGGCAATTGGGGTAGCATGTGCTGGACCTCCATCTCCATCGACCGGAATCGATGTTACATTTACATCGAATTAAAACTCTTGGTATTATTTAACACCAGTTCTAACCCGAATACCATTTCATAGTAAAGGACGAGAAAAATACGTATGTTCTTTGAAAATCCTGATCATGACATGTTTTTGTTTCTTTTGATTGTTCTTGAAATGACCGCCTTTTAGGAGTCCAAAATTTGATTTCTTTTGAAAAGGGGAGCGGGTATATACCCGCGGACCGATTTGAGGTTTTTCTCCTTTTTGCAAAAGGTTGATTATGGATTTTTATTTGGGAAAACATGGAGATTATCATTATGAACGGGCATATGCCTATGGATTTTGATTCTGAACTTGGGGGTATTATAACCCAGAGCAACACTTCCGTATTAGAAGGGTGATTGTGCCAATTTTCATATGGGGGTTCTTTTACAGTGCCCCTTTTGAGCAAGGTCCGAGTTTGAGGCAAAGTCTCTTTTCTCCTTATTTCTCGCTCATGTGCGGGTACAATTTCCGGAGAGCATATGGATGTATCTCCATGGAAGTCCTTGTCATATTTGTGATTTTTGTCCGAAGTCCATTTCCACGGGTATGGTTCTCGTGGAGGTGCATATGTGCTCCCATCTAGAGTATCTGAGCGCAGTTCTTGTCTTATCCTCCTTTTTCTTTGGATGTGTGTATATTATCACAATCCCCTTTTTTTTTTGAATATATGAATATGTCTTGGCGAGTCCCCACTTAGGCAGGGTGTCCTTGTAGAGATATTTTCATATTGGTATATGCTTATATCCATGTGTTCTCGGGGAGAAACTTTGCCCATGGGAGATTTTACCTCGAAGAGATATATATGTATAAACACAAATTTGCCCTTTGTGAATATATTCTCAAACGGTATCTCCATTTGAACAGAGTATCCGATAGGAAGGAGCCCCCGTATGAACGGAGTCCTTTTTGAGAAACATATACACAATGGGGCATATTTGTGATTATATAGATATGTTCTCGGGCGGAGTCTCTATTTGGGCAGAGGTTCCACTAAGAAACACATTTACATAAACATAAAGTTCGTGATTATACGAATATGAACTCGGAGGGAACCTTTGTCCGGGCAAGATTCCCTCTAAGAGACATATGCGTATAAGCACAAATTCGTGATTTTATGGATATGTTCTTAGGAGAGTCTCCATTTGGGCAGAGTTTCCCCTAAGAAGCATATACATAAGAACATGAATTTGTGAATATACGAATATGTTCTTGGACAGAACCTCCGCTTGGGCAGAGTTTCCTCAAGAAAACATATACATATAAGCACAAAATCCACCATCCCAGAGACTTGCTCGATGGGCGGGGAGAACATGGGTATTTAAATACCATGTGTCCATAGAGACTCGCTCGATATGGACGGCATTTAAACCCCGGGAATATCACCCCACAGAGACTTGCTCGATGTGGGGGATGGGGATTAAGGAGGAATGTCGATGACGATTACGCCGACAACTCTCCTCTCCGCGCCTGGCCTATCGGGCTAAGAAAGGGGGGGTTTATACCTTCGCACACCAAGCAAGGGAGATTGGAGAATGAGAGAGGGAATGAGCAAATGCTCCTTTCTATTTTTCTGGGATTTTTCCAACAGGGCTTCGCCGGGGCAAATGGAAAACCCAACAGGGCTTCGCCAGGGCAAGCAGAAGACTCCCTTTCCTTTTGAATATGGGGGGTATTTATAGGGGTTTCGGCCCCTTTACATTGCGTGGGAGAGGAGAGAGAGGGAGCCTAACCGATGGTGACCTCATGATGAGGTCACCATCGGTTAGGGCCAACCGATGGTGACCTCATCATGAGGTCACCATCGGTTAGGTGACCTCATGATGAGGTCACCATCGGTTAGACCCAACCGATGGTGACCTCACGATGAGGTCACCATCGGTTAGGGGAGACCCCCCCTTAACCGATGGTGACCTCATTGTGAGGTCACCATCGGTTAGGAGGGTCCTAACCGATGGAGAGAGAGAGAGGAGAGGGGGGTTTTGTCTATAAATACCCCCCCTACACCCTCATTTACAAGGCCATCTTGCCCAAGTGCTGGAGTTTTTCTTTCTGTCTCGGAGTTCTGCCCGACTTCTCGGAGTTCTGTCCGATCGGAGGGTGCCTTTACAAGCCTCGGAGTTCTTCCTCGAGCTTGTTCTTTGTACTTGTTCTTCGTACTCGGTCTATAGACCTCGTGCTGCCGGAGGTGCTGCTGGAGTCCTGCTCCGTTTCCTTGGTGTTTCGCCCTAACTTCTCGGAGTTTTGCCCGATCGGAGGGTGCCTTTGCAAGCCTCGGAGTTCTTCCTCGAGCTTGTTCTTTGTACTTGTCCTTCGTACTCGGTCTATAGACCTTGTGCTGCCGGATTTTTCCGTGCTTCGTACTTTGGACGGAGACATGCTCTCCTTGTACTTTCACTTTAACCGGGAATCCGGGCGCCATTTTAAGGGCCGGAACTCCCCTGCTGAATTTTGGGGAAGGATCCCACTGAATAAATTTGTAACTTAAATAACCTTGTGGGTCATTTTAAATCACAACTTATTTGGCCTCTGAGCAGGCTGTTGATAATCATATTGTAAGAAGGTCCGTTGATAACCAGCATTTAATCTTCACGGCTCAACGACCCCTTTTATCATGTCCATGACTGGACCAATTGTCCGCCAAGAATAGGCTTCAACTAGCCAAGTCGCCGGATCATCATCTGATGAATTCTATAATTCCTGCTGAAGTAAACGTGTCACATTTTTACCTTTCAACAAATGCCCCCTACGGGACACGTGTCGGAACTGAAAGTGACGACACGCGACCCGTGTAAATCCTTGCTTTGCATTCCGGAGCATTTTTGTAGTGCTTTTGATCCCGGATTTCTGCTCAGCTGGATTTAGTATCTTTTTCTTCTTCTGATTTCCTTTTTGTTTTACCTGTGGTTTCCCAGGCTTTCATCATGCCTTTCAAGAAAAATTACTTGGCCCGTGACAACCACAGCCAGAAGACCCGTGACGGGGTTGTTCCGAAAGGAATTATGATGCCTGCCCTGGCGAGGCCCCGTATTACTGAAGCCAATTTACCTTCTCTGGATAGTGGTTACCATGTAGTAGCAACCCTTAACCCTGAAGGTCTTGCCCCAAACGGCTCAGTGGATTACTCTCGCATTTGTCTTCAAAAGGGGACTTATCATTATATGCGGAAAGGAGGCTATCCAAGCCATTTCCCATCTGACAGGGAATTATTTTCCTTTATCCAGCAGTTCATCCCACCCAATATGCCCGAGAATGATCCCTGTATTTCGGCCGAGAGGAGATATTTGGAATTTGCCATTTTAAGGTTCCGGGATAGCCTCCTGGGTACCTGTGCCTTTTCCTACCCCAGTTTTCCTCTGGGATATATGCCTTTGACGAGGATGCCAACGGCTGACAACCTTGGCCCCTATAACCGTGACCTTGATTGTTATACTCGGTCACGGAAGCTGTCCCCTGTTATCTGGAACTTGCAGAATCGCCATACAACTGCGATGGAGATCAATGGCACTTATCTGATGCCTGGTGATTCCCGGTATGCCGCTGGAAGTCATGATATCCGATGTCTTTTGGATCGGATTATTGATTTCACTTCTCCCAGCTGGTATGGCCACTGGTCAGTTGTATCTTCTCATATCTTTCGTTATGGGGCCACAGAATGGTTGACTGGTGTTCTGCATCACTATGGTGAAATCTTGAAGAAATCTGGTATCTATGGAGCTGTTGAGGCAGCATTGTATGACTATCCCTGTTACACAGGTGTTCTCCGAGGTTTAGTGGAGAGATTTAGCCCCAGATGGAATACCTTCGGGACGGCTGAGGGTGAAACTTCCATTGACTTATGGGGTTTTCACCAAATTTCAGGCCCGCCGATATCTGGGCTTCTTTATGAAGAAATTGTATTGGATGACTTGCACAGCCACTGCAGCAATGGCTCTGGCCAGTATTTCTATCCATATAGCCTCCGTTTCCTGACAAAAGTATGGCGGGACCTAGCCCGTGTCGGGAAAACAGACAGAGCATCCTCGTCTTCCTCCACTATAAGAGTCAGTCAGAATGCCTGGCTTCGATATTTTTATAATGGGCCATTTTGCTTCTTCGAGGGCTTTTCAGTTGAGGGTCGCTGTTTAGAAGAATATCAACAGCTAGAAGTGAAGAAGCCTTCCCGGGACGATTCATTTGTGCTCCGAAGGATATGGGTTGGAACCCTCGGCGGCTACCTGACCGCACTTATTTGGCCGCTTACTTAGTTTACTGGCTGTCCAGCTTTGTGGTTCCCCATGGCGAGGAAGAATATATTCGGCCAGGCCTTATTTATCCTGCTTGCCTTCTGGCAGAGGGCCGTCAACTTGCTTTGGCTCCTGCAGCACTAGCAAATATATTTC
Source organism: Colocasia esculenta (assembly GCA_014218235.1). Taxonomy (NCBI): domain Eukaryota; kingdom Viridiplantae; phylum Streptophyta; class Magnoliopsida; order Alismatales; family Araceae; genus Colocasia; species Colocasia esculenta. The sequence goes on along the minus strand of CM024755.1, from coordinate 102,277,628 downwards.
ACGGGTTGGGATCGTTGAGTTCACATCCCAGTCCCCGAGATCAGAAGGTGCAGCTACCCACCCATTACTTGAGTGCTTGGGCCGGCCTCTTACTGCCTAGTTTGTGTCAGACAATTGGCTTGCCTCGCTCTTCAGCTCCATTAATTTTAATGTTCCGGAATCGTCCAGCTGGAGATCCACTGACAGAGCTGATGAGTACTAGATCCAGTTTATCTTTTCTGCCGAACAATGAGCAGGGGCTACTTCAATTTGACAATGCATCCCGGGGAACCAGGCCTTTCTGCACCCAGACCTCCGACGGGACACAATATCATTCAGCAACAAGTAGTAATAGCTCCAGCCAGTCTGTATATCAGGACTGGTTATGCTGTATTCGGCCCGGAGTATTGGTGTATCGCGTAGGGTCGACTCTTATCACTGAGCCTTATTACCCTTCGCGATTTGCCAGAAATTTTGGGTACGATCAATCTATTCCGCCACCTGCGGAATTTCCATTGTCACTTCGACTCCAACGCGGTCATGATGTCCACATGACGGCGGCAAGTGGGTGGAATTATTTCCGTCGTCCTGAAACAGGTTCAGCATGTGCCCTTCCTGCGCCAGGAATGACGGGACATATGGATATATTTTATGCCAGATGGTGGTTTGACTGGAGCGGTATTTTCCGACTCTCCCCTAGCAAAATAAGGGAGAGGGAGGATTCTCGGCTTGTGCAGTACAGCTTGTCCCCGGTCTTCATTGACGAGGCATATCTTAACCGGCACTTTTCTAGCATAGCAGCCTCATATAAGAGGCGCTATGATGCCAGTATGTCACATAATACCAAGGCCGAAAATGACAGGTATTATTATCAGGGGGAAATACCGCTCCTGGCACCCATAGAGCTGTTTTGGACAAAAGCCCCGGTCGCCAGCGATGATCCTTCATCATATTGCTGGTGGAATCATTTATTATCTGACTGCGGTCACTCTCCTGCAGTATCTTTGTTGACAAAGCTACCTCCAGAGAGCATCGGCCATCCTGGATGGACACGATGGGAAAGACATCTTATTAATGTAATTGGCAATATTGGGCCTCTGGAATATATCCCTCGGCTGGAAAATGCCAAGACATTTCAAGATGTTCAGATATTATGAAGAGAGTGGGGAAAGCCTGTAGCACCACCTTCCTTCAGCTGGTACCAAAGCCTTTATCAGAGTCAGCACGTAAGCCACCCCTTTTTCCCTTCTTCTTCTTCTTTTTTTTTCTTTTCTTTCCCCCCCTTTTTTTATGGTGACCTTGTCTTCCAGCTACTCCCGCTTTGAGGATTAACGGGGATAGGGGCAACGGGACTCGCCCTGGCGCTCCTTCTTCTTCTACCAATAGAAGAGCTGAGAAGGCCAAAGAGGTTGCGCATGCCTCCTCGAGTGGTATACTCTTTTGACATTCCCCCGCCTCTCTTTTTCCTTTTATCATCGGTTCTCATATTGATTTCTTCCATACTTTTCTGCACTAGATGATGAAACTGATGAGGCGGGCGCCGGTTCACCCCTTCCAGATGAGTGTGGTTCTCCGCCCGAAAGTCCCTCTATTTTTCATGGTGAGGGAAACGGAAGCACTCTACAGGCTATGGCAGATCCTTTGCCTGAAGAGGGGATTGATGGTGCTCCCTCTCATTTTACATTTTCTGGGGTGGTAGAAGCCGATGCCGACTGCCCAGGATTCACATATGCTAAACTGGGAGCTTCAGAAGGAGAGTATTCTTCTGCCCCCGTCGAGGTCTATATTCCGAGACCTGTGGAGGAGCCTCTTGTAGGGACAACTTCTTTTGGTGAGCCGATTTTCTCAAGCCTGTATATAGTCTTTCATAACACATTTCTTTTCATGACGAATCCTCCTCCCTTGCTGTATTTGCTTTTAAAAGGGGCAGAATTCTGTGATCAATTGTTTGGCTGGGGAACGACAGATTCATATTCTGTCTCAGGGGCGAACTTTTCCATCCCGAGTTGGGGAATTTCGATGAGCCCGTTTTTGGACTTCCCAGCTCAATCTGCCTTTCAAGTGGGGGACACCACAAGTGGAGGCGGAGGCCTTCACCAGGCAGATTCTACCTATGTCCCTCCAACCTTCCCATATGATGGGGAACAGTTTTATGCAACTTCGCCATATTTTCCCAGCTCCTTTCAAGATCCGTGTCCTGGACCATCCAATCTCGCTCAACCTTCAGAATCTGAGGCTGAGGAGGAAGGCGAAATCCCCGCCCCAGGTGAGAAGAGCCGAGCTTTAGGCCTTGCATCTTTGACTTGGTGTTCTACCAGCTTTGTCTTGCTAACAGCTTTTTCCTTGCTGCTGATTTCTCTTCTGGGGCAGACATTGTGCCGAATCTTGATGAAGGCAGCTCTCCGCCCTTGGAGGTTGGTGCTCCCCCTGAGCATGGTATAAGATGGCCTGCAGGGACGCAACCAGCCCCGCATTTTGCTGATGATGGCTGCTGGGAATTCCTTGTTGGCCGAATAACGGCATTGGCAGACTCCACAGACCCGGTGCCCATTGAAGTTATTCGAGAGGCACTGGAGCAACATACTGGATCTGCCTTTAGCATGGGAGTCCAGCAGGAGCGTTGGATGAATTTTATCACCGATGTTTGGAACAGGGTGTACACTCGTCAGGTTGAGATAACCTGGGCTCAGCGATTTGAAGCTCTAGAGAGCGATGCTGAAGCCGATGATCCCCAGGCTGCTGAAGTGCGCAAGCGTCAGAAGACGCGAGAACTGCGGATGGCTCGGCTGGAACGCGAGCTTGGCGAGGCAATATCTTGTCAGGCTCAAGATGCCAGAGATGAAGCTGAGGGTCCCGAAGAGGGAGGCCTCCGTGCTAGAGATGGAAACGGCTCTCGCCGGCCCGGATCTTCCAAAGCAAGGAAGGCAGAGCGGCTGCAGAAGAAGACACCCTCCTGCCTTTGTTTTTCAACATAGCCTTTGTGTATTAGGCTCGTTGTCCTGATTTGTTTTTTTTTGTAAATAGTGTGTGAGTATCTGTCACCCCTTATGAATATGTAACAGAGTGACTTATGATTTTATGAATATAATTATGAAAGACAAGGAAATTCCTTCTTTCATTCTCTCTGTTTTTTTTTTTTTTTTTTTTTCACATTACCAGCCTTAGCGCCCTTTCGGGTTTTCACCAAGACTGGCCCCCTTTAGCTTTTCCCAACGCGCCCTTTCGGGTTTTCGCGTTGAGGGTTATCTATTTTTGCCTGAAGCGCCCTCTCGGGTTTTCACTTCAGCTGGATTTTTTTTTTTGATCTTTTTTACCCTCAAGCATACAGTGAGCCGTATACTTGAGTCCATCGGGGTATCTCTGCTTTTTAACCCCTTTTGTTTCTTTTTTTTTACCAAGGCCGTCGAGGACTCGACTGACTTGGATGTGTGAATGGCTAAAGGTTTGGTTGTGGGATGAGTGATGGTTTCAGATGTAGTTTGAGATTTGAGTTTGGCCAATGATTGGAGATTCGGATTTGGGATTTGAATTTGGAATTTGGATTAGATGTGGATTTGGGTTTGAATATGAGCATGTTGGGTGGCTTGGGTCACCTTTGTGGTATTTTGGATTTGAATTTGAATATGGATATGAGATTTGGGTATGATTTAGCCCTGGACTTGGTTTTGAATGGGCTCTGGAATGGCATTCATTATTTGGCTTTGGAATCTGAACTTCGCCCCGTCTTGGTGGCTTTGTGCCAGGAGAAGGGGTTTGCACTTGGATTTGAATGGCTGGAGAGGAAAAAGCCTTCCTGCCTTTGTTTCACAGCACAACATTTGTATATTGGGCTTGTTGCCTTGATCTCTTTTCTATGTGGTATCTGTCACCCTCTACAAGTTTGTAATGTGGCGACTTGTATGAATGGAGGACTGAGAAATTCTCTTTTTCATCATTTCATTTTTTTTGTCATCTTACCAGCCTTAGCGCCCTTTCGGGTTTTCACCAAGACTGGCCCCCTTTAGTTTTTTCCAACGCGCCCTTTCGGGTTTTCACGTTGAGGGGTTATCCATTTTTGCCTGAAGCGCCCTCTCGGGTTTTCGCCTCAGCTGGATTTTTGATCTTTTTACCCTTAAGCACGCAAGGAATCGTATACTTAAGTCCATCGGGGTATCTCTATTTTTAACCCTCTTTTCTCTCTTTTTTTTTTGAAGATTTGACTGGCTCAGATAATCAAAAGGGTGAGGGTCCGATTCTGAAACGGGTGGTGAACTGGGATGGGATGGGTGGTGAGCTAGGATGGGATGGATGGTGATGGCTTCTGAGCGTAAAGATTTTATTATTATTTTTTGGGTATTGTTATGGGCTTTGGTATGGAGTTTGGGGTTTGGATTTGAATTCGGCCTATCCTTGATGGCGTAGGGCCAAGATAAAGAGTTTGCATTCGGATTCACATTGGAATTAGGATTGGGTTTATCCTTGGATTTGGATATCGACATGTGGGGTTTAGGTTATTTTAGTTTTGGTTTTGGTTTTGGATTTGACATAGCCTACCTTTATGGTTTGTTGGCTATAGTCATGGTATTCTGGACTTAATATAGCCTACCTTTTTGGTTTGCCGGCTATGGTGATGATTTGATTTGGGTTTGACATAGCCTACCTTTGTGGTTTGTTGGCTATGGTTTTGGTATGGTTTTGACATAGCCTACCTTTTTGGTTTGTTGGCTATAGTTTTGGGTATGGTTTTGACATAGCCTACCTTTTTGGTTTGCTGGCTATGGTTTTAGTATGGTTTTGATATAGCCTACCTTTTTGGTTTACTGGCTATGGTTTTGGTATGGTTTTGATATAGCCTACTTTTTTGGTTTGTTGGCTATGGTTTTAGTATTTGGATTGACATAGCCTACCTTTATGGTTTGCTGGTTATGGTTTTGGGTATGGTTTTGATATAGCCTACTTTTTTGGTTTGCTGGCTATGGTTTTGGTATTTGGATTGACATAGCCTACTTTTTTGGTTTGCTGGCTATGGTTTTGGTATTTGGATTTGACATAGCCTACCTTTTTGGTTTGTTGGCTATGGTTTTGATATTTGGATTGACATAGCCTACCTTTTTGGTTTGCTGGCTATGGTTTTGGTATTTGGATTGACATAGCCTACCTTTTTGATTTGTTGGCTATGGTTTTGGTATTTGGATGTGACATAGCCTACCTTTGTGGCTTGCTGGCTATGATTTTTATAATTTGGATTTGATATAGCCTACCTTTGTGGTTTGTTGGCTATAGGCTTTGGTATTTGGATTGACATAGCCTACCTTTTTGGTTTGTTGGCTATGGTTTTGGTATTTGACGTAATTCATCATTGTAGCTTGGAACCTCATTTGGCGGGATATGCAAAATAAGCCTCCATCTTTTATTGAATTTTCCCTCTTCTTTTTTTTTGGTTTATACATGGAATGCCCTTGGCTTCATGCTTGGTAGGGACTGAAAGGTTTGGGATATATGACGGGCAGGTGGAAATTTGATTCCTTTGCCCTCATCTATGGCAAACTTCATTTCATCATTTTTTTTTTCCGACTTCGAGCCCTTTTGGGTGGTTAGGTTTTTGTTTTGGTGGTTGGCCAGGAAATTCATGTTCTGGCGCGTGATACTATTTCAGGTGTTTCCCGTTAAGCGGGGGAAAGGGCACATTATCTTTATGGTCCACTAGCCGATATGCGCCTCCTTCATATGCCAGAGTGACGATATACGGACCGAGCCAAGTGGGTTGAAGTTTGCCACATGACTTTCCAGCCATTGCTTCTCTGCATTTGACCATGACAAGATCTCCTTGCTTAAAAGCTCTGGGTCTTGCTAATTTGTCGAATGCTCGAACCATTCTAGCCTGATATATTTGGAGAGACTTGTATGCTTCAAGGCGCTTTCCTTCTAGATTGGAGAGCTCCTCAAGTCTTCTTTCTATTTGCTCTTGATCTTGATTTTGTAATTCACCTTGGATCTCACTGCCTCTCTCTGTGTTGGTCCCGGAGCCACGTAGTGGTGTCAGGCGTGAGGCCGCAGCTTGGCCAGGCTGCGGTGTTGTGTGCGTTGTGTGTTTCTGTGGCGGCTTTGTCTCACCTTTCCGCGGGGGCGGAGGCAGGAGCTAGGCTAGCGAGCAGAGCGTGTGGACCGCGGGTCCCCCTCGTGGCTGCTAGCGGCGGTGGCTTGATTGTTGTTATTGTGACGACGTTTCCTCACGACGTTTCTAAGTGTTATCCGTTGCCCTAGCTGGTACGGCGGTTATAGCCTGGCCGTGCCTAGTTCCCGTGGGCGTTGTTGGTCTGGCCTTGTGCAGACTTGTGCTTCTGGTGGTCCTCGCTTCGGTGTTCTCTCGGCTCCGCAGTTCCGTTCTTGGGTGCCAGTTTGTGGTGGCACCGGCGTGTGTGGTCTCCCGACCTCGTGGCGTGTCCAGGGTTCGAAGTGGTTCTGCGTGTGGGCCCTTGACCCTGTGGAGGTTTGAGGTGGCCGTGCTTGCGGTGAGACATCATTCTCACTTGGTTGTTCCGTGGTCTCGACAGGTGTGCCGAGGGTTGCTTCCGCTCTGTGCCCGACTTCGTTGGTTTCTGCGGGAGTCGTGTGTGTGGCCCGACCTCGGTTGGTGGTCGTGGCGTTGCGCTGTTCTCTTCCACTGCTTAGTAGTACCCTGCTGTAGGTGTTACTCACTTTACAACTTTCTAGTGTAGTTTCCTGTTTTCGGAGTTCCTGTTGCTCTGGCCGGTGAGGGACTGGTAATCCCTACTGGGCCTTGTTCGCGAGGCTCACCCCCCCTACTTCCTTCAGCTAGGGGCTCGTCGTCGCGGGAGCTTGGTGTCGGACGGGTTGCGGAGGCGGCTGTGGCGCCATGTTATTGTCAGCAGTAGTGAGAGCGAGCGTTGTGAGCTCTTGTAGCCGAGTGAGCTGAGAGTTGTGCTTTGCAAGTTCTCAGGGTATGCCCCTTAAGGACTGCACCTTTCTTCTTGTACCTGTGCTTTTGCTTGGGACACGTTGTACATACTTTTGTATAATGTATAAATGGTTATAGTTATTTGAATTCAGTACATATCTCACTAGACTATTTATCTTCTAACCCTTCCGGGTCTTCGGATCCGTGGGTGGCGACGCGAACTTCGGGGTCCCTGGCGGGGTCCGGGAGGTCGGGTCGTTACACTTGTTTGCTGCTCGACCGAGCTCCCTCATCGTTCCTCCTTCACTTGCTTCTTTCAGAGGTAAGCCATGAGCTCGGCTTCCTCTAGTTCTTCTTCCTCCGAATATTCTTCCTCCTTGTCGCACATTGCAACGCCTTCTTGTCCATCCGAGGGGATGCTTACTCCCGCGGTTCCCTCTGACACCTTCATGCCAGAGGTCATTGTAGAAGTCTTGGACTAGTCCCTTAGCGACCCCAAGATTACCCCCGGGTCCTTCGTTCCCTGAAAACCTTCTGCACATACCTCAGGGGCACATCGTTAGGCCTATTCTGTGGCTGACGCGCCTTCTAAAATCAATGTCGAGACCTTTAAGTCGGTAGGAACACACCTAGGTCTCAGTTTCCCGATGGGACGACCTTGTCGGTCCCTGACGGCATTCAAGCCCATCTTTCGATGGAGCTCGACTTCTGTGTATATACCGAAGCCGTCAGAGTTGGCTTCCGGTACCCTTTACATCCTTTCATCTTTCATCATTCTTCTTCTCCTCGAGGTAGGAGCCGCTCCTTTGCAGCTGACCCCCAACTCCTAGAGGTCGGTTGTCGGCTTCCTGACAGTTTGTGCCCTCGCTGAGTCCAGCCGACCATTCGCCTTTTCTTCTTCTACTTTTCCGTGAAAGCCTTCGAGGACTAGCTATATTTTGCAGCTCGGACTGGTCGGCAAATCTTAGGTCGAACTTCCTCCTCTGTTTACTACTGGAAGAGGAGTTTCTTCTTCGTTCACTGCCCCTTCGGTTGGCCCTTTCCGACCACCTGGTCGGCAGTGAACATCAAGAACAAAGCCTTCCAAGAGCCTTCTCACTTCACCGTAGCTGAGCTCTCGAACTTCGAATCATTACAGGGGGTGGAGGTCCCCGACCTATACAACCCATCTGAGGAGCTTTTCAAGCTTATTGACGATGCTTGTGGAGGTTTGAAACCCTTGCCGACGTCTCCTTTGTTGTCGCCAGTGCCTTTTGAGGACTAACTCGTCCTTTATCCTCTTGCAGCAATGGCTGACAAGGGGAAGTCGTCCGCAGCTCAGGAGACTGTCTAGGGAAAGAATGCATCCTTCGCCGAGGTGGCCATACAGAGGTTCTTGTCCTGCGGGGGCAAGAAAAGCACGACAAGACCTTTGAAGTGACCAAGGAAGGAGTAGGCTGACGATGACACTGCTCCTCCAGCCGCCACACCTAAGCACCAGTGGGTGTTGGAGACCCAGCCGACGAGGAGTCGAGCGACTGCGGAAACAACCAATGATGACGCGGTCTGTCGACGTCCCTGACGTGCCGATCTCGGGCTCCTCCCAGTCGCTATGATCGCTGCAGTCGGTGGAGGAGCTCTCTTCCACAGAATGGGGTCGTCGGTCGATCCCAGCTAGAGCCAAGGCCTACGCCTTGGCCTTGAAGGCGAATGAGGTCGTCGAAGACCTCTACCGAACAATGCAGAACTAGTTGGCGCTGGTTGGGACTCTGCTTCTCAAAGTCGAGACGACTTGAACCAACACCGCTGGACGAGTAGTCGAGGTCGAGAAGAAGGCCAAGGTAGCCGAGAAGAGGGCCGAGGAGGCCGAAAAGCTCCTTTCTGAGGAGCAACAATGGGCAAAGAACGTCGAGGAGAACGCCCCCCGGTTGACGCTCTCAGCCGACAAGCTCAGCGAGTCCTTCCAAGTCGAGAAGGAAGCATACGTGGCGACGATGGGCCAGATCACAAAGCTGGCCGAGGAGGAGCGTGCCAAGGCCATCGCCTACTACCGCGAGTTCGAGGTGCTCAAGAAAGAGATCAATAAACTCTTCTATGCGGGCTACGACTTCTGCCTCGGACGCCTCTGAGACCTCCATCCTGATTATGACCTGTCGGGGTTGGTGAACGATGATGAGATGAGGACGTCGCTGATGCCGACGCCGAGGACAAGGACATTGCGGAGGCCATCGACGACACGTTGGCTGCCGTCATCGAAGAGGGCTTCGAGGCCACTACTAAAGCTGTCATCTTCGACATACGTGTCGTGCCTGACACCGAGGAGACTCAGGTCGGCACGGATGATATCGTTGTAGCTTAGGTGCTCGAGCCAACGATAACAACAAATGTACCTTTCATCATTCCTTGGCACTTTACGAAGGCCTTTTGTATTTTCTTGTTCATCAATATAATTTCTTTTCTCGCCAATTGCAACTTTTTGCCAATTGCAACGATTTTCATGCGTTCTGGTCGTTGGTGCTCTCCGAGAACTTGACCTTAGGAGATTGAGTTCCAGCCAGCCGAGACCATAGCATAACGCCGTTGCTAACTCGTTCTGACGCGGTCAAACCCATACGCTGGTTGACCTGACGTCTAAGACAGCTGACGCGAAACGAGTGAACTCCATAGGTCGAGAAAGCCGTAGCGACCTCTTCCGACCTTGATAGTTGAAGTTTCCCAAGAGGGTAACCTGATTATTCTTCGTTGACCAAGGAGGTCGGGACGAGACATAGCTTAACCACTCACTTGTTAACTCGTATTGTCGGAATCTGTCGAGTCGCAATATTGACTGCGTCGACAACTTTACCATGCTAACTGTGTCGGGGGTGATCCCTCAATGACTCACCATTCGACGGGGGATGATGCTACAGAGCGACTCGTCGCCTTTAGATGTCGGCCATCAGGCTCGATGCTGATCAACAATCAGACTTCTTTATGAGTGCCGAAGAGACCTTGTCTTCTTTATGCTATCCACACGTTGGACGTCGTATCTACGTTCCTGACGGGTGCCGAAACGACCTCGTCCAGCGGACTACGACATCCACGTCCCTCACGAGTGTCGAAGTGACCTCATGCGTGCTCGATCAATTGGGCCTTCGTTCGCTCACGGGGTCGGAGCAGCCGAGAGCGCAGATGCGACCACCTCGCACCGCATCCACTGACACTCCAGCTCGTGGGACAAGACGATTCATTCTTCATCCTCTCACAGGGTCGGGGCAGCCGAGATTGCCTATACGACCTCCTCGCACTGTCTCCGCCGACGCTTCAGCCCGTGGGACGAGAAGACTGTTCTCCATCCGCTCATGGGGTCGGGGCAGCCGAGATCGCCAAAGCGACCTCCTCGCACTATGCCCGTCGACACTTTAGCCCGTGGGCCGAGAAGACTGTTCTCTGTCCGCTCATGGGGTTGGGGGAGCCGAGATCGCCCATGCGACCTCCTCGCGCTATCTTCGCCGACGCTTCAGCCCATGGGATGAGAAGATTATTCTCTGTCCGCTCACGGGGTCGGGACAGCCAAGATCGCCAAAGCGACCTCCTCGTGCTGTCCCTGCCAACACTTAAGCTTGTGGGACAAGAAGACTATTCTCCATCCGCTCACGGTGTCAGGGTAGCCGAGATCTCCTATGCGACCTCCTCGCATTGTCTCCGCCGATACTTCGCCCGTGGGACGAGAAGATTGTTCTCCGTCCGCTCACGAGTTCGGGGTAGCCGAGATCGCCAAAGCGACCTTCTCGCACCGTCCTCGCCGACATTTCAGCCCGTGGGACGAGAAGACTGTTCTCTATTCGCTCACGGGGTTGGGGCAGCTGAGATCTCCCATGCGACCTCCTTACGTTGTCTCCACTGACGCTTTAGCCCGTGGGACGAGAAGACTGTTCTCCGTCCGCTCATGGGGTCGGGGAAGCCGAAATCGCCAAAGCGACCTCCTCGCATTGTCCTCGATGACACATCAGCCCGTAGGATAAGAAGATTGTTCTCCATCCGCTCACGGGGTCGGGGCAGTCGAGATCCCCATACGACCTCGCGCTGTCTCCGCCGACGCTTCAGCCCGTGGGACGAGAAGACTATTCTCTGTTTGCTCACGGGGTTGGGGCAGCCGAGATCGCCAAAGCGACCTCCTCGCGCTGTCCCCGCCCACACTTCAGCCCATGGGACGAGAAGACTATTCTCCATCCGCTCACGGGGTCAGGGCAGTCGAGATCGTCAAGGTGACCTCTTCGTGTTGTCACTCGAGCTCTATGACATTCACTTCCATGACGAGCCTCCACATAGACCGTGGATGACCTTCGGGACTCGGTCTCCCATGCCTACTTTTTTGAGCCTTGATATCGATCAAAAGAGAGAGTAAGGGAAGCCATACTAACTTTTAGTAGTTACGACATGTAACACCGAGGTCAGCTCAAGCCGAGGTGATCGCTGAGGCGACCAATGCGAGGCGTCCGAGCCGAGACAACTAAGTTGAGGTCACCGAATCGAGGTCTACTTAGCCGACGTAAGATGCGTGCTTCGAGCTCTCGACCTGATCTGCAAAGCCCACCGAGAAGTCTCGACGGGGAGACACTCCGACGCTCAAGTCAGTTGCTAGTCGAGTAGAATGGCCTAACCTAGGGAGTCGAACAGTGTACCTGCATCTGTGGAGTGTCTGCCTCTTTTATAAGGTCAGGTTACCCGTGGAACAATTGGACGACCCCGCGAAGTCCGCGGCTGATCTTCATGATTGTCGCCGGATCGTGGTCATAACCGCCATGCCAGATCGTCCAGATCGTGGTCTTAATGGCTGCAATCATCGGGCGCACGATCTTCGGCCATTACCTCGTCGGTTGATGTATCGGTCGTTACGTGTCGTGAGCCATGCTCCGGGAACCCTGCGGACATGTCGTGCTCCGTATTAGTCAAGGCCGAGTCGGGTAATCCTCGTCCTTGGCCGAGCTAAGGTTGTCTTTCCAAGGAGTGTGAAGAGGTCGTTCTAGCCGACATGAGTCGTTGACCTAGACGACGTCACGGTCTCTGGTCCAAGCCACGTCAGGACGTCGGCTCTGGTACTCTGGGAGGTCAGCCTAGCTGAGGCTCCGGCCGACCCGTGGGGACCCCTATATCACTTACTAAGGCCAAGAAGCTCCCCAAGAATGCTGTTATTCTAATACTAATAGTGTCATTCGAAGACTTCCTTTGATCTTCATTTAAGACATTAAAGTGCACTTGCTCCAATAATGGGAAAAGATCTATGCTTAATATCTATCCCCTCAAATTCTCAAATTCTTGGTTAAGACAAGTCAAGACCACTAACTCTCAAATCAAACTAATGACCGATACTGTGTTGGAACACTCATCACTCGGGAGCATTCCCATCAGTTGCCCGGCCTTCCTCTTCCATGTCCATGTCACCTAAAATGTTTAGAAGCAGGTATGAGCAAACTAGCCCAGTAGGATTTATATCTCAATGTGCGGGCAATGATATAAGTGATTAACATTTTAAGAACTAGGCATGCACGATTAACAAGATATGTATGTATGGGCCGTTGCCATTTAAGGCACTGAATTGCGACCACTGGACTGGTCGCGATTCAAACAGGCAGACAAATCATGGACTGGGTTGTGCGAATGTTGCACCCGAAAAATATCGGGGCTTAAACGAACCCCGGGCGACAAATACGCCCTGGGGGAACCGGGGACAAACCCCCGATCTCCCCCGCTCGGACGTCAGAAACAGACAAGTCCGAGTACTCGCGCCAAACCAGGGTGACCTGGAAGCGAGAAACCCGAAAAGTCTTCATCGACGAAGAGCACGTACTCCGGGTGTCACAAAATCCACGTTCGGAGCGGAGTTCGAAGTCGCGCCTGAAGCCGAAGGGTTCCGGGAGACCAAATGCACGTGCCTCCAGAAAACGGGGACGAACGCACGTGGGACGGCCGAGGAAGCACAGGCAGTGCACAGATGCACGTGCACGGCACGGCCGTCGACCGACGAACCAACCACGGGAGGCCCACAGAGCTCTCTCCCAAATCTTCTTCCGGACAGTGCGGAGAAAATGACGGGAGGCCCCACTTATATAGTGGTGGGCCAAAGGAGGCCCCAAGGGGGGAGCCGGTTAGCCCCCTCGCCAGTGAGGGGGGGCCGCCGGTTCGGCCCCCCCCGCGCCCGCTCAAGGGGGGCCGCCGGTTAGCCCCCCCTCGCCAGTGAGGGGGCCGCCGGTTCGGCCCCCCCCCCCCCCGCCGCGCCCTGCAGGGGGCCGCCGGTTCGGCCCCCCCGCGCGCCTGCAGGGGGCCGCCGGTTCGGCCCCCTCCCGCGCGCCTGCAGGGGGGGCCGCCGGTTCGGCCCCCTCCGCGCGCCTGCAGGGGGGCGCGCCGGTTCGCCCCCCCCCCCCGCTAGCAGGGGGGCGCGCCGGTTCGGCCCCCCTGCCAGCAAGGGGGCCGCCGGTTCGGCCCCCTGGCGCAGGGGGCCGCCGGTTCGGCCCCGCCAGCAGGGGGCGCGCCGGTTCGGCCCCCGCGCCAGCAGGGAGGGCCGCCGGTCAGGTCCCCTGACTGGCGGCCCCCCTCTGCCAGTCTGCCCCGTCTCCAGCACCCTCGCCGGTTCGCGCCCAGCCTCGGCGCTCGCGCTCGCCCTCGACGCTCGTGCCCGCGACACCTCCGCCGAGGAGGGTACCCCGCCGGTATGCCCCCCACGAATCCTATAAATAGGGGGGCATACCCCATTTGCAGGGGGAGCTCCGAATGCCATCTTCGGCCCAGAAAACCCCGGCTTCCACCCAAGAACGCTCCCAGCACGCCGATTCGCCCGTGCCCAGTGCGTGATCTTAAATAGGCCGCACGTGCTGAAGAGCAATCTTTGGCGCCCGTTGGTGTTCTGTTCTCAGCGTTCGGGCTGCATTGCGCCACGTCCGCAGGAGGACGCCACAGGTTGTCACACGGCTCTCAGTGTTTGCACTTAAGTCCTCCGGTGTCATAAAACGACACACGTCGAGGCACATGTGTTTAAGTCCTCCGGTGTCATAAAACGACACACGTCGAGGCACATGTGTTTAAGTCCTCCGGTGTCATAAAACGACACACGTCGAGGCACACGTGTTTAAGTCCTCCGGTGTCATAAAACGACACACGTCGAGGCATGTTACCGGGCGGAGGCACAAACACCCTGTCACGGACATTGATGTATTTTCCATACCGTGTAACGTCCGACGGAGGAACAAACACCCTGTCGTCGACACTCATGTACACGAAATACTTGTAATCGCCCAGTGGAGGTATAAAACCCCACTAAAAGCACCGATGTAAATGTCATAAATATAAATGACATGAGCATGCTTGAATAAAATTGTGGAAATTTATTTGTCATCTGCCTTTTCTTCTTTAAAGTTCGGCATACGGTCTTTTAACAAACATTACGCATTCGAAGGTATTCGAGTGTTATACTCGATGTAAATGAAACATCGACTTCGGTCGGTGGGGAACGGTCCAGTACACGACCACTCCAATCGCCCTGAACGCGAGCGCACGCGGAAAATAAATGAAATGAAATTCGAGGGTATCAGGGTCCACACCCAATACTCCTCGTAAAACAAATCTTTGTCTGTTTCCCGTAAACAGTCTGGCACGCCCAAAATTCGTCATTTCAGAGAAGAAGTGACGAAATAAAATAAATAAAATGAGAAATGAAAAAGAAAGAAAAATCCGCGTTCCAACAGCGACCTCGTGTTTTGGCTCGAAACTCAAGGTTCTAGGGTTTTTTTTTGATGAAATGCTCAATATGAAACTTGTTGGAAACTTGAAGGGGAAGAACCCTATGGCTTTGGTTTCACCTAATTTGACATAGGAATGCATGAATCATGAGGTTAACAAGAAAAGCCCTAAAACTGCGTGACAATGGGAAAACGCTTAATACTCTTAACATAGGTAATGAAAATTGGGCAAAATAGGGGCAAATGAAAGTAGACTTGAAGAGCTTTCAAATGGTATATACCATGTTAAGTTTGAGCCCGAGATCACCTACCTTTGATCGCTCCTAAGGGAAGTCTTATGCACAGGTTGTACACAACACGAGTTGAGGAAGAAGCTTTGGGTTGGGAACGAATTCCTCCTCCTTTGATGCTCTTGCTATCCTCCTCACGACCCCAACATATGGTAAACTCATCCCCACGGAGCTTAGGGAGAGTATTTATAGATTTATGGTTGTTTGGAGTCCTAATGTAATTAGGAATTGACGAATTCTGAGTTTGGTTAGTCCCTTCCTTCATTTGAGGATTCACATCCCAATATGAGTGGAAAATCTATTAGGAAACCTCCTTTTATAGTTGTGCACGAATTTGGGTAGTTTTAGGAGTCCATTAAACTAGTTTTTAGCCCTAATTGGTTTTTTCAATTCAAGTCCAATTAAACCTACGAATTTCCATGATATTTTCTAACTTGAATTTATTCATGGGCCACAAGTTGTCCATTTGTCCAAATCCTACGATGGGATGTTTGGAGTCTACCCATACATTTATTTTAATTTATGATTCACTTTTCTACACATGATAATGGGTTTTCTGACTTATTTCTTAATTACGATAATAAGTCACAATAATTCTTAAACTTAGCCTAAATGATTTTTATTGACCCAAATTTCTTGATGGGTCATTAGAGGATATTATTTGAAGTCCATCTATGATTTTTATTTAATTTTCTAACTCATCTAAGTACGTGTGATAATGATTTTCCTACTTATTTATGAATTATGATAATACGTCGCAAAACGCTTTAAACTTGGATAATCGGATTTTTCTTCACCCGGATCTCTTCATAAGTCGTTTAGAAATATTATTTAGAGTTAAACTATGATTTTTACGAAATTTTCCGATGTGTTTTCACACATACGGTAATGACACGTACGTTTTACTATTTCGATAATATTAAATTTCTTATTTTCAATTTATTTCTAATTTTTTCAATTGCTGAATTTCTGGAGTGCTACATGATCTTTCACTTTCAGAGGGAACAGACCTTAAGGAAGAGGGAACTGGATTCTTCCAACCTGGAGGGAGCCCTTGAACTAAGGCCTTAAACCACCAGTTTGAGATAGCAGGTGGTAACATGGAAGGTTCACCCATAACCCGGTCCCCAAACATGATCTACTGCTCAACTATCAAGTGGATTTTCTATGCTCACATGTTGCCTAATAGAGAGACAAGAGCAAGAAGAAGAGAGAGGAGAGAACAGGTGACAAGAAGTGGTGCAGCTGCCAATTGCAATAGGCTACACACCTCCCAATCTGTTTTACTAATTAATCTAATCACAATCATGACTGAAGTGCCAATGTCACAATGAGTTAAACCAGGTATATATTAGTAAACAAATAAAACAAACCTATGTTCCAAGTATGCCCCTGATGTACATTATCTAAACTTCAAGCATTCTTGGTGCAATTGGCTACATAAGAAGAAAACCCTTTGTTAAGAGTTACATAGAGGGGCAAGGGATGGAGAAGATTATGATCACCATAGTACTTTGATATGTCATCTCAGGTGGTTCTTAGTTAGTCATCAGGCTATTAGGGTTATTGACTGATGTATCATCTAATTTGAAGTATCCTTGATATGTGCATAAATTAATTAGTTGACTGGAGAGACCTACCATATTTCTTAGATCCCTAGTTGGACACTAATTGCATACAGAGGGGTACATTTGGTATTTCATGTACCAACATTTGTAAATGACTATTTCTAGTACCGTTGGAACACATTTAATGAATACCTGCAGTAAGACAAATAAGTATTTTTCATTTAAAAATATGTTCCTTCACTTTTAGAACAATTTTGCACATTTTGAGGAATTTTCAGATGTTTCTTGGATTTTTTTCCTTAACAAAATAGGGCCAAGGTGTCTAGGCCTCGATTGGCTGGGATCAGACTTGCATCAACTGGTCCAGCCTATCTGGAATGGTTTTCATGCCATTGATCCAACTTGAACCCAGTGGCCTACCCTGGATTGTGGTTTGCTGGAGTCGGAGGGAGTTGAATAAATTGACAAGTTTTTCATCATATTCTAATATATAGAGCAAAGATCAAGGAAGCTGAATGGCTGCTAATTGGGTATTTTAAAAATGGTTATGCAGAAGTTACTTCATGCCTTGAAGAAGGTTATGTGCTCGGAATTGGAACATGTGAGATATGTAATTCTCTGTTGATATGCCTCCTATGAAGAATAAGAATCCAGTTGCACCAAACCTTTTCCTACCAATGAGGAAACTCCTTCACTTGGATGTCTCACCAGAGGGACCAGCTCAAGGGTGGAGGTGGAGTGGGGTGTCTGCTCTTTAGATTAGTCTGTCTTCTTTTACACTGTGTGCTTCCAAGAACACCTCTTACAAAGTAAAAACAAGTAAAAATGGTTATTCAAATAATTTTCAATTCCATCCACATGTTCTTCACTACACCTTTTAGTAACTTCTTTGTTTTGCAGTCAATTGATCTCTCCTTTCCTCTTGTTTTCTTTTGGTTATTTGGTGCCTGTTAGGCTTCACAGAACCACAAGGGGCTGATTTCAAGCCAAAATGACATGTTAATCTATTGTCATTTTTGTCTTGCCTATAGTCAACTATACTTTGAGAAGGATCATGAGAGGGACAGCAAATCAATTTTTCTGTCCTTTATTCGTTCTAAGCACTATCTGGAGTGGTGCCGCCTAATATTAAGAAAATCAACTACTGTAAATCCTAACTGCCACCAGGCTAAAGTTGTGATTGATGGTATGAACTAGTCTTCTATTTCATTTTTCAAGAATATAATCATTTCTGGCAGTTTTTTGTTGTATATGGTATGATCTTAGGTCCAAAATTGGAGGAGGCTGGGAATTATTCAACTTAGACATGTCTGTTCTATTTTGTATGTACATTTGCACTAAGTCTATATTCATGGTTACTTGAACCTCTTATTAATTTGATGGTGAATGATATACGAGGAAAAAAATTGCTGTTTGCAATTTCCCTGAAGTTTAGGGATGAATATTTAATGTGATTCACTCACTATTCAGGTGCTCATTTACTCTCCCGATGGGAGGTGCCTCTTTAAATACACAGCTTATGAAAGTGGGTTAGGTGTAAAATCCGTTACTTGGTCCCCATGTAGCCAGTTTCTAGCAGTTGGCAGCTATGACCAAATGTTGCGAGCATTGAACCACCTTACTTGGAAGATATTTGCTGAATTTATGCATGTTTCAACTGTTCGAGGACCTTGTAATGCCGCAGTATTCAAGGTTACTGATTTCTTCAGTTTATTTTACTCTGTTTGAAGATGTACTTTCAGTATTCTTCCTGAACTTTTTTGTTTCTTCTTAGGAAGTAGATGAGCCATTGCAACTTGACATGTCTGACCTGTCTTTAAGTGAGAGCGTACAAGCGAATTGTCCCGGTGAGCATTGGAATGTGAATCATTTTATGTAAGATATTTATTTTAGTGCTGCTGCATTTGGAGAAACAAAAACTAGTATGAGATTGGCTGGTTCATGAAATTTGTCAAACATAAGGGTATAAATTTTCTTAACTTGCCAGCTTATATTTATTTTTATTTAGAAATTTGCATAATGCCTCTGTACCAAGATAAAAAAATTGCCAAATGAAAACATTTTTGTACATTTGGATCCCATCAAAAGTTATCTTCCTGAATCTGCATGTGTCTCGAGAACACGGTCCTTATTTTGCAGATTTTGCATTGTTTTCTCCATCCTTTATCCTAGAGGTAAAATATTTTACCTGTTCTCAGATTTCTGTTTGATTAAATTGAATGCCAAGTGGCATATTGTAGCTGGATGATTTTGCGCATTACGGGAAAAGCGGAAAGGGGATTTTTGGGGTCTGCTTCTTCTGCTTCCCTGTTGATGATGGTGGTTTATGGTCAGATTTAATCAGAGAATGGTGGGGATAGTCTAGGATATTATCACTTGAATTAGACTACTTTTTGGAAGTGGGTGAAGGCACAGTCTGCTTCTTTATTGAACTATTGTTCACTCAGTTTCTGTTGCTAATCTCCTCATTTCTCGTGTTGTCTGATGAGTTCCATGTGTATTGTTGGGAATAACAGTTTTTTTTGCCCTTCTCAAGGTTGAAGGTTGTGGTAGTATTTGATATAAAAGACAATTGTAGGAGACAATAAAAAACATGCTTCAAATTCTTGTTTGGTAACTGTCAAATGAACAATATTCATACCTGTATTTCTTTTGAGTAGCAAGTCCAAGGTGTCCTTCAGATATCATAAAATGGATCCAATGTACCTTGGAATGAGAAAATAGTTGTTCTAGTTAGGTATGAACTGATGAATACATGGTTATATAGATTCATATTTGGAATTGAAGCTATTTCATTTACATAGAAACTATTTACATTGTCCAGAAAATAGTCCGGAAGGTCATTACCGAATTAAATACAAAGTGATGGATTTTCCAATTAACCTGCCTTCTCAAAAGCCTCCTCCAGACAAGCCCAACCCAAAGCAAGGAATTGGTAAGTCTCTCTCTTTCTCTCTCGTGTATGTGTCTTTCATCTGCATATGTATTACATGTGTGCATCTGGATATGCATTTATATTTGTATTGGACTTCATAAGTTTGTTGTTATCACAATCCCCATTGTTATTGAATCAGTGATGGCAACTTTACCTGTTTACCTGAACCTCGACCCATATTACATAATAAAAACTAGCTACAGCTTCTTCTGTACATAAAAGAAAAAGAATAATTCCTTTGCTGCAGAATCTTGAATGGGAGATGTGGAAGAAGAGCAAGAGGAGCAGCCACACTGGCCCACATGCCAGAGCAGCTGAGAAGAGGTGTAGGAAGATAAAAACCAAAAGAAAAAGAGAGATGGAGAAGAGATGAGTAAGTAGTCCATGAGGACTCCTCTTTCTGGCACAGCAAGCATGGGAGGGAGAGAGTCCAACATGAGAGAGAGATTCTCCCTCCCATCTCTTTCTTTCTCTCTCTGCGTCTGTGTCTGTCTGTCTGTCTCTGACTCTCTGTCTGCCCCCTGCTGGTTGGGATTGAGGGACAAAGCAGGACAATTAAAAGGGTGTAGCTCTCTCAACTCTCCCCTCCCACTGGTTAACTTTCAAGGGCAAAAATGAAAAAAAAGAAAACAAAAAGGTCATGGACAGACCCTTGTAGAAAATAGTGTGTTCCATGCCTGGCTAGGCCTATTGGGCCCAGTTCACTGCCTTTTAACGCCTTTTCAGATGGCTGGGTCCCTTATTAAACACTGGTTCATTACCAGATCCAATAAGGTGGATCCTGATTAACTTAAAGTATTGTTTGTGTAGCTGCGGTGCATAGAGGGGCATTTTAGTCCCTTGTTTTATGTTTTCTTTTGGTTGGTTATTAGGGTAGTCAAGTTATTTATCCCTGTTACAAGGGGTTTGTCTTATTCGTACTTTTTTGTTTGAACTACTCTAATTGATAAAACTGCTGGGTTTGGGAGGTCGCAAGTTAGGTTTTTGGACTGCAGTTGCTCCCCCTCCTTTCTTCTTCTTCTTCTTCTTCTTCTCTTCCATGTTCTACTTGCTCTATTATGAAAAATCAACATGGTATCAGAGAGGTCCTGCAGAAGGATTGAGTGGAGTTCCTTTCTCCAAGTTTCTTCAGTCTGCGGCCTTTTTTAGGGCTGTAATACCCTGTCTGCAACAGAAGAACAGGACTGGGTGCTGAGTGCCTCTTTCTTCCTCTTCCTGGAACCACCGGTTGGTGGTCTTCTACAGTCTAGTTAAGGGGTGCGGTCATATTTTGGAGTGTTTTCGGGGTTCTGGAGACACATTATCTTGAGTGCTCTCTCTGGTTGGTGGTCTGGGAGTTTCTTTCTCTTCGTTGCAGCAATGTCTACCACTTCTGAATCCACTTCTCGTGCGGGAGGGGCTGAGTTCTGCACTCTTCTGGCGAGTTCTTCTCTTCCATTGGTAGCCCGATGACGATAAAGTTGAATGCATTGAAGTATCATCTTTGGGCTATCTCGGCTTGTATTTTTCTTGGTGGAAAAGGCAAGTTGGGCTATATAGATGGTACTCTTGCTGCGTCCCCACTTTTAGATTCTAAGTGACTTTCTTGGGATGTTGATAATAGCCTTGTTATTGGATGAATACTTATTGTTGTCAGTCCTGAGATTCAGCACCTTATTATGTATGCTTCTACTGCCTTTGAGATGTGAACTTTACTTGAAAAATTATACGGACATCAGAGTAACATTGCCGGGACATATAAGTTGACGAGTGAAATCCAATCCCTTGCCAATCTGTTATTTCCTATTTTAGTGAGCTGAAGATCAAGTGGCAGGAACTTGATTCACATGTGCAATATAAATGGACTTGCACTGCTGATCAGGCCCTTCACTTACAACATGTTGAGTCCACCAAAGTTTTCTAGTTCCTTCTTGGACTTGATGCTCCCTAATCCCTATGACTCACTACAGGGAAAACTTCTTTCCGTGGATAAGTTGCCTTCTTTAGAGGCAGTTTTCTAAAAAATTCTCAATGAAGAGGGCCGTTGTCAAGTGATGTCTACACCATCCACGGTTATTTCTGCCTCTTCTTCTCATAGGGTGAGTTTGCAGCACTTGTTAACAAGGATACTTCAACCTCCTCTAAACCCAAAGGCAAGGGTACACAGCACCACACTCATTACAATCAAAACAATCATGATGTTGATTTTTGTTGGGAACTTTATCCCGAGAAGAAGTCAAATGAATTCAAGACTGGTGCTGGTGGTAAGGGATGTTGTATTGCAAAAGGAAATGTTGTTGTGTATCAACCCATTGATACTATCCCAACGAATCCCTTGGAGGATAGGTCTAACCATCGTCTGACATTGCCTATCTGTAGAGGATCTTGTCTCAGTTTGGCTAGATGAGTACTTTTTCTTTAGGTACTATTGGGACAATACTTAGTGCTAGCACTACTTATCTTCGGCCTAATTCTTAGATTATTGGCTCAAGGGCTACAAACTATGTGATTGGTATCTCTACTCACTTCATCTCTTATTCTGTCTTTTGGACAAACAAAGTGACCATCGTTGATGGCACTCGAGCCACTATTACAGGCAAGGGTTCCATTCATCTTAATGGTCACCAAGTCCTTCCCTCCGCTCTTCACGTACCCTCTCTATCCGTTAATCTTCTTTCTGTGAGTGGTATCACTAAATCTCTCAATTGTTCTGTAACCTTCTTTCCTACCTGTAGTGTATTTTAGGATCCAAGGATGCAACAGATTGTTGGGAGTGGTCGTGAGGTGGATTGTCTCTATCATTTTGAGCCTGGTGAAATTATTGCTTTTCAATCTTTTGTTTGTAGTAAAATAGATTAGCCGGATAGAGATGTCTACTTGTGGCATTCTTGACTTGGTCACCTCTCTTTTAGATCACTTAGGCTTCTCTTTCCTCATTTGTTTGCTTCTAAATCATCAGTCTCTTTAGTGTCAAGTGTGTCAACTCGCCAAACATTGTAGAACTACTTTTCTAGTTTCAGTAAAAGGAAGTTTAGCACCATTTGATGTTGTTCATTCTGATGCTTGGGGTTCTTCTCCAGTTCCCTCTACAGATGGTCATTGATATTTTATCACCTTTATTGATGATTAATCTCATTTTTTTGGCTCTATCTTTTGTGTTCTTGAAAGGAGCTTCCTGGGATTATCCAAATGTTTTGCAATATGGTGGGAACTTAGTTTGACAGGGAAGTGAAAATTTTCCGGTCTGATAAAGTCCGAGACTACTTTGAAAAAAATCTAAATATCTTTATGGAAGATAAAGGAATGATTCATGAATTATCACGTGCCTAGACCCTCAACAAAATGGTGTGATTGAACGAAAAAATAGACATATTCTTGAAGTATCTTGAGCACTTCTTTTCCACCAAGATCTTCCTAAAAGTTTTTAGTGGTAGGAATTTTCATGCCTCCTATCTTATAAATTGAATGCCATCTCATACATTGGACAACCGAATTCCTTCTCTCATTCTTTGTTCATCTAAGCTCTTGTTCTCTTTGCCACCTCGTATTTTTATATGTTTGTGTTTCATTTATTGCCTCATGCTTGGTGGCACTAAACTTGATCCTCGAGTTGTTCGGGAGCTTGTCTTAGGAGTGTTTTCTACCTAAAAGGTCTGTAAGCTTTTGGATCCTCTTATTGTGAAGAAATATATTCTTAAGGATGTTACATTCTTTGAAAATCAGTCTTATTATACCTCTACTTTGGCTTGAGGGAGGATACTCCCACTCTATCTTCTATTCCATTGCCTTTGGTATCTCCTTTGGTGTCTGCATTGCCTTCAACTGCTACAAATCCTTTGGTTCAACAGTATTCTCCAGGCACCTGGTGCAAGAAGGGACCTTCCATTGAGCTACCATCCTCAATGCCGGTTGGGTCCACTCGTCCTGTCTTTGGTGAGCCTCTCTCTGACTCTAAACTTCCAATAGCAGTTCAAAAGGGATCTAGAGCGTACTCGTCATCCTATTGCTAATTTTTTTTCTTATTCTCATCTATCACCTACTTGCTACTCTTTCTTGTCCACTATTTCCTCTACTACATCCCTTATTCATACTATGAGGCTGTCAAAAATCTAAAGTGGGCACATGCAATGAATGATGAACTCGCAACTCTTTGTGCAAATGGTACCTAGACTTTAGTGGATGATGTGAGACTACACATGTAATGGGACACTCTAATGGCTCGAAGATGAGACAACGATGAACACTAAAGGAATAACAGTCAGACTGACTATAACAGTAATATCAAGAAAATAACCACGTCCCAAACAAAAAGTATGGCCCACTGGCGTCCCTCGTGAAATGGAAACATTGGACCGCGGTAGTTGAGGAACTGCTACCAATGACTAGGGTCAATCTCGTCTACTAACAAGGTCCAGATGGAGCCTACAAGAATAGGGCATCACTCACAAACTCTGGTAGTGACCAAAATTACTGGGTAGGAACTTAATCTCACATCGGCAACAAATAAAAGCATATATTAGATAAGCAAGTAGTAGTGAGTGCCTACCTTTATGCTAGTGCATGGGGAAGACCCTGGCCGTATCATGTGTCCTAAGTACAACAAATTAATATCACAAGTTACATCATTAAAATAATATTGCCCACTCCTCACTTAGAGATAACAGGCTACATGCAAATCTCAGGCTAATAATTACAAGAAAATACTAAAAGACTCAAATGGGCTCCTAATGAGCCAAACTAGCCTCCATGGACTCATTGTTCGAAGCTCTATGAATCTGGGCTGTCACTAAGCCAAATGGATGCTTGTGTAGCGTATGGAGTCCTCCGACAATGGTACATGCATGGAATACATGATTGGATCGGCTAGGAATTGGCCAGGGCCTATCAAATCTAAATCGGGCCAATTCGATCCAGGAATCAGTCGGGGATCAGTCAGAATTGGCTGGAGTTGACCGGCTTGGCTTGGATCGGCCATAACCGATGTGGCGATCCTCGTCGTCTGAATCCTATTAAGGATCTAACTCGACTCCGCTTCTTGCGAACTATTAAGGCCTGCAAGGGATATCATCACGCATGTCCGGTGAGAATGTAAAGAAGATAGTAAAATATGCATAAAGATGCAAATATTTATAATGTCTCACACATGTTTACATGAAGTTTACAATGTCCCAATCAAGGTTTGCCGAATCAGGGCGAATCGGCCCGATTCCCCCGAATCGGTGTGAATCAGGGGAAACCCGATCCCTGATTCGCCCCGATTCCCTTTATATATAATATATATATATATATTATATCATATTTGTAATATATGTTATACGTTATAAATATGATATATATTACATATATGTATTTAATCAATATAAATGTGTCTGAAATATGATATATGTAATATATATAATATATATCATATGATATATTATATATAATATATCCATGCGAATCGATCCGATTCGGATCGATTCTGGGGGAATCGGGGCGAATCAGGAGCAACCCGATTCGCCTTCCGATTCCGATTCGGCAAACCATGGTCCCATGACATAAACTCAAGCACAAAAAGAAAAGTACAACAAACTGGGGCATATCCTGAGGTGTACAACTACAAGTCGTGCTATTTATGGCACCAACCCAGCTCCACTATCCAAAGGAGGATGGGAACTTACTTGCTCGCATTCACTTGAAATAAAGTAGGGGGTGTGATCCTCACAAGTTCATCAGCTCAGTAGGGGAAACTCCCAGAAGCACAGAGCAAAACTAATAACACAAGTAGTAATAATATTTAACTAATGAGCTTGAACTAAACGTAATCTACTGCATTAAAGAAACAAGTGCTGCTGATAGGAAGTAAGCCATTTAAATCATTACTCCATTCTCAAACATAATAAGCACAAGTCAGAAAGGCACGATGCTGCCACTCGAGTCACGGAGACTGGATTGCGATATCAGAATCTGACTCGAACAAACAACATAAGAAAACCTCTCAACTTCGTAGTCAAGGATGAAAGGTCCAATTGTTGCTCCACGCCACACAACAAGAACTGTGGAGGCTAAACTAACACCACCTGCAGCCCGACCATACTGTAGACCTATGCTTGACACACCTCTAGGGGTTCCGGGGACCATAGAGTGAGGCAAGTGGGAACAAAAAACTAGTTGGGGCTTAGCATGTTTGCTGGTGTCCTCTCCCTTAACCACGAGTGCACTACAAGCGACTGGAAGTACAACTACACACACACACAAGGCTATTGTTCCACTGTTGTCTCTCCCTTAGGCAGATGTACAACTCAAACAAAAGAGTAGGGGAGTTAAGGAAGATGACATAAACCTTAATAGTACTATTGTACTGGGACTAATCCCGATCACATCAGTGCTTGGCTCACAGAGAACCTAGGGTACCTGACTGAGGAGGCTTTCTGGAATAAATGTTGGAACCACCAAACTCGACAATTCATATTCTCATAATCAAACATTATATTCGAACCATTATTCATTTAGGTACCTCATCATAGAACCATTCAGCAACCCCAAACCTTGTTAACAAACCATCCTGGACCATCAGGTAACCAAAATTGGGGTTCAGTTGACCAAAAGGTCAACTCCCAAACACTGTCCAATAGAAAATTCTAGGGAAACCTGAACACGCTGGGAGTCCCTGGCGTGTTAAGAACACATTTGCCTGACCGGACGTGTTCTGGGTGAGCACGCACAGGGGTTACTATTGCGTTTTAAATGTGGCTACCCCATTGGCTGCGTTCTCAGACAGCGCGTGTACACACCCACAGGGTTTCACCTAGAAACCCTAGAAAACCTGCATATCTGATGATTCCAACCATTAACCATGACTACAAACATAAAGACCCACTGAAATACTATTGAATCATTCTTTAAAATGAATTACAATACTCATAAATGGCTTCTTTCATATGAGATTACAACCTAGCATGCTTTCTAGCTTTTAAACAAGAGATTATGCAAAAACACTTCAATTTTCACATCTAATTACTGCTAAAACAAGCTCTACCATCCGACCATAGCATTGACCAAGGCGTAGTTGGGGTCTCAGATCGTCTAAGCGCTTAGGCGCCCACCTAAGCGGTGCCTAAGCGTTTAGGACGGAACTAAGAATGAGTTATTTTCAAGTGTCTCTCTTATATGATATTTATATCTCTAAAAATATATATGATGATAAAAATTCAATAAAAAAGATCAGTAGACATAATTGTAATGTCATATCATAATATGGCAAATATATTATTAAAATAATACATAAATATGAGAAATATAGATAATAGCTTCATATCACAAAAAATACTTACAAAAAAATAAAATGTCGCAACAAAAAGATTATATTAAAGCATTAAAAATTAAATTTCAAGTAAACAAACTCACTTTATATATCATAAAGTCATAAAAAATCTAAATTGACATCTTCAAATAAACAAGCACATTAAATAAAAACAAGAAGTGCAAATATCATTATATCATCAGAAAACTAATTTTCAACTTTTAAAACAGACA
Source organism: Colocasia esculenta (assembly GCA_014218235.1). Classification (NCBI taxonomy): domain Eukaryota; kingdom Viridiplantae; phylum Streptophyta; class Magnoliopsida; order Alismatales; family Araceae; genus Colocasia; species Colocasia esculenta. The sequence goes on along the minus strand of CM024755.1, from coordinate 102,250,770 downwards.
AGTAAATATTCATACATGTGAATACGCAAAATGAAAATGAGATGTGCAATATCTTAACACACTTAAAACAAGTAAATTACTAAAGGATATGTTTAAAAATTGAAAAGAAACTAGAAAGCCACAATTCTCATGAGTTTGGCTGATGATAGCTTAGGTTTGACCAAATCCTAGGAGGTTTTAGGCAGACTAAGTGTTGTCAGTAGGAGAGTGAATCCCTTAGAGAAGTCACATATACGTTTGACTTAGACTTTAGTTTTTTAGTGTTCTATATAGTTTATTCAAATTATGAAAATTTTAGTTAGATCAAATTATGAGAGATTAAAAAGTCGACATTTTGATGGAATTACCAAAATTGTGATTTTTTTCTTCGATCGGAGAGTTGACTTTTTATTAGTAAGAGATATGATTTTTCTGATATTTTTATTAGATTTAAATGAGGGGTACTTTCTTAATTTACATATAATGTCTTAAGTAAATAAAAATATTTACTTAAATGATATTCAGGGAAATAAGCTATTAAACCATGCATCATAAGGCCTAGGCCACCCAAGGCGTCCCAGCGGGCCAAGGTGCTTGCCTAGCCCGCCTAGGCACCACCTTGGGACACCTTTCTGGGTCCCTAGAACGCGGACCTTCGCCTAGCCATCAATTTGGCACTTTCCTGCCTAGGCGCCGCTTAGGCAGGCACCTTGACAACTATGACTATAGCCGATCCGATCTGGACGGCCGATCCTAATCCGGATTGGTTGATTCTTCCTTCTATGGGTACACGAGGGCTGGGTCGAAGTAGGCCTGCCCCCTTGTGTCCTGACCAATCCTCCTTGGCTGGGAGGAACTCGACCTTGTCGAGTAAGGGTCTCTATCACACTGGTACCTCTCCAAAAAGTCGGGGTCGATCTACTATAGCTCCTCCCTCGTGACCCATGTGTCATCAGTTGAAGGGCGTCCTCTCTAATGCACCAAGTAGCGCTGGTATGCTCCATCCTTAGAGGTGTCAACCTACTCATCCAATATCTGCTCAATTTGCTATTCCCAAACAAGTATAGGGGCTGAAGGTGGACACTTTTGTGTGGGATCACTCACAAGGGGAGGTGAAGGCTCAAATGGGTTACTGGATATCACTACCAGATTCCGATAGGCTACTAGATCTGAAACATTAAATGTTGAGTTGATACCATTAACATTATCTTCTAGTAGATTAACAACATAGGTATTGAACCCAACCTGTTTTTAAATCTAAAAAGTACCGACTCTACAGGCATGCAACTTCTTCACGATTCTTGAGGAAAACTGTTCAGGTCTGACCCTAATCGTGTCATAATCACCCTCAAAAAGATTTGTCTCCAAATTCACATGATAACATTCTATATTCTAAGGAGAGGTTCATGAACTAACCTGTGAATGGCTCTGGGTACTTAATTTTAATGGCTTCTTCTAATTCCCAAGTGGCTTCTTCTTATTGATGCTTGCTCAATTAGACCTTCACCATTGGAATACCTCAATTCCTTAGTTAATGAAGCTTGCTATCTAAGATCTTGATCGCTTGCTCCTCGTTGGACACGTCCTTATGTAGCACCAAGTCATCATAGACACATCCTTATGCAGCACCTTGTTGGATCACATGTGTAGCATTATAGACATAATTCCTTAGCATTGACACATAGAAGACATTGTACTCAAACGCCAGGTGTGGGGATAGTGCTTGTCTATATGCTACCTCACCAACCCTTTCAAGTATTTTAAAAGAGCCAATGAATCTGACTTAATTTGCCATTGACTCCAAACTTTTGGATCCCACGGCTAGGAGACGTTTTGAGGAAGACATGATCTCCCACTTGAAATTCCAGGGCTCTTCTTCTCTTATCAACATAGCTTTTTTGCCTTGACTTCGCAATCTTCAACTTGTCCCGAATGAGTTGAATGCTTTTGGTAGTGTTTTGCACCAAATTTAGGCCTAACCAGTATCTTTCACCTACTTCTTCCCACTTCCCAGCATCCTGTGACTTACAACTCCTAGCATACAGTACCTCAAATGAGGCCATCTGTCTACTAGCTTGGTAACTGTTGTTGTATGCAAATTCAACCAGTGATAGGTGCTCATTCCAGTAACCTTTAAAGACTATTGCATAGGCCCTGAGCATGTCTTTTATAACATGGTTTGTTCTTTCAGTTTGGCCATCCAACTGTAGATGAAATGTAATGCTAAAATTTAGCTTAGTCCCTAATGCAAATTGCAATGTTTTTTAGAAGTGAGATATAAATCTAGGATCTCTTTTTGAAACTATAGATGATGGAATCAGCGTACTCAAGTCCGTCATGGCACCTCTATTTTAAACCCCAATTTTTTTTCTTCTCTTTTTTTTTTTGAGTAGAGGAACTACATATTTGGATTTCTCGGTTTGAAATTTGGGTTTATGATTCAGGAATTGTCTTGGCTCGGCTAGTCTTTATGACTTGGGAGTCGAGGTTTTTCGGAATTTGGATATTGCCTTGACCTACTTTTGTGGTTTGTTGGCCAAGGGTTTGACTTTTGATTTTTGGCTCATCCGACCTTTGTGGTTTGATGGCTAAGAATTTGGGATTTTACTTTGACCTACCTTTGTGATTTGCTAGCCTAAGGCTGAGATTGGATTTGGCTTAGCTTATCTTTATGGTTTACTGGCTAAGGATGGAGTTTGTTTTTGTTTTAGACTACCTTTGAGGTTTACTGGCTAAGGTTTTGTGGTTTTTTTCCTTGACCTACCTTTGTGGTTTGCTGGCTAAGGCTTGGAATGATTTTCAGGTTTAGCCTACCTTTGTTGTTTGCTGGCTAAGGTTTGAGATTTTAATTTCAACTTAGTTTACTTTTGTGGTTTATTGGCTAAGGGTTGAGATTTTACCTTGGGTTTGACCTACCTTTATGATTTATCAGCCACGGTGGGACAAACCCATAACAGGAGGACTCATAGATGATTTTTTTTTTCTTCTCTCTCCTTTTTTTTTCACATTACCAACCCCAGCACCTTTTCGGGTTTTCACTAAACCTGGCCCCCTCTAACTTTTTCCAACACATCCTTATGGGTTTTCACGCTGAGGGGTTACTCATTTTTACTTGAGTCTCCCTTTTGGGTTATTACCTCAACTAAGTTTTTAGGCCTTTTTATCCTTAGCTATCCCTAAAATGGGGGAGGCTAAGTCTGCTAGGGCACCTCTATTTTAAGCTCCATTTTTTGTTCTCTTTTTTTTTTCAAAGAAGGTGATGACTGGTTCGCCTTTCATGGCGTAGGAGTGAATGTCTTGAACTTTAGAGTTGAACCAATATGTAGTTTACGGTTTGATATTTGAGATTTTTTGATTTGGCTAACCTTTATGGTTTGATAGCCTAAAGTTTGAATTTCGGGTTTGGGGGTTGGTTGACCTTTGTGGTTTGATAGCCAAGGTTTAGAGTTTTGATTTTAGCTTAGTCTACCTTTACAGTTTGTCGGCTAAGGTTTAATGATTTTAGATTTTGGCTTAACCTACCTTTGTGGTTTGCTTGCTAAGGAGAAGATTTGGTTTGAGCTTAGCCTACCTTTGTGGTTTACTGGCTAAGGGAGAGGATTTTCGTTATGATTTAGCCTACCTTTGTGGTTTGTTGGCTAAGGATTTGGATTTTGGTTTTTGGATTAGCCTACCTTTGTGGTTTACTGGCTAAGGGTGAACTTGGTTTGGGCTTGGCCTACCTTTGTGGTTTGCTGGCTAATGAGGGAATTTGGTTATGGTTTAGCCTACCTTTGTGGTTTGCTGGCTAAGGGGGAGGATTTTGGTCTTCTTTTTTTGTTTTTTGATTTGGCCGGCCATGAGGGCTTGCTGGCTAAAGACTTGGTAAACATCTCTCTTTTTTTTTTTTTCACATTATCAATCCCAATGCCCTTTTGGGTTTTCACTAGAGCTGAGCCCCTTTAGCTTTTTCTAACGTGTCTTTGCGAGTTTTTGCGTTTAAGGGGCTACTCATTTTTGCCTGAGATGCCCTTTCAGATTTTCACCTCGGCCGAGTTTTTAGGCTTTCTTACTCTTAACTACCCCAAAAATGGGAGAAGCAAAGTCTGCCAAGGCACCTCTATTTTAAGCCCCATTTTTTTTTTCATTAGGAGTTGATGTGTTTATCAAGAATTAGTGAAGGCGTTGCTTCCCACATTGCGGCGTCAATGTATCGCTATGGTGGTTCCGCCCTCGGCCTTTGTGGCGCTATTTTGACTTTGTTGGTGAAGGGACTCTTGCCTTTGGGTTAAGCACCTTCAGATTGGGGTTGTCATGTTAGGCTCTCCTTTTGAGGAGCTTAGGTTGACGACGCCTTTTTGAAGTCGCATCGACCCAGTCAGCTTCCTTTAAGTGCATTTGTACCACAACATTGATTGCTCACTTGATTTCTTCGAGCAGCAAGTCTTGGAATTCGACCATAAATGGCCAAAGTGTTGGAGGGCTGATTCCTCCACTGACTTTTTGTTTTACTCATCCCCTGGTTTGTCCAGAACTTGGCTTCAGGGATGGTTTCTAGCCCCGCCTTGTTGGGTTTGCTTGACATCAGGCCTGTTGTGCTTGTGTTGAGCTAGTCTTCTTGACCTTTTGCGAAGATCGATTTGACATCCTCTTTCCGAGACTTGCCTTTCTGGCCCTACTCGACATTTAACTTAAGACCCTTTTCCTTGAGTCTTACCTTTTCGGCTTGGATCGTAACTTGACTTGACATTTGATCATGGCACTAGCTTTTCTGACTTGGTCCAAGCTTGATTCATCCCTTGGTCACCGCTTACTGGAGCTGGCCTGACAGACTTCATTCGGAAATTAGTTTGACATTTCATTTTTGTAGCCCACCTTTCTAATTCAATCCAGGGCTTGAGTTGATGTTTTTTTTTTGTTGACACTGGCCTTTCTGGCTTTGTTCGAAGCTTCGCTTTAACATTTGCTTTATGAGGTTAGCCTTCCTGGCTTGGTGCAAATCTTGACTTGACATTTTGTTTCTAGAGCCGGCCATTCTTGGTTGTAAGAGGCCGAGTTTTGATTGCGTGGGGTTTCTGCGAGACTGCTTTAGCCTGATGTACCCCTTGCTACGTTGTGAAGATTCTTTCTTGTTATTGGCTTTCCTCGGGCTTCCGCCTGCGTGGATTAAATTGGCCGATTGGCAGACCATGCTGATGAAGTTGTGGTGGGTCGGCTCGGCTATTTTGCATTATGATGAAGCAGTTTTGAATTATCTTCTCCACTCCATGTTTGAAGATATCATTGATCTTATGTAATATGTCCCAATATCAATTGGGCCCCTTTGACTTGCAGTTGTCTGCGGCTTCTTTAGATTTGACAGACCTTTGGACGATCTGCTGCTTCTTTAGTAGTTGTGCACCTTGGCGGGACGGTGCCTCTAGTTTGTCAAACTGAGACACGTGCCGTTGAGACCCACGCAAGATTCTCCTCTTCCATTTGGATTGGTTCCAAGGTTTGAGGCGTAAAATTGGGCTTCCAGTACATGACCTGTCCCTTTGGTCCTTGCGGACACGGAGGTTTGGCACTTTGGAACACATCTTGCTGCTACTCTGGCATTTCAGTGGACTTGCTCGCTCGAGCTTCTTCCCCCCCTTTTTTTTATTGCAGAGGCCACCTTCTTGGCAAGCCAGGTTTGCTTCATCTTTGAAGGGCGTTCTTCTGTTGCCTTGCCCCCAATCTTGTATCCATACCCTTTTTTGGAGTTCTCTTTATCTTGTCGCCTCCATTGGAGGAGCACGAACTTGTTGGAGGTAGGAATTGCGGGGACGTGCTCGTCCCTCGGTATGATCGGCTCTCCCCAATCGAGCCTGATGCCTAGATTGCTGACAAAAATAATATTGCCGAAACTGGGAGTTGCCGCCTCGCGCTTTGTACCTTTGCGACCAATGTTGCCCCCTCTTTGTGGGGACGACGATGCAGGAGATGGTGTTCATCGAGAAAACTCGGCCTTGGATTTAGCAGGGCTTGATGCCCTCCATCTTGTCGCATCCCTTGAAGGGGTTGGTGATAGCTGCCCTGGGCTTTGTGATCTTATGGTTCTGATGCTACCCCCTGTTTGTGGGGATGGCTATGCGGAAGACTGCGTTTACAGAGAAAACTTGGCCTTGGGTTTGGCAGGGCTTAATGGCCCCAACAACCGCATCTTTGAGGTTGTTTTCGCCGCCTTTGCCAAGTTGGACATAAAGTTAGTCGACGACGATCGTCTTATCAGATCTTGAGGTGATCGCCATCAGCTTCTTGCTTCTGTAGCCTCTAGATTGCCCTCGTTGAGCAAGGGCGACAACGGAGGAAATTACTTGACCGAGTAAACTCGGCCATAAGAAGTGTGGGGCTTGATGCCTCTAGTAGTAGCGGCGGTGATACGTCCACAACCCCTAACATTAACAGGCTTATCGCCCCGCGGGGGTGGGTTTGTGCCCCCTTGTGGTAGGCAACAAGTTTGGTGCTCCGAGCGTGGGTTTGTCCTTTGCAACCGTGAGCTTGATGGCCCCAGCGGTTGTTGCCCTTTGTAGCAGCGGGCTTGATGCCTGCAGCGACAACAGTATCGGCTGGAGCGGCATTGCCTCTTGTTAGCAAGAACAACTTTGGACGGGCTTTATGCCAACATTTTGACCTCAACAGAGAGCCTTATCTTTGATGCCCCCAGCATCAGCTAAGGTCGTAGTATCTTCAACAACAAGGATTTTCCCCTTTGAATTTCTTGCAATAGTGAGAATGAGTCACAACTTTCCACAAAGACAAGGCTATTTCTTTGATAGAGAGCTGAAAAGTAGGAATGGTCCCACCAGGTGAACCAGATTGTCGGATGCGGAAAATTCTCTCTCGTTTTTTTTTTTTTTTTTTTTTTTTTCTGTTTTTTTTTTGCTTTTTTACAGGTGTTCCAATTTGTAAAAATAGACATTTAAAATGTGCTTAATGCGGGTATTTACTTGTCCATTTATTGGATAGTATATATTCCGTGTGATTTATTTTATCAAGCGATTAGGGTTTCGTGTACTGGATCTTTTCCCACCGACTAAAGTCGATGTTAATTCACATCGAGTTGAACTCGAACACCTTTGATTCTCTATCAAAGAACGGCTTTTATCTCTATTTGTTGTGACAACAATGACCTTAATGGTCGCCCTTTATGGGTACACACTCTTGCAAAGGAAGTTGAAGACTTTATTGCTTGTACACATGTAATTTAAATTACAATTAGTCTTTCAAGACTTATACAAGTGGTCTCGATTATACAATTGGGTCTTCAAAACCACATTTGGTCACGATCGGACGCTTCTGAATTTGCTTATGCCATGATCAAACCGTTGGATTTGGACTTCATCACAATGAGACCGTTGGATCGCCAAGATGATCACTACCAGTCCATTGTGTTTGCTTCATAGTCACCATCACCATTTGATTGTAACAGGACCTTTGAGCGGTCTTGCCAGGTTTCCACAAGCTTGTGCCTTTTCTGGGTGCTTTTGTCATTTTCCGGTATCCCAAGGTCTTTCCAGTCATTTAGTGACTTCTCGGGGTACACTTGTTATTTCTTGGCTCTTCAGGGCTTTCCGGTCATTTCATGACCTCCCAGGATTTTCAGCAATTTCTTGACATTTATAGGGATTCCTGCCATTTCTTGGCAATCCCAAGATTGGGGATGGCTAGCCATAAGTTGAGCCCAGGAAAGCGCACGCCACTTTAGAGAAGTGACGTGGTTCCCGCTCCACCGAGCCATGTAAACAGTATGGGCCTTATGTGATTTCCTCCTTTTGAAGGGAGTTTCTACCACTTTCTACTTTTAAGGAGTTTTCTGCAGTTTCTTGTCCTTCAAGGACTTTTCCGCAATTTTCCACCCTTTGAAGAATTTTGCTGCCATTCCCTTCCTCTTCCGGGACTTCTGCAACCCTTCCATATCTAGGTGTTTCTGCAGTATCAACCACTATAATCAGAGAACTGAAAACTTGGCCAACATTGTTTTTTGAAGAAGTGACTCGGAGGAGATTTTGACGCCGGACCACCCCCTACGGGGTGGTTCCCGCATAGAACCCCCCTGTGGGGGGGTCCCAAGGGGGCGTGGGGCACCCCTTTGGCCCTTCAAATCCCTATAAATAGGGGGCGAAGGCCATGATGAAAGAGGACTTTTGGCTGGGAGATGAAGCCCCCCTCCTTTGGGGAAGATGTTTGTCCTTCAAAAAAATATGAAGACCCCATGTGGGCATGACTTGTGTAAAATTACACAAAGGCCCCTAAGGACAAAAAGTTTGTGCATGTGTATTAAACTACATATGCTCTGCCCATGGAAAATGAAAAATTGCAGAAATACCCCGTTGTCCAGAAAATTGTAGGAATACCTCTACTATCTTGGAAAATTACAGGAATACCCCTGCTGTTCTGGAAAAGTATAGGAATACCCCTGTTGTCCAGAAAATTGAAGATACGTCCCTGTGGCAGAGAAAATGGCAAGAAATAGTCCGAAAGTTCACGTCTTTTGTCCGACCCAGTGGAGCAGAACCCACGCCACTTCTATGAAGCGGCGTGCACTCTCTTGGGTGTGACTTAAGGCTGAACACATTGAGAGTTCTCGGAAAACGTCAACAAATGGCGGAGAAGTCCAAGCAAGCCGATAAATGCCAGGAGTATCCGGAAAAGTCAATCAATGACGAAAATACCCGGAACCGATCGAAAAAGTCAAGAAATGATCGAGAGGCCTGGCTCATGCCATTTGCACGTCCCGGTCTAGAGGGACCCACGCCGCTTCTATGAAATGGCGTGCGCTCTCCTGAGCCCAGCTTATGGCAGACCACTCCAAGTCTTGGGACTGTCAAATAACGACAGAAACCCTTAAACATGTCGAGATATGGCCGAAAAGCCTCGGAAGGTCAAGAAATGACCGAAAAGCCCCGGGAATAGCCTCTGGGTTTATTAACTTCGAACACCTGAGATAAACGGGTTCGAAGGAGAAAAAGGACAAGCAAAAAAAAGTGAGAGAATCCCCCCCAGCCCCCCAGATCCGAATCCAAGGCCAAAAGATTCTAAGGAAGAGCTTTGGGAGAAGAGTGTTTGGAGGGTACCTTTGTTGTTTTCCCGTCTTCTGTGCACCGGTCACTCGCCGTCTACTTTGGAAAAAGACAGACCGTTGGTGAAAAAGTAGCACCGCAGGTCTAATATTAACCATGCTCTTTTGTAAATAAGTCTTTATGTGTTTTCAAATAACACATGTGTGAAGACATGATGTTGTAAACACTTAATGGTGGCACATACACCCCATTAAGGATATAAATGCAAATATGCGACAAAATATTTGAGGATAATTATGGATGTCCGAAATACCCCTCATAACCTCGTAATATCGGCAAGGTCTTTTAACAAACGTATCGTATCAAAGGTCTTCGAGTTTTCACTCAATGTAAATAAAACACCGACTTCGGTCAGTAGGGAATGGTCCAGTATACGACCACCCCAATTGCCTGATAAAACAAACGCGCACGAAATATATACATATAAATGTTCGAGGGCTTAGGGTCTATACCCGATGCACCTCATAAATATCAAACTTTGTCTGTTTATTTTAAACAGTCTGGCACGCCCATGCATAGATACACATGCACCCATATATTTTTCTTACAAAATGGATAATATATGTACGCATAAAATAAATCGATATGTCTATCTTTTCCGCGTTCCCACAGTCTGGTACGCCCGGTGGGACTGTTCCTACCTTTCATACATATGTAAAAAGACCTTATGCCGATATAGGTTATATGATGGTTGACATCCACCCTGCAGGTTCAAAAGGAGTTGAAGCTGGCGTGAAAAGCCCATCTCCACCTACAACCACTTCAACTGAAGCAAATGGCAGCGGTCACACACGGTCCGCTCGTCGTTGCCAACCACGCCAAATGTGGTTACCTTACGGTCCTTACCACTCCTGTGGTATTTGGCGATTTTCCTGCTATCATGGGTTCCCCCTACTTCCTAGGGGTGGTGCCCGTCGTCCAAACAACGTCGACGGCAGCACCCAAAGTAGCAGCGGCTGGGGGTATTAAGCCCCACCCGAATCAAGGCCTGAGTCTTCTCGGTAAACACCATCTCTTGCGTCGCAGTCCCTATAAAAAAGGGGGCAACGCCAGAGCCGTAAGGGCAATAAGCCCAAGGTGGTTGTCTCCAACTCCGGCAAAACCGTTCTCGTCGGAGACGTGCACATCCGGCTCGATGGAGGCGAGCCGATCATGCCAAGGGATAGATGCGTCCCCACTATACCCACCTCCAACCAATTCACTCCCCTCCAGGGGATGCGACAAAGCAAGCAGGACTTCCCAAAAGGATCCCAGCCTGAGTGAGCGTCCAGCTCGACGCCTCACCAGCCTTGCAAAATGAGGCAAATGTGGGTCACTAAGAAGGAAGCTCGCCAAATCAAGCAAGGAAGAGCGGGCCAACCCTCACAAAACCCGAAGAAACAACATTCTGAGCCAGAAAAAGCTCAGAAAAACGAACACCCTCGTCCCCGCGGATAAAAAAGGAGGTGAATATATCGGAAGCCCAACTTCGTCTCCTCCCAGGCGGAGCCTACCCCAGGAGAAGATACAAGTTGCCACGAAGCTCTCGCACCACGAGTCTCAGTCTTTGAAAGACTGAGCACCTCAGTCTTCGACAGGCTGGGGGCAACACTTCGCCCAGGCGTGCAAAAGCCAAAGAAGCGAAGGGTGTTGCGGACGCATGAAGAAGGTGGAGGAATGAAAATCTTCACCTATTATGCTTCCGGCAAGGACCTGGCTGAGCCATCCGGCGTCCTCACGGACGTGAACAGGGTAGATGAACCCGACCGTGGAGGTGATGCCGTCCACCGATATACCCGAAGTGCTGCCAGAAGACATCCTCAAGAACATCACGACAGTCAGGCTGGACCCTCAAATCAGGGGCTAGTCATGGAGCCGCCACCTAAATATGATCAAGGGTCACTCCCGGGCCAAATCCAGGAGGACCGTGAAGGAGCAGATGAAGATGAGGTCACAAGCCTCCATCTCGAAGACCGACACCTCCCAGTTGATGGAGGACGACCTGAGCTGTTCTTCGTGCCGCCAACCAGAGCTGCTTTTCAGGCGATGACAGATGATGCCAAATATGAAGTTATGCAGCGGGTAGACTGAAATGGCCATTCTCATGATGGAGATGGGGTAACAGGCAGGCGCAAATGTGCCACGCTGCCCTGTGCCGACGACAAACCAAAATGCTCGGAGAAGACATAAACCAGGCGAATTGCTCGATGTCAACTAGCAGGCACCCGCGCCCAATGACTGTACCGTCGATCCGGGCCAGCACCTGCGCCGGGACATAAACTCCCAAGCCTCTGCAGCTGAAGACATTGTGGCCCAGCGGCGGATGATTGAAAAAATCGTGGATGATCGTTTCGCTCAGCGAGGCGAAGGGACTGCTACTGTAGATCTGTACAGTGTGCCATATCCCGTCCACCATCAATTTAAAAAGTTGCCACCGGATTGCCCCAAGGCACCAAAATTGCAAAAGTTTGACAAACAGGGCTCGCCAAATGAGCACCTGGCCTACTATATAACGGCAATGGGAGATTTGGCGTTTGATGAATCCTATCTCCTCCGTTATTTTGCAACCTCCCTGACGGGTACTGCCTTCTAGTGGTACTCGAGGTTGAGGCCTAACTCCATTGTTGATTGGGCTGATCTTCAAAAGAAATTCATTGACCGTTTCCAAACTGCCGAAAGGAATGTGTCGTTGGTAGAGCTATGCTCTCTCAAGCAAAGAAGAGGTGAAACGACACTCAACTTCATCAAGCGGTGGCAGGACTTCAACATGAGGTGCGACAATCCCCCGATGCAAGAAGATGCCATGACCATCTGTCGGCAGGGCCTGGTGGCCGAGATAAGTGAAAAGCTGCTAGACACCAATATCAAAGGCTTTGACTAGCTTAACTCAGTCGTCGCGGAGATTGAAATGTTCTTCGCTGACAACCCAGTGCACGCGTCCTCCAAAAATAAATCAAATAAGGAGCGTGCCTCTGGTAAAGAAGTCAATGCTGTGGACTTCTCACCCGCAGGCCAAGGAAAGAAAGTCTCGGTCTCTGGCGCTCCAAGCAAGAAGGCAGAAGGAAGGCCGCCTTCGCCTTTGTTGCCCAAGCGCATGAATACACCCTACTCCTTCAAAAAGGAGCATATAAGGAAACTCTTCAAGTTATACATGAAGGATGACTTAATCACACTCCCAGGGCCAGAAAGGCCGGGCGAGGTGGATAGGGTGAATGAGCCAAACTACTGCCTCTATCACCGCATGCTGGGGCACTCTATTGAAAATTGCTATGTCTTCAAAAATGAAGTGCAAAAGTTGATCCAGAGCCGCCTCATTGCAATGCAAGGCAACTTGGTTGATCCTCCACACCCCCATGCTTGGGATCAATCGAAGCAATCGGCCAATGTGATCCATGCCAATGTCCTGATCCCCAGGCTAGATATGTCCGAGGCAGATCTATGGGACTCTCAGTCCATAAACGGACACGAGACCCATTGTTTCTCGGCCTTGGGACACAGGTCGTTGCCAGAAGCAGTGCAAAGCCTCGAAAGGCAGGTCCAGTCACTGCGACACGGTCAACACAAGGTGCTTTTATATTTGAGGAGCATGGACGAGCGTTTGACTGCTCTCCATCAAAGACTCCTAGTCCCGGTGGCCACGTCTGCACTCCCGACTCGTCCCCCGTCTGGAGGATGACTCTCGGAGGAATCTTCAAGTCCGTCTGATGATGAGGCAGTGGAAAGGCTATATTCTTTCCCGCGCCATCGGACTTTGGCAATCTTCCGTGCCTGCTTACGAGGAGGGTTATTAGGCTGCCAGCCGCCGACAAGTGTCCCAGCGAACTACTGCATGTATCACCAAGTCGCGGGACATGACCTGGAGGATTGTCTTGCCTTCAAGCCTGACTCCCCGAACCTTAGTAAAATCATAGTCCTCTGGGGCGAAAAGCCCCAACCCATCCCCGAAATAGAAGTGCGGGTGAATTCCTTCATCTTCGACCCCTCTGACGAAGAAGAAGAGTTGGAGAAGGTCACGAGCAAGCTCCCCCGCCAAAGGGTTATAGAGCAGACTAGTCGGCCGGCTCCGTTTGAAGAAGATAAAGGAGAGACCTCATCCACGGAGGAAGGTCTCTTGGTCCCTTTATTCAAGGAGAGGCTAGATGAACAGCCAGGGGCGAAGCAAAGCGACAAATTTGGGCAGCCGCCAGAATCCTTGGCAGACACGCTCCTGCCATTGGATCAAATTCGCACTCGAGCCGATCACAAAATCATACAGTATATGAAGTGGTTCCCTACCAACATCACTGTATGGGACGCTATCGCTTGGAGCAAGGAGTTGAGAGGGGCCCTGTTGACACGGGAAAGATATCACTTCGACATATCATTTGATTTTTGAGGCTCATTTGATTTTATTTGGTTCATGTATCATTTCACATGCTTTGAATTGTGTATTGTGATTTGCGGGGCGTGCCAGTCTGTCTAACAGACAGAAGAAAGAGTCCGCGCAATGCGAAGAGAAATATTGGGTGTCCATGAAATGGACAGAGGTGTCCGTGTGACGGACGACTGGGTTGTCCATGAAATGGGGGGATGCCCGTGTGCGGGCGACTAGGGTGCGCCGTTTTTTATCTGAACTCCTTGAGTCCCGTATCTATACTCATCAGGTGATTGGGTAGCATGTGCTGGAACCTCTGTCTCCATCGACCGGAGTCGATGTACATTTACATCGAGTTAAGACTCTTGGTGTTATTTAACACCAGTTTTAACCCGAACACCATTCATAGCAAAGGGGATGAGAAAGTACACACTTTTTTAGAAAATCCTGGTCATGATGTATCATTTTTTTTTTTGGTTATTTTTGAAATACTTTTGCTTCGAGTGTTTCATTTGAAAAGACTACCTTTGTGGAGTCCGAAATATGACTTTAAGAAGGGAACGGTATATTTCCGTGAACCCATTTGGGTCTCCCTCCTCTCCTTTTTTTTTGAGAAAGATGTTGTTTGAAGGTTTTATTTTGGAAAACCTGAGGATTATTATTGCAGACAGGCATATACCCGTGCATTTGATTCTGAACTTGGGGGAAGTTGTGATTCAAAGTAGCACTTCTGTATTAGAAGAGTCGCTACATTAATTCTTTTATAACATCCTTCTTTTAAATGAAGTCTGAATTGAGGCAGAATTTCCTTTCTCCTCGTTCATCGTTTCATTTATTCATCATTCATTTTTCTTTGCTTGTATGAGTATGATTTTTGGAGAACGTATGCACATATCTCCATGGATGTTCTTGTCAATTTGAAGTTCCTTTCTGGAAACTGTCCATATGAACACAGTTCTTATGAGTATGCATCATGCTGCTCTTTGGAGTATCTGAGCACAGTTCGGGTCCCATCACAGTTCGGGTCCTGTCACAGTTCGGGTCCTGTCACAGTTCGGGTCCTGTCCTCTTTTTCTTTGGATGTGTGTATATTATCACAATTTCATAAATTTATTTTGGTAGAGTTTCCGCTTATGCGGAATGCCCTCACGGAGATATATTCATGTACTTATATCCATGTGTCCTCAGAGAATCTTTGCCCGGAGGGATTTTGCCTTTAAGAAGTATGTATGTATAAACACAAATTTGCAGTTTATGCATATTTTCCTCACCGGTATTCCCTTTTGAGTGGAATGTCCGGTAAAAGGTACCATCTGCATATGCAGAATCCCTTTTGAGAGGTATACGCATATAATTGCGAATTTTATGATTATATAAACACGTCCGTAGTCGGAGACTCCATTTGGGCAGAGTTTCCTCTTGGAAACACATGTATATGAATACAAAGTTTGTGATTATATTGACATATTTTTTAGAGGGAAAACTCTGACATAGGCAGGGTTTCCTTCCAAGAAACATATGTGTATAGGCACAAATTTGAGTTTTATAAATATGTTCTTAGACGGAATCTCCACTTGGGCAGAGTTTCCTCTAGGAAACATGCATATAAAAATACAAATTTATGAATATACAAACATGTTCTCGGGCAGAATCTCCACTTGGGTAGAATCTCCTCTAAGAAACATATAAATATACACACAGATTTGAACTTTATAGATATGTTCTTAGGCGGAATCTCCACTTGGGCAGAGTTTCCCCTAGGAACATATATATAAAATACGAATATGTGAATATATGAATACGTTCTCGAGCAGAATCTCCACTTGGGCAGAGTCTCCTCTAAGAAACATATGCATATAGCACAAACACACCATCCCGGAGAGTTTAAAACTCGATGGGAGGTGGCATAAATAACAAAGGTATCTAAAATACCATATGTCCGAAACGGACGGTATTTAGAACCTATAGCCCGTGAGGGCCAGTGCCGCTATTGCGGACTTTTAGCCGATGAAGTTTGCCGATGCCGTACCTTGGCTCACAAAGAAACGAGATTGAAAATGGATTTGGAAATTTCTATTTCCTTCAAGAAAGAGGAGGGCTAAAGAGCCAGGGGCTTTTACATGGAGAATGGGGGATCCGGGAGAATAGAAGCCGGAGCCGAGGGTTTCCAAGCCGGGGTCGGAGGCGAGGAGCCGGAGAGCAGCCCTCTTCATGGGGGATGGGGGTGCCTTTTATAGGGGAAGGCCCCCCCCTTACATGCATGGGTGGGGAGTTTAAACCGATGAGAGTTCCATCGGTAGAGGGAAAATTCCCTCTAACCGATGAGACTCTCATCGGTTAAAGCTAACCGATGAGACTCTCATCGGCTAGAGAAAAAAACTCTCTAACCGATGAGACTCCCATCGTTAGAGGGTTAAAGACCCTCTAACCGATGGGGGTTCCATCGGTTAGGCCTTTTTTTTTTATTTTCTGTTTCTTTTTCTATTTTCTATTATATATTTTTTTTTGTTTTTCCTGTTTTCTGTCTTTCTGTGTTTTTTTTTGTTTTCTTTATTTTTCTGTTTTCTGTTTTTTTTTTTTTTAAAGGGGATTCCCCTTAACCGATGGAGGTTTCATCGGTTAGAGGGGAATTTCCCCTAAACCGATGGAACTCCCATCGGTTAGAGGGGAAGACTCCCCTAACCGATGGCACTTCCATCGGTTGAAGGGGAATTTCCCCTCAACCGATGGAACTCCCATCGGTTGAAGGGAAAAATCCCCTTACCGATGGTAGTCCCATCGGTTAGGGGATTTAAAGGGGATTTCCCTCAACCGATGGTGCTTCCATCGGTTTGGGAATAATCCCCTTAACCGATGGTAGCCCCATCGGTTAAGGGGTTAAAAATTTTTTGTGTCCACAAATGCCCCCCACGGGAAGTGCGCCGACGCCGAAGGCGGAGGGGGACGTCCCGTGCGTTCTTCGAGCCGTGCTTCTGATCTTCATGACTTGACAATGAACTTGAATCGGAAGCACTTGCACTGTGAAGTCGACAACCTCGGGCAACGATCGACTTTGTCATGCTTCTTGTGCTGAGCGATCAGCTCCGCTTCCTTGGATTTACTCAGAACTGACTTTGGCTTTCTTTGCCTGGATCTTTGCCTTCTGGATTTCATCTCAGGGATTTTTTTTAGATCTGCCTTTCTGGCTTTGTTGACTATGAATTTGATTGAGGACTCAATTGGTGAGACTCGTCTTTCTGACTTTGCTCAATAACTTGATTTGAGAGAGATTTTTTTTTTGACTTGTGATTCTGACTTGATTCGCAGTTGGATCCGATATCACTTTCCTGAGCTTTGCCTTTTTGGCATTTGCTTGGATTGGATTTGACATCTTTTCCTTGAATCTTGTCTTCTTGGCTTTGTCCAAGATTTGGCATGGTATTCGGCTACTGAGGCTAACCTTCTTGGTTTTGCGGCTATCTTTCTTCTTCCTTTTTTTTGTATCTGTTTTGAATTCTCAACCATCCTTGCTCCGGAAGTTGTTGGAGACAGGAATGGTGAAACTCATTTGAATATTTCCTCTTCTTCCAGACCCAAGAGAGCTGGAAAAAGGGGTGTGGCGGATTCCGCCTTATCTGGCGTGACTTTCTTTTCTTTTCTTTTCTTCTCTCATCATTGTCATTCATGACTTTTCTTCTTGATTTATCACTTATCCCTTTTTTTTTGACTTATCTACCTCAGATGACGAGACAGATGAGGAAAAGTGCTGGTCCGATTGCTTCGGGCGGCCATGCCTCTTTGCCTGGAGGTTCTCCTTTCCTTTGTGGAGTGGAGCGTGAGAATTCCTCACAGGCAGTTGTCGATTTTATGCCTGAGATTGATGATAATGAACCATCATTTGACTGTCTGTTTTCTTGAGATAGCCGTGACGGATGACGGTGCCTCTGGATTTGCTGAGCTGAGAGTCTCGACGGAACAGTATTCTTTTGCTCCTGTCGGGCCTTATATTCCGATGTCTGCCAAGGAATATTCTGCCATGGAATCAACTCCTGCAGGTGACTTCCTTTACTGAGCTCATATACAGTCTTCAAAGATGATGTTTTCTTTTCTGATGTTGACTTTCTTTCCTTGTATTCAGGTGACCAGGTCTTCTGTGATCAACTCTTCTCTGGGGGATGATGGATTCATATTCTGTATCTGTGGCTAATCCTCTCTTTCCACTTTTGGGGAGATGCAGGGAGCCCATTTTTGGAGTTTCAAGCTTATTCTGCCTTTCAAGTAGGTGATGCTGCGAGTGACGATGGTGTTGAGCATGGTTGTTGGGAAGGAGAATATTGCCCGGTTGGTACGCGAGCTTCTTTGAATCAGGAGGCTAGAGATGAGGCCATAGATTCGGAAGAAGAAACTGCCTATGTAAGAAACGGAAGGAACTTCCGCCAGTCGACAGCCTCCAAAGTTAAGGAAGTTGAACAGCCGAAGAGGAAAAAGCCTTCCTGCCTCTGCTTTTCAGTATGACATTTACATGCTGAGCTCATTATCTTGCCCCCCCCTTTTTTTTTGACTTGCATGTAGCGATCACCACTCTTTGTATGTTTGTACAAAAAGTGACTTGTGACTTTGTAAAATACAAGGTGAAGGACAATGGCGGTCCTCTTTTTCATTTTCCTCCTTTCTTGTTCTTTTTTTTTTTTTTCTTTTCTTTTTCATCTCCCTTTTTTTTTTACATTACCAATCCCAGTGCCCTCTCGGGTTTTCACTAAGACTGGCCCCCTTTAGCTTTTTCCAACATGCCCTTTCGGGTTTTCACGTTGAGGAGTTACCCATTTTTGCCTGAAGCGCCTTTTCAGGTTTTCACCTCAGCCGGATTTTTTGATCTTTTTACCCTCAAGCATACAGTGAGTCGTATACTTAAGTCCATCGGAGTATCTTTATTTTTTAACCCTTTTCTTTTTTTTTTGTTTTTTTTTGTTTTCTTTTTTTTGACTTGACTGTTGAGGGCTCGACTGACTTGGATAATTGAATGGCTAAGGTTTGGTTGTAGAATGAGCGGTGTATTCGGATGTGGTTTGAGATTTGAATTTGGCCAATGATTGGAAATTCGGATTTGGAATTTGGATCTGGATGTGGATTTGGGTTTGAACATGAGTATGTTGGCTTACCTTTGTGGTATTTTGAATTTGGGTTTGGATATGGATATGAGATTTGGGTATGATTTAGCCCTGGACTTGGTTTGAATGGGCTCTGAATGGTGTTTAGTGTTTTGGCTTTGGGATTTGAACTTCGCCCCTCCTTGATGGCTTGGTGCCGGGATGAGGGGTTTGCACTTGAACGGTGTTGACACGGGAAAGATATCACTTTTTGGTGTATCATTTGATTTTGGATGCTCTTTTCATTTTATGTGGTTCATGTATTCATTTCACATGCTTTGAATTGTGTATTGTGATTTGCGGGGCGTGCCAGTCTGTCTAACAGACAGAAGAAAGAGTCCGCGCAATGCGGAGAAGGTATTTTTGGGTGTCCATGGAACGGACGGGTATGATGTCCGTGGAACGGACGGGTATGATGTCCGTGGAACGGACGGGGATGCCCGTGTGACGGGCGACTAGGGTGCGCCGTTTTTATCTGAACTCCTTGAGTCCCGTATCTATACTCATCAGGTGATTGAGGTAGCATGTGCTGGACCTCTGTCTCCATCGACCGGAGTCGATGTTACATTTACATCGAGTTAAGACTCTTGGTGTTATTTAACACCAGTTTTAACCCGAATACCATTCATAGCAAAGGGGATGAGAAAATACACACTTTTTTAGAAAATCCTGGTCGTGATGTATCATTTTTCTTTTGGTTATTTTTTGAAATACTTTTGCTTTGAGTGTTTCATTTTGAAAAGACTACCTTTGTGGAGTCCGAAATATGACTTTTAAGAAGGGAACGGGTATATTTCCGTGAACCCATTTGGGGTCTCCCTCCTCTCCTTTTTTTTGAGAAAGATGTTGTTTGAAGGTTTTATTTTGGAAAACCTGAGGATTATTATTGCAGACAGGCATATACCCGTGCATTTGATTCTGAACTTGGGGGAAGTTGTGATTCAAAGTAGCACTTCTGTATTAGAAGAGTCGCTACATTATTCTTTTATAACATCCTTCTTTTAAATGAAGTCTGAATTGAGGCAGAATTTCCTTTCTCCTCGTTCATCGTTTCATTTATTCATCATTCATTTTTCTTTGCTTGTATGAGTATGATTTTTGGAGAACGTATGCACATATCTCCATGGATGTTCTTGTCAATTTGAAGTTCCTTTCTGGAAACTGTCCATATGAACACAGTTCTTATGAGTATGCATCATGCTGCTCTTTGGAGTATCTGAGCACAGTTCGGGTCCTATCACAGTTCGGGTCCTGTCACAGTTCGGGTCCTGTCCTCTTTTTCTTTGGATGTGTGTATATTATCACAATTTTCATAAATTTATTTTGGTAGAGTTTCCGCTTATGCGGAATGCCCTCACGGAGATATATTCATATGAACATGTACTTATATCCATGTGTCCCCGGAGAACCTTTATCAGGAGGGATCTTGCCCTTAAAAAAGGTATGTGTGTATAATCATAAATTTGCAGTTTACGCATATTTTCTCACCGGTATTCCCTTTTGAGTGGAATGTCCGGTAAAAGGTACCATCTGCATATTCAGAATCCCTTTTGAGAGGTATACGCATATAATTGCGGATTTATGATTATATAGACATGTCCGTAGTCGGAGACTCCATTTGGGCAGAGTTTCCTCTTGGGAACACATGTATATAAATACAAAGTTTGTGATTATATTGATATGTTTTTAAAGGGAAAACTCTGGCATGGGCAGAGCTTCCTTCCAAGAAACATATGTGTATAGGCACAAATTTGAGTTTTATAAATATGTTCTTAGACGGAATCTCCACTTGGGCAGAGTTTCCTCTAGGAAACATGCATATAAAAATACAAATTTGTGAATATACAAACATGTTCTCGGCAGAATCTCCACTTGGGTAGAATCTCCTCTAAGAAACATATAAATATACACACAGATTTGAACTTTATAGATATGTTTTTAGGCGGAATCTCCACTTGGGCAGAGTTTCCCCTAGGAAACATATATATAAAATACGAATCTGTGAATATATGAATACGTTCTCGAGCAGAATCTCCACTTGGGCAGAGTCTCCTCTAAGAAACATATGCATATAGCACAAACACACCATCCCGGAGAGTTTAAAACTCGATGGGAGGTGGCATGAATAACAGAGGTATCTAAAATACCATATGTCCGGAATGGACGGTATTTAGAACCTATAGCCTGTGAGGGCCGGTGCCGCTATTGCGGACTTTAGCCGATGAAGTTTGCCGATGCCGCATACGGATAACCTCTCAACACTCGGGGGAAGAAGATTTGGTACCTTCACTCACACAAGAAATGAGATTGAGAGAGGAGATCGGGAAACTTTGGGAATTTGGAATTTTTCTATTCTTTGGGGATTTCAGAAAATAGGGGGGCAGTAATTTCTCCAGGGAGCCGGCATCTCCCCGGGGCCGACCTCTTCAAATGGGGGGATGGGGGGGGCCTTTTATAGGGGAAGGCCCCCCCTCTTACATGCGTGGGAGTGGGGGTTTAAACCGATGAGAGTTCCATCGGTTAGAGGGAAAATTCCCTCTAACCGATGAGACTCTCATCGGTTAAAGAAAAAAACTCCTCTAACCGATGAGACTCCCATCGGTTAGAGGGTTAAAAGCCCTCTAACCGATGGGGGTACCATCGGTTAGGGCTTTTCCTTTTTTTATTTTCTGTTTTCTATATTTTTATTTTGTTTTTTTTGTTTTTTTTTTTCTGTTTCTGTGTTTTTCTGTCTTTCTGTGTTTCTTTATTTTCTGTTTTCTGTTTTTTTTTTTTTTAAGGGGATTCCCCTTAACCGATGGAGGTTTCATCGGTTAGAGGGGAATTTCCCCTAAACCGATGGAACTCCCATCGGTTAGAGGGGAAGACTCCCCTAACCGATGGCACTTCCATCGGTTGAAGGGGAATTTCCCCTCAACCGATGGAACTCCCATCGGTTGAAGGGAAAATCCCCTTAACCGATGGTAGTCCCATCGGTTAGGGGATTTAAAGGGGGATTTCCCCTCAACCGATGGTGCTTCCATCGGTTTGGGGAAATAATCCCCTTAACCGATGGTAGCCCCATCGGTTAAGGGGTTAAAAATTTTTTGTGTCCACAAACGGCTGGAGAGGAAGGAGCCTTCCTGCCTTTGTTTCACAGCATAACACTTGTATATTGGGCTTGTTGCCTTGATCTCCTTTCTATTTTGCATGTGGTATCTGTCACCCTCTGCAAGTTTATAATGTGGTGACTTATAACTTTGTGGATGTATGAATGAAGGACTGAGAAATCCTCCTTTTTATTTCATTCATGTTTTTTCATTTTTTTTTTTTTACATTACCAGCCTTAGCGCCCTTTCGGGTTTTCACCAAGACTGGCCCCCTTTAGCTTTTTCCAACGCGCCCTTTCGGGTTTTCACGTTGAGGGGTTGCCCATTTTTGCCTGAAGTGCCCTTTCGGGTTTTCGTCTCAGCCGGATTCTTTTGATCTTTTTACCCTTAAGAGTACAAGGGATGTACTCTCAAGTCCATTGGGGTATCTCTATTTTCAACCCCTTTCTCCTTTCTTTCTTTTTTTTTTATTGAAGATTTGGCTGGTTCAGATGGTCAAATGGTAAGGGTCTGGTTTTGAAACGGATGGTGATCTGGGATGTGGAGTGGATGATGGTCTGATTGTGGAAGGGGTGGTGGTTTACCTTTGTGGTATTTTGATTTGAGTTTGGATATGCGCATGAGACTTGGGTATGATTTGGCCCTGGATTTGGTTTTGGATGGGCTCTGGAACAGTGTTTATCACTTGGCTTTGGGATCCGAATTTCGCCCCTTCTTGATGGCTTAGTGCCGGCGTAAAGGGGTTTGCAATTAGATTTGAATAGCCGGAGAGGAAGAAGCCTTCCTGCCTTTGTTTCATATCACCACATTTGTATATTGGGCTTGTTGCCTTGATCTCTTTTCTATGTGGTATCTGTCACCTTTTGCAAGTTTGTAATGTGGTGACTTGTAATTTTGTGAGTGTATGAATGAAGGGCTGAGAAATTTTTTTTTTTCTTTTTTTTTTCACATTACCAGCCTTAGCGCCCTTTTGGGTTTTCACCAAGACTGGCCCCCTTTAGCTTTTTCCAACGCGCCCTTTCAGGTTTCACGTTGAGGGGTTATCCATTTTTGCCTGGAGCGCCCTTTCGGGTTTTCACCTCAGCTGGATTTTTGATCTTTTTACCCTTAAGTACACAAGGAATCGTATGCTTAAGTCCATTGGGGTATCTCTATTTTTAACCCCTTTCTCTTTTATTTCTCTTTTTTGGACTTTGGCATGCACTTAAGGTTTGGATTTGGGGTTTAGGTTATTTTAGTTTTGGTTTTGGGTTTGACATAGCCTACCTTTTTGGTTTGTTGGCTGTGGTTTTGGTATTTTGGATTTGGCATAGCCTACCTTTTTGGTTTGTTGGCTATGGTTTTGGTATTTTGGATTTGACATAGCCTACCTTTTTGGTTTGTTGGCTATGGTTTTGGTATGGTTTTGGCATAGCCTACCTTTTGATTTGTTGGCTATGACTTTGGTATGGTTTTGGCATAGCCTACCTTTTTGGTTTGTTGGCTATGGTTTTGGTATTCTGGCTTTGACATAGCCTACCTTTTTGGTTTGTTGGCTATGGTTTTGGTATGGTTTGGCATAGCCTACCTTTTTGGTTTGTTGGCTATGACTTTGGTATGGTTTTTGACATAGCCTACCTTTTGGTTTGTTGGCTATGGTTTGATATTTTGGATTTGACATAGCCTACCTTTTTGGTTTGTTGGCTATGGTTTTGGTATGGTTTTGGCATAGCCTACCTTTTTGGTTTGTTGGCTATGACTTTGGTATGGTTTTGACATAGCCTACCTTTTTGGTTTGTTGGCTATGGTTTTGATATTTTGGATTTGACATAGCCTACCTTTTTGGTTTGTTGGCTATGGTTTTGGTATGGTTTTGGCATAGCCTACCTTTTTGGTTTGTTGGCTATGACTTTGGTATGGTTTTGGCATAGCCTACCTTTTTGGTTTGTTGGCTATGGTTTTGATATTTTGGATTTGACATAGCCTACCTTTTTGGTTTGTTGGCTATGGTTTTGGTATGGTTTTGGCATAGCCTACCTTTTTGGTTTGTTGGCTATGACTTTGGTATGGTTTTGGCATAGCCTACCTTTTTGGTTTGTTGGCTATGGTCAAGATTTGATTTGGGTTTGTACATGGAATACCCTTGGCTTTCATGCTCGGTAGAGAGTGAAAAGTTTGGGGTATATAACGGACAGGTGGAAGTTTTGATTCCTTTGCCCCTATCTGTTGCAAACTTCATTTCATTGTTTTTCATTCTCTTTCGGCTTCATGCCTTTTGGGTGATCGGTTTTTATTTTGGTGACTGGCCAGGGAATTCATGTTCTGGCGCGTGGTACAATTTCAGGTGTTTCCCGTTGAGTGGGGGAAAGGGCACATTACCTTTATAGTCCACCAACATGTATGCACCCCTTTCATATGCCGAGGTGACGATGTATAGGCCAAGCCAAGTAGGCTGCAATTTGCCGCACGATTTTTTTTTTGCCATTGCTTCTCTGCATTTGACTATGACGAGGTTTCCTTGCTTGAATGCTCTTGGTCTTGCCAATTTTGTCAAAAGTGCAGACCATTCTGACTTGATATACTTGGAGGGATTTATATGCTTCGAGTCGCCTTCCTTCTAGGTTGGAGAGCTCCTCAAGTCTTCTTTCGATCTGACTTTGATCTTGGCTTTGAGATTCATTTTGGATTGCCACTCAACAGGATGCCATTTCAATTTCTATAGGGATCATGGCCTCAGCTCCATATATCAAGGAGAAAGGCGAACATCCGGTAGGGGTTTTATATGTAGTTCTGTAAGCCCATAAAGCTTCGTGAACTTTTTCTCCCCACTCTCGCTTTCTATTGTCAACTATCTTGGCGAGTAACTTGCAGAGAGTTTTGTTAAAGGCTTCTGCTAACCCATTAGCTTGCGGGTTGTATATTGAGGATGTCCTCCAGTCAATATGGAACTTTGCCGCCAAAGAATATTGTTTTGTTTCTAAACTGCGACCCATTATCAGATATAATCCTGTGAGGAGTCCCAAATCTGTATACTATATTTTGTTTGACGAATTTGGCGACCGAGTCTCCAGTCACCTCCCTCAATGGGATAGCTTCAGCCCATCGAGAGAAATAATCTGTAGCAGCCAATATAAACTTGTGGCCTTGAGAGGAAGGTGGGAATGGTCCCACAATATCCATATCCCATTCAGCAAAGGGCCATGTTGGCGCTGTGGGATGTAACATATTTGGTGATTTCCTCGGCACGGGGCCGAAGGCTTGGCATTGATGACATGTACGGGCATATTGGATGCAATCCGCGTACATGGTAGGCCAGTAGAAGCCTTTCAACTTGATATTGATTTTCATCTTCTCCCCTGCCTGGTGTGCACCACACAGCCTGGAGTGAACTTCTTTCATGATGATTTTGGTTTCTTTGAGAGATAAATATCGGAGGAGGACTGGTCCTTTTCTTTCATGGATCAATCTATATAGTTGTTCTCCTATCAATTGATATGATGCAGCTCTTCGTAAAAGTTGAACTTTCTGAGCTCGATTAGGAGGTAGCCAACCTTTCTTGATTTTGATAATTGGCTGACGCCAATCTTCAAATCCATTTGCTGTAATTGCAATATTAGACTCGTCGTCGAGGACACTCGGCATGAGTCTTCTATGACGGACAATTATGTCCAATTCTCCTTCGGGAGGCAATTTTATGGCAGAGGCCAATTTAGCAAGAGTATCTGCTTGAGAATTTTCACTTCTTGGCACATGAGATATGTCGAAGAAGTCGAATTGTTCTTTGAGTTTCATGATCGTGATATAGTATGGAAGCAGTTGTTCTTTTCGAACTTCATACTGGCCCAACACTTGTCGGATGACCAGCTGTGAGTCACCATAAACTTGTATACTTTTGACCCCCATTTCGAGAGCCAGCCGGAGCCCGATAATTAAGGCTTCATATTCAGCTTCGTTATTTGTAAGTTGCTTCATAAGAGCACATGAATTGTATAAGATTCCTCCATATGGGGTGACAAAAACGATTCCAGCTCCAGTAGAGACGGAGGTGGAACCATCTGTATATTGAAGAATTCGGGAAGCCCCGTCAAAATATAGCTCCCATGAAGGTAAGTCGATTGTGACAACTTCTTGGAATGTGGGGTTTCCTGAATTTGATCTTCTTTCCCATCTATAGAGGAGAGAGTTTCGTCTTCCGGAAGATCTATAGACAGAGGGGAATTTTCTATTATTGGATGAGCGACTAAAAATTCAGCCAGACCCTGTCCTTTGATGGCTTTTTGTGGGATATATGTGATATCAAATTCCATAAGGAGCAGGGCCCATTTTCCGAGCCGTCCTGATAGTACAGGCTGCCTCAACAAGTATTTGAGTGGATCATATTTGGAAATGAGTTTAATTTCATGGGCCAGCAGATAATGTCTCAATTTCTTGACGGCAAATACCAGTGCTAGGCATACTTTCTCCATTGGAGCATATCGGAGCTCTGGACCAATTAGCTTTCTGCTAAGATAATATAAAGCTTGTCTTTTTCATCCTCATTTGTTTGTGCCAATAAAGCTCCCAGAGAAGCATCCATAGCTGAGATATAAATATAAGAGATCTCCCAAAATTGGTGCCCCCAGAACTGGTGGAGTAAGGAGATACTTTTTGATCTGTTCAAAAGCAATTTGGCATTCTTGATCCCAGATGAAGGGTGCATTCTTCTTCATTAGTTTGCCGAACGGCATGCATTTTCCTGAGAGATTGGATATAAATCGCCTGATATAGGCTAGTCTTCCTTGAAATGACCTTAGCTCAGTCAAATTTTGAGGAGGCGACAATTGCTGGATTGCCTTGATTTTGTCAGGGTCTATTTCTATTCCCCGATATTTGACGATGAAACCCAGGAACTTGCCACTCGAAACCCCAAATGCACACTTCATAGGGTTCATCTTCAATTTGAATTGACGAAGCCTTTCAAAAACACGGCGAAGATCATATAGATGGTCCTCCCGTTTTCTGGTTTTGACGACGAGATCATCGACATAGCATTCGACTATATCATGAATCATTTCGTCAAATATTTTTGTCATGACTCTTTGATATGTGGCTCCTGCATTCTTCAAGCCAAAGGGCATTCTTTTGTAGTTGAAGATACCTTTGGGTGATCTGAATGCAGTGTAATCTTTATCTTTGATTGCCATCCGGACTTGATTGTAGCCGGAAGACCCGTCCATGAAAGACAAGGCTTCATAGCCGGTGGTCATATCCACCATTGTTTCAGTAATTGGGACTGGGAAATCATCCTTGGGACATGCTTTATTCAAGTCCCTATAGTCGATACATATCCGGATTTGACCATTCTTTTTCTTCACTGGAACATTATTGGCGAGCCATATTGGATATATGCATGGCTCGATGAAGTCTACTTCAGAAAGCTTGTCGACTTCAGTATTCACTCTCAATTCTAGTTCATGCCGCATACGCCTTTGAACTTGTTTGACAGGCTTGGCCGTATGCAGTATAGATAATTCATGCTCAGCAACTGATGGCTCTAGTCCCGGCATTTCTTTATAATTCCAAGCGAAGCAATCTTGGAATTCTAAGAGAAGTGTTTGATAAGATTGTCTTTCTTGTTCACCAAGAAGGGCACTGATCAAGATTGGCCGGGGATCTTGTTGACTCCCGAGATTGAGTTCAATTAATTCATCAATAGTGGCTTGTCCACCATCCTCGATTTCTTGGGGAGCTGGTTGTAGATCTATGAAATCTCCTTCATCATTGGAGTTGGTGATGTAGACTTCATAGGAATTTGTATCTTCAGAATTTATGGATGAAGATTGCTTGCAGAATTCTTCTGATGGCTCTTCATTTGATAATTCATTTGGTAGAACTGAAGTAATCTCTTGAGAGTTGGAATTGGAACATTCTTGATTATTCTGGGTGCTGCAGACCTCTGATGATGATCCAACAACATTGACTGTATAGGAGGATTTGGTATCATAACCTAATCCTCTGGTATGCCTTCCGGAGAATGGAGGTTGGCCCCGGACTTGAGAGGGTTCCCATAATTGCTTGAAGAAATTTCTCCGGGAGATATCTTGTACATGAGGAATTTTCTGCTTTTTGCATATCTCCTTAATCTTTGCTGGCATATCGGCCATTTCTTGTATTGATTCTAGCTGGTTGTTGGAGCTGTCTTCCCAACCAAAATCATCTTTTGTATAAGTTGGGAGTGTCAATTCCCCTTTGTAGAAGAGAATTGGCTTAGCCATTCTTCTTTCTTTTCTTTGATAAGTGACGACGAAAGTTTTTAATCGTCGAACACTTTGTTCTTACTTCGGAGAATAAATTTGCATGCAATTGGGTGGTAAAGGAATACCGCCATCAATGACTTGACTTACATGATCAGCTTCATAACTGATATTCCGCCGTTCTGGGCGGATTTCTTTGCTTTGAGAATTCTTTGCAGAAGATTTAGCAAGGCTTTTATTTATCACAAAAAGCTCGCCAGTCTCACTGTCTTCATTTGAGCATTTAATTTGCTTACTTTCCCTTTAGACCGGGCAAGGGGTTGAGGGATTGGCCCTCCAAGATATAAAATAGCAGCAGTCAAGTTGCATTCATCTTCCCGATACGGGGCTTAACTAGCAAAGACTGTATACCGCTTCCCTTCTTTTGCATACTTGATGCGTTGATGGGGTGTCGATGGGATGACCCAAAATTTTTATAGCCAAGGTCTTCCAAGTAATATTCTGTATGTTGTATCAGCATCAATAACATAGAAGGCTACCTTGGTGGTGAAGCTTCTAAGAATTAAGTTGACAGTGACTCTTCCAATGGCTTCTCCTGAATTTTGGTTTTATAACCAGTGGCTTGTACATCTTTTACCTGTTGCACATGAGGCATGAGATGTAAAGATTCAAGGGCTTTATAAGGCATTATATTGATAGATGCCCCCAGATCGGCCAGGATACAACACAATTTGTTGCCATTGGGTTGTCCCTTCATATATATGTAAAGGGCGATTGTGGCATAGTAGCATTCCTTTATCTGTGAAGGCGACACCTACTGCCAGTGCTTCATATATTTGAGCTTGGAAATCAGCCATATGAGCTTCATATATTTCTGTTTCTTGGAGTATTTTGACGAGAGTTTCCCTCAAGTCCTCACTCCAAGCAATTGCCTTCTAGACAGTAAGGTTAACGGGGAGTGATTTGAGTTGCTGAAAGATTTTGTCATCAGCCTTGATGCGTATCTGGTCCGATGAGGGAGATCCCTTTATCGAGGACTCAGATGGCTTCTTTGGCTTGACAGATTTCTTTTGAGAGAGAGGAATCAACATCCTTCCATTTGAAAAGAGAGGAGCGTTGTCCGGCTCATTTGATGAGGCATGGGGACTTTGACTCTTTCTTTTGTATGAGGAGGCATATTGGACAGCTCTTCTTCTTCATCTGAAGGGTTGAAGACATAAGAATCCGCCCGTATTTCGGCTTCAGGCAAAGGTTTTGACTCCTTGCCTTAAATGAGAATGACTCTGCTTGATCTTGTGATATCAGGCTTCTTGAAAATAGTAGATGCAACTTTTTGCTCTTTACCATGCCCTTTCTTGCGACGGCGATTTGAATTATTTGTTGGCCGACGCTGATATGTCAACATTGTTGGCTTGCCTTCAGCCTGTTTGGTATTATCACTTGGAGAGATTTATAGCTTCTTTGGTTGAGGTTTGGACACCATATTGTAAATTGGTGAGTTAAATATGTGATTTGATTCTTCAATTTTGATTGATTGATGATTTTTTTTTTTTTTTTTTTTTTTTTTAAGTTGATACTTGAGGTACCTCAGCAGCAGCATCACGCTACATTTGTTCTTTTTCATTCTTCTTTTATTATTATTATATTATTCTTTGTTTTTTTTTTTGATTTGTTTGTTGTTTTTTTTTTTTTTGTTTGTTTTGTTCTGTTTATATATATACATGTGTATATTTTTATTTCATACCTGAAGAGCTTTAAGTAAGCTTATGACTTTCTGCTCTGAAGATGATTTGGAAATGCTTCTCTTGTTGGAGCCACCTCTTAGTTGTAGAGTTGTTGACTCTTTTGGAACTGGCTGATTTTGAGGGCCGACAGTGACCCATTCTCAAAGATTGCATTAATTGCTTCTTGAATAATTGAAGATGGGAGTTGGTGATAATGATCTACGAACTCCTCTGCTTGTTGGGAGATTGGCTTTGTTGCAACTTCTTTCGATATTCTCATTCTGTATTGAAAAAGATCAATTTTAAATTGCTCCATTTCAGCTTTGACTTTGTATCGTCCATAGCCCAGGGGATGATGATAATATTCACATATCTTTGGATATAGAGCTTAGGATTCTGGACTTGAACCATAGGCTCGTTGTGACACCTTATTTGCTGGCGCCAAAGAATTCCCATATTGATCAATTTTTTCTTCCCAGATATGAGTTTCGACCAAATCATGGAGATCCAAACAATAGTCATGCATCTCCTTTCACTCTTGAAAGATATATGATGCTGGTTTAAGTATGGAAACCAGACTTTGTCTTCTGAGATTGTCAAGTATAAACTTGGTGCTCTTTGTTGCAAATGAGAGCTTATTATAGAAGATGCAGATTTGTATACGATTGACTGGATAAATATGGATTTGAATGCTCCCCCACTGATGACCGAGGAAGACCAAAGGATGATGATGCATTAATGACATTCACCTAATAGGATCCAGGTTGGCTGGTCCATTTGGTGGTTGTTGAGTATGAGGCTGGTTGACCCGATGAATACTCAGGTCAATTAGCTTTTGAACATCATTTTGAATCTTATGCAATCTTTGATACTATGACCCATCACTTGATGATATGGGCAGTATTTGGCTAATATTTCTGCCGAAGCTCGGTAATCCATCAATCCGAATTGAAGGCATAGCCAGAAAAGTGAGTAAGTGAGATGTCGAGGGAAAGAATATAACCTTGCCGGCTCGACAGGAGTTGAAGGATCTTCGGATAGCCACCCAATTGAGTCTGCATATGGCGACATAGGAGGCAGTTCTGAATATATTTGAGTATGCATAAGAGTATATTTACCTTTGGACTTTCCTCATTATTCTATGTGGATCATGTCTTGATCTTGATAGAGAATGAGCTCCTGAATTATCTTGAGGAGGATTACATGAATGACCGTCCTCGGGATGATTTGAATTTGTTGGAAGTCTCGTCATATAAATGACATTGACAGATTGCTCTGGTCGATCCCAAGCATGAAGTTGAGGAGGGTCAGCCAAAGCATTTTGCATAGATATGAGGCCATTTGAATGATCTTCTGGGCCTTATTTTTGAAGATGTAGCAATCTTCAATTGCATGCCCCACCATACGGTGATACGGGCAAATTGAGCTGATTGATTTGGCTGACACCTGCCTGCCTCTTTGGTTCTAGCAGTGATATTAACTGATTATCGAGGCAGAGATCAAAGAGCCTCTTTGATTCTTGTTTTTTTGAAAGAATAAGGAGTCTTCATGCGCCCCATTAATGATGGCAGTGGAACTTTAGCTTCTGATTTCTTCTTTGGGGCAGGAGAGATTGTTGCCCCCTTTGCTTCATCATCAGGTGAGGAGTCAATGATGTTGACCCCCTTTTTTTTGCTAATTTATTACACTCTTTGGGGAGTTTGGCTTTATGAGATGTCTGTGTCATTTGCTCGGCTAGAAACATCTCAGTGTCTGCCACTATGGAATTCAATTGATCGAAGCTCTTGATATTTGCTCCCAAGAGTTTCTCCTTGACTGTTGATATGAGGCCTTTTTGGCAGATAGGGATTGTATCTTCTTGAACAGGAGGGTTATTGCATTTCATGCTAAACTCTCTCCACCCCTTGATGAAGTAGATTGCCGACTCCCCTTTCTGTTGTTTGAGGGAACATAATTTGGCGAGAGAGATACCTTCCCTTTAGCCGTTTAGAGATGGTCTAGAAATTTCTTTTGCAGATCCGCCCAATCAGCAACTGAGTCAGGCTTGAGTTCTGAATATCTTTGAAATGCAACTTTAATCAAGGAAGTTGCAAAATATCTGAGGATATAAGATTTGCCGATGGCGAGCTTGCCCAAGGCAATAACATAATGTGCCATATATTCCAGTGGTGACCCATGTCCATTAAACTTTGATAGTTTTGGGACTTTAGGGCATGTTTCTGGCAGCTTCTTGAATTGATGATATACTGGATATGGAACAGATTATAGATCTGTCGTCTGCATGCCTTCGCTCTGCTGAGCGAACATATTTGAATAATTTTCTATATCTCATGCCTTTGAATGGGAATACCTTGAATTGTTTCTGTTTGAGGATGCATAACATTGGACGGATCAATGATATCCTGACCCGTAGTTTGAGGAAGAAGACCAGTTGTAGAAACTGCCGAATGATTTGTCGGGGCAGCCCCATCTGGATGTTGATTTTGTTGATTTTGAGCAGAGACTGGCTCCACAGAATGGGGAGGCTTGTAGTTACCAGTTGCCTCATTTCATTTAGAAGCACAGCCATTTGAGATTGGCATTGCTGCATCACTTGATATTTGTCGTCATCTGACATAGCCTGGAAATTTTCCTTTGTCGGCAAGTCGATGACGGGATTGATGTTTAAAGTTGAAGGCCCACCTTCTTCGACTTGAATATTTGTTTCTTCGAAGAAGGGGACTTGAATTCCCTCATGCTAAATATCGATACGAGGGAGAACTTGACCAGGTGCTTCAGCTTGTCCGCCGGGCTGGCGGTTTCTTCTGGAAAATTACTTGATGGCTTCAGCAGGATTATTTGAAATGGCTTCAGCGATTTGTTCAGCTGGTTTGCCAGAGTCCTTCCCGGCGGCATAGCATGAGAAGATTATAAGCTTGGGTTTTTCCTCAGCTGCCCAAGTAACACGTCGTCTTATTGACGGACGGGTACTGGCATTAGGAATTACCCCCAGCCCATCAAATATTGAAACTCGTCGTATACGGTTGAAGGCCGATATGCGAGATTTGAATTGCTGAGTTGGATTTTCTTTGACTATTCGGGTATTCTCCGAGCCTTGAAGAGTATACCTTGATTTCTTGTATATTCCTTTTCTCTTTTTGTCCATGATAGTGTTTGGATTCAGCATGTTGGAAGGGAGCATTTTTGATGTTGCCTCTCTTGCTGAACATTGTTGGTGTATTTGCTTGGATCTCTTTTGAGCTTCTGAGCTTCCTTTATGGGATCCCAGATTTGTTTGAACTCAGCAGAGTGCCGAGTCTTTTGCTTGACATCGGCTTCCTTCTTGGAATCTCTTGATTCCCCTTGAAATCACCGCAAAACTGAGAAGCGGTTTGAGGTTGGGATTGTAGGAACATACCTATCCCGCAGGGTGATAGGTTGGCTTCCGTCAAGCCATACCTGCAGACCTTTGATCACGATGGATTTGTCGAATCTTGAGGTGGCAGCTGATAGCCTTTTACTTTTATGATTTAATTTTGTCCTTGTTGTAGAGACGAAAACTTTGATTTTGGAGGAAATTGTCTGGACTGAAAAAGTCCAGATTTGGGTTGACTTAGTCTTGCTAAATGGCTACCCCTTTTTTTTTTTGGTCAAAGATATGGTATGAAAATTTGGTGGAGCCTACCATTGAGGTTTGGTGGCTACAATTTTGGAATTTCAATTTAGATTTTGGTTTCGGATTCAGCCTACCCTGATGGTTTGTGGCTATATTTGATGTTTGGTTTTGATGTATTCTGGGATTGCATATGGTTTGGAATTTGAAATTGAGATTGGACATGACCTGCCTTGATGGCTTGCTGGTCATGAACTTGAGTTTGGATATGGTTTTGAATTTGCATTGGACATGACCTGCCTTGATGGCTTGTTGGTCATGAGCTTAAGTTTGGATATGGTTTTGAATTTGGATTGGACATGACCTGCCTTGATGGCTTGCTGGTCATGAGCTTGAGTTTGGATATGGTTTTGAATTTGGATTGGACATGACCTGCCTTGATGGTTTGTTGGTCATGAGCTTGAGTTTGGATATGGTTTTGAATTTGGATTGGACATGACCTGCCTTGATGGCTTGTGGTCATGAGCTTGAGTTTGGATATGGTTTTGAATTTGGATTGGACATGACCTGCCTTGATGGCTTGTTGGTCATGAGCTTGAGTTTGGATATGGTTTTGAATTTGGATTGGACATGACCTGCCTTGATGGCTTGCTGGTCATGAACTTGAGTTTGGATATGGCTTTGAATTTGGATTGGACATGACCTGCCTTGATGGCTTGCTGGTCATGAGCTTGAGTTTGAATATGGTTTTGAATTTGGATTGGACATGACCTGCCTTGATGGCTTGCTGGTCATGAGCTTGAGTTTGGATATGGCTTTGAATTTGGATTGGACATGACCTGCCTTGATGGCTTGCTGGTCATGAGCTTGAGTTTGGATATGGTTTTGAATTTGGATTGGACATGACCTGCCTTGATGGCTTGCTGGTCATGAGCTTGAGTTTGGATATGGCTTTGAATTTGGATTGGACATGACCTGCCTTGATGGCTTGCTGGTCATGAGCTTGAGTTTGGATATGGTTTTGAATTTGGATTGGACATGACCTGCCCAGGCTCATAGCCAATAGATGTTGTTGGCCAGAGTTAGGTTGATCCCCTTTATTAGTATTACCTTTGGAGAGCATTCGGATGCCCCCTGTTGATAATAGCAGGACGAGCTTTGACGTGCCCATGACTCTTGTAGGTCTTCCTTGTTGATTTGTTGGAGAGAGGCTTTTGAGCAGCATCTTCTTCATAGGCCGGAACCTCCCTGGCATGATTGTTGATGGCGAGTGGTCCATAAGTGACGGCCATCTTCAACAGCTTATGATTTGCCTTTTTGTTTGTACCTTCAAGGGAAAATACCAGTATTAGGACTTTCATGAAAAACATACGTATGTCTCATCCTTTGCTATGAATGGTGAGAAGAGGTCCCACCGGGCGTGCCAGTTGTTGACACGGGAAAGATATCACTTCGACATATCATTTGATTTTTGGATGGCTCATTTGATTTTATTTGGTTCATGTATTCATTTCACATGCTTTGAATTGTGTATTGTGATTTGCGGGGCGTGCCAGTCTGTCTAACAGACAGAAGAAAGAGTCCGCGCAATGCGGAAGAGAAATATTGGGTGTCCATGAAATGGACAGAGGTGTCCGTGTGACGGACGACTGGGTTGTCCATGAAATGGACGGGGATGCCCGTGTGACGGGCGACTAGGGTGCGCCGTTTTTTATCTGAACTCCTTGAGTCCCGTATCTATACTCATCAGGTGATTGAGGTAGCATGTGCTGGACCTCTGTCTCCATCGACCGGAGTCGATGTTACATTTACATCGAGTTAAGACTCTTGGTGTTATTTAACACCAGTTTTAACCCGAACACCATTCATAGCAAAGGGGATGAGAAAGTACACACTTTTTTAGAAAATCCTGGTCATGATGTATCATTTTTTCTTTTGGTTATTTTTGAAATACTTTTGCTTCGAGTGTTTCATTTTGAAAAGACTACCTTTGTGGAGTCCGAAATATGACTTTTAAGAAGGGAACGGGTATATTTCCGTGAACCCATTTGGGGTCTCCCTCCTCTCCTTTTTTTTTTGAGAAAGATGTTGTTTGAAGGTTTTATTTTGGAAAACCTGAGGATTATTATTGCAGACAGGCATATACCCGTGCATTTGATTCTGAACTTGGGGGAAGTTGTGATTCAAAGTAGCACTTCTGTATTAGAAGAGTCGCTACATTAATTCTTTTATAACATCCTTCTTTTAAATGAAGTCTGAATTGAGGCAGAATTTCCTTTCTCCTCGTTCATCGTTTCATTTATTCATCATTCATTTTTCTTTGCTTGTATGAGTATGATTTTTGGAGAACGTATGCACATATCTCCATGGATGTTCTTGTCAATTTGAAGTTCCTTTCTGGAAACTGTCCATATGAACACAGTTCTTATGAGTATGCATCATGCTGCTCTTTGGAGTATCTGAGCACAGTTCGGGTCCCATCACAGTTCGGGTCCTGTCACAGTTCGGGTCCTGTCACAGTTCGGGTCCTGTCCTCTTTTTCTTTGGATGTGTGTATATTATCACAATTTTCATAAATTTATTTTGGTAGAGTTTCCGCTTATGCGGAATGCCCTCACGGAGATATATTCATGTACTTATATCCATGTGTCCTCAGAGAATCTTTGCCCGGAGGGATTTTGCCTTTAAGAAAGTATGTATGTATAAACACAAATTTGCAGTTTATGCATATTTTCTCACCGGTATTCCCTTTTGAGTGGAATGTCCGGTAAAAGGTACCATCTGCATATGCAGAATCCCTTTTGAGAGGTATACGCATATAATTGCGAATTTTATGATTATATAACACGTCCGTAGTCGGAGACTCCATTTGGGCAGAGTTTCCTCTTGGAAACACATGTATATGAATACAAAGTTTGTGATTATATTGACATATTTTTTAGAGGGAAAACTCTGACATAGGCAGGGTTTCCTTCCAAGAAACATATGTGTATAGGCACAAATTTGAGTTTTATAAATATGTTCTTAGACGGAATCTCCACTTGGGCAGAGTTTCCTCTAGGAAACATGCATATAAAAATACAAATTTGTGAATATACAAACATGTTCTCGGGCAGAATCTCCACTTGGGTAGAATCTCCTCTAAGAAACATATAAATATACACACAGATTTGAACTTTATAGATATGTTCTTAGGCGGAATCTCCACTTGGGCAGAGTTTCCCCTAGGAAACATATATATAAAAATACGAATCTGTGAATATATGAATACGTTCTCGAGCAGAATCTCCACTTGGGCAGAGTCTCCTCTAAGAAACATATGCATATAGCACAAACACACCATCCCGGAGAGTTTAAAACTCGATGGGAGGTGGCATAAATAACAAAGGTATCTAAAATACCATATGTCCGAAACGGACGGTATTTAGAACCTATAGCCCGTGAGGGCCAGTGCCGCTATTGCGGACTTTTAGCCGATGAAGTTTGCCGATGCCGTACCTTGGCTCACAAAGAAACGAGATTGAAAATGGATTTGGAAATTTCTATTTCCTTCAAGAAAGAGGAGGGCTAAAGAGCCAGGGGGCTTTTACATGGAGAATGGGGGATCCGGGAGAATAGAAGCCGGGAGCCGAGGGTTTCCAAGCCGGGGTCGGAGGCGAGGAGCCGGAGAGCAGCCCTCTTCATGGGGGATGGGGGTGCCTTTTATAGGGGAAGGCCCCCCCTTACATTGCATGGGTGGGGGAGTTTAAACCGATGAGAGTTCCATCGGTTAGAGGGAAAATTCCCTCTAACCGATGAGACTCTCATCGGTTAAAGCTAACCGATGAGACTCTCATCGGTTAGAGAAAAAAAACTCTCTAACCGATGAGACTCCCATCGGTTAGAGGGTTAAAGACCCTCTAACCGATGGGGGTTCCATCGGTTAGGCCTTTTTTTTTTATTTTCTGTTTCTTTTTCTATTTTCTATTATATATATATTTTTTGTTTTTCCTGTTTTCTGTCTTTCTGTGTTTTTTTTGTTTTCTTTATTTTTCTGTTTCTGTTTTTTTTTTTTTTAAAGGGGATTCCCCTTAACCGATGGAGGTTTCATCGGTTAGAGGGGAATTTCCCCTAAACCGATGGAACTCCCATCGGTTAGAGGGGAAGACTCCCCTAACCGATGGCACTTCCATCGGTTGAAGGGGAATTTCCCCTCAACCGATGGAACTCCCATCGGTTGAAGGGAAAAATCCCCTTAACCGATGGTAGTCCCATCGGTTAGGGGATTTAAAGGGGGATTTCCCCTCAACCGATGGTGCTTCCATCGGTTTGGGGAAATAATCCCCTTAACCGATGGTAGCCCCATCGGTTAAGGGGTTAAAAATTTTTTGTGTCCACAGGCCCTCATCAAAACATTGCGAGGGCCCAAGGTCTATAAAGCTTATGTGACCAAACTCCAAACTCAAGCCTTAGAGGCACTGGCGGTGGAGGTCACATTCTCCGACAAAGATATGCTGCTACCCTTATTGTACCAAAACCGCCCCTTGTATATGCTGGGAAAGGTCAATGGGCATGAACTCAACCAAATCTTGGTTGACCCTGGGGCATCTGTCAATATCATGCCCCTCAAGACTTTCAAGTCTTTATATCTTATGCCCTACCTACAAAGGGTAAATGATGTCAGAATTGTCGGGTTCAATCAGAACTCCGAAAGTGCCTTGGGAAAGGTGGAAGTACAGCTAGTTATAGATGACTTCACCACCGAGGTCGTATTCTACATCATCAATGCCAACACATCATACAAAGCTCTTCTGGGGAGGCCCTGGCTGCATGAAAATCAGGTCATCCCTTCGACACTCCACTAGTGCATAAAATATGTCAAGGAAGGAGAGCAACATACAGTCTTCGCCGACTGGGACCCTTTCCGTCCAAATGAATGTAATCTTGCGGATGCCCAATTATATTTTGGCGAGCCCCTTAGCGAGTCTTCGACTACTCCGAAAGGTAAAGCAAAGTAAAATGCCGACGCGAGTCAAGAAAAGCAAGACGAGGAAGAGGAGGAGCTCTTCACTGTCAATAAAGATCTCGAAATCCACCGACTCGGCCTTCTTACCGAGTCTACTGAACCTGGGCCCAGCTGCCCGGAAAGGCGGGAAATCAACTATGAAGCAAACACCATCGGTGAGGCTATCGACAAAAGCATCTCCTTGCCTCCGGCATACATCATGCAGCTGCCCTTCCATAGGGAGGAGCATAAGGTGGAATGGTTAAAGACGTTCATCGTCACCTACTAAAGAAGGGAGAGTCTTGAGAAAGGAGAGACGCCCAAGCCGATCATCTTCTACAAGGGGGATCTGCTCCTATATGGGCCCCTCAAAGACGACTTCGGCTGGAGTCAGATGACTCAAATTGCCCTTAAACCCGTCCAAGAAATAGGCGATATGTCCGGGCATATTAAGAAACTATGCCAAAAGCAGAAGATCGTGCAGATGCAAGATCCTTCTCGGCGGGACTATTTCCACCAGCTGTGGTACCCGAAGCAACTTCGGGGGCAACCCCCTTATTCTACAAAAGATACCACGGGGTTGGGCTATGATCGAAGGATAGACTTCGAGGCCTACTATGCGGTTAACACGGTTGGGCTCGTGCTCTCGCCTGATCACCGCCATGTTAGCGGACGATCTCCTGCCTCCATGACAAAGCTGTAGGAAGGAGAGGACATACCCGCCCTCACAAATGAGGCACCGCTCCAGGAAGCACCTCAATATGAGGAACAACAATTTTGGCCGGTTGCCGAGGAGGGCTTCAAATATTATGACGTCCACTGACTCCGATGATGAAAAGGACTTCATCGATCTACAGCCGGCACCTCGCGAACTTGAAGATGGCGGGCAAGGTACTGTGGATGAACTGGTCGAGCTCAACCTTGGGGAATTTGAGGAACCCTGACCAATCTTTGTCAGCACCCTCCTGGATGAAGAGGAGAGACAGTCATATCAACGACTCTTACTGGAGTTCAAAGACTGTTTCGCGTGGACATATAAAGAAATGCTAGGCCTGGATCCCTCTGTGGCCGAGCACGAGCTGTCAATACTCCCCACAGTAAAGCCAGTCAAATAGGCCCAAAGGCGCATACGCCACGAGCTGAAGCTCAAAGTGAACTCCGAGGTGGATAAACTCCTTGAAGTCGTCTTCACCGAGCCCTGCATCTACCCAACTTGGCTAGCTAATATAGTGTCGGTGAAAAAGAAGAATGGCCAAGTCCGGATCTGTATAGATTACAAGGACTTAAATAAAGCATGTTCGAAGGACGACTTCCCAGTCCATCACCGAAACAATGGTCGATATGACCACGGGGCACGAAGCATTATCCTTCATGGACAGGTCGTCCGGCTACAATCAAATTCATATGGCTCCCAAAGATAAGGACCATACTGCATTCTGGTCCCCCAAAAGGATCTTCAACTATAAAAGAATGCCCTTCGGCCTGAAAAATACTGGAGCCACCTATCGAAGGGCTATGGCCAAGATTTTTGGCGAAATGCTCCACAGCTCAGTTGAGTGCTATGTTGATGATTTGGTCGCCTAGACCAAAAGGCGAGAAGACCATCTGGGCGATTTACGTCAGGTCTTTGAAAGACTTCGCCAACACTAACTGAAGATGAATCCAATGAAGTGCGCCTTCGGCGTTTCGAGCGGCAAATTCCTCGGCTTCATCGTCAAATATCGCGGGATAGAAATTGATCCCGTCAAAATCAAGGCGATCAGGCAACTGCCGCCACCAAAAACCCGATTTGGCAGGGGATTTCATCCGAGTTTGGGAGGGGCACCAGCTGGGTTAAGGAATCATGGCACTTTGGCAAGGGGGTTTGCCTAACCCGGTTAAAATTTGGGTTTTTAGAAATAAAAGGGGGTAAGAGTGGGGTTAAGCTACCCCACCCTTTTTGGAGGGGTAGCTTTAACCCCCCTCCCCCCCCCCCCCCCCCCCCCAACCCTTTTTATCCCTGGGACCCACATACCCCTGTTCAAAGTAAAAAGTGTTAAATTGTGGGTTAAGCAACCCTCGGTTATTTTAAACAGGGATTTCTTAACCACTAGACAAAAATTGGGCTGGTTTGGCAGGGGGTAGGGAGTGGGTTAGGAAGGGGTATGTCGGAGGTTAAGGTGGAGTCGTGATTTGGCAGGGGGGTTGGGTAACCCGGTTAAAATATAGGTTAACTGGGTAAATATGGGGTTAAAGGAGGGGTAGTATACCCCATCTATCTAGGGGGTTAGGCTAACCCTTGTATCACCCCTGGTCCCACTTAACTCTTCCAAACTATTTTTCTTTAAAAGTGGGGTTAAGCAACCCCTGATTAAAATAATCGGAGGTATATTATCCCCTCTTCAAAGTGGATGGAGTTGAAATCACTCCACGGAAGGCTAGCCTATATCAGGCGGTTCATCTCTAATCTCTCGGGCAGATGCGCTCCCTTCACCAAATTGATGAAGAAAGGAGCCCCATTCATATGGGACCAAGAGTGCCAGGACACCTTTGAAGAAATCAAAGAATATCTCCTTACTCCTCCCGTGTTGGGAGCCCCGGTGAAAGGGAAGCCGCTCATCCTCTATATTGCGGCCATAGAGACGTCGCTGGGAGCTCTCTTTGCACAAACAAATGAGGAAGGCAAAGAGCAGCCGTCATATTACCTCAGCAGAATGTTGGTGGGCCCGGAGCACCGCTACTGCCCCGTGGAGAAAGTATGTCTGGCACTGATATTTGCTGTCAAGAAATTAAGGCATTATCTATTGGCCCACCAAGTCAGCCTCATCTCAAGAATGGACCCGCTAAAAGCACTCCTCAGCCAATCTGTGCTGTCAGGGAGGCTAGGGAAGTGGGCTCTACTCCTTATGGAGTTCGATATCACTTTCGTCCCAAGAAAAGCAATCAAAGGACAAGGCATGGCCGAATTTCTAGCAGTGCATCCGCTCCCGGTAGGCTCTCCCCTCGAGTTCAAACATCCCGAGGAGGAAATGCTCTCACCCCCTCAAGGGGAGGGGAGTCAATAAGAGGAGTCTCCCATTCAAGAGAGCGGAAACGCTCTTGCCACTGAGCTACCACATTGGCAGCTTTACTTTGATAGTGCTTCTCGCGTGGTCAAGTAAAGCGATGGCTCCACAACTTTCACCTCTGGAGCAGGCATCGTCTTGGTGACTCTACAAGGTGGGATACTCCATAATTCATGTGCCCTTATGGAGCCCTTGACCAACAACCAAGCTGAATATGAAGCGTTGATTGTGGGACTCCAACTAGTTGTCGAAATGGGCATCAAATGCATAAAAGTCTACGGAGACTCACAATTGGTCATCCGTCAAGTGCTAGGGGATTATGATGTTCGGAAACAAGAACTGATTCCATATCATGCCAAAGTAATGAAGCTCCGTGAGAGATTCTATCTGTTTGAAATAGGGTATGTCCTCAGAAGCAAGAACTCTTAGGCAGACGCGTTAGCCAAATTGGCATCTGCTCTAAAGCTCCCCCCTGAAGGGGAATTGGGTATAACCGTCCGGCATAGGAGGCTGATGCCCAGCATCCTGGAGGATGAATCTGACCCGAAAATTATAGAGGTCAACACCCTTGAAGAAGCAGCCACCCAAGAAGAAGACTGCCACCAACCGATCATCAAAATAAAGAACGGTTGGCTACCCCCAAATCAGGCTGAAAGAGTCTAGCTGTTGCAGAGGGCCATGTCTTATCAAATGATCGGCAACCAATTGAACCGTCTTGTCCATGAAAAAGACAAGTTCATCCTCCTAAGATGTCTCTTCCCCAGGGAACATAAAGTCATCATGCACGAAGTCCACTCTAGACTGTGCAGGGCGTATCAGGCGGGAGATAAAATGAAAATCAACATCAAGCTAAAATGCTTCTTCTAGCCGACCACGTACGTAGATTGTGCTCAACACGCCCGCACGTGTCATCAATGCCAGGTCTTCAGTTCGGTGCCAAGAAAGCCTCCGAACGAATTGCATCCAACTACCCCCACGTGGCCCTTTGCGGAATGGGGAATGGATATTGTGGGACCTTTCCCACCATCCTCCGGCGGCCACAAATTCATCCGGGCAGCCACCGACTATTTCTCCCGATGGGCAGAAGCAATCCCCCTACGGTAAGTGGCCGGGGTAGCTGTCGCTAAATTTGTCAAGCAACACCTAATTTATAGGTTTGACACCCCTCACCGGATCGTATCAGATAACGGTACACCGTTCAAAAATAAAACAATATATGTGTTGGCGGCCAAATTCTACATAGACTGGAGGACATCAACGGTCTATAATTAGCCGAGTAAACCTGTCCTTAAGAAGCATGGGGCTTAATGCCCCCAGTTGTAGCAGTGGTGATATGCCCGCTGCGTTCAACCTTAGGAAGCTTGTTGCCCCCGTGGGGGTGGGTTTGTGCCCCCGCTTATGGCAACATATTTGATGCTTCTAGTGCGTGCTTTTGGCCCTTTGTATCCGCCGGCTTGATGTCCCCATTGATGGGCTTCTTTCCCTTTGTAGCAACAGGCTTGATGCCCCTAGCAGCAGCAGTTTCGGCTGGAACGGCGTTGCCTCCTATTAGCAGGAACAACTTCAAATGAGCTTTATGCCATCATTTCAGCTTCAAAGGAGATCCTTCATTTTCTCATTCCTCAAATAGCAACTTCGGTCGGGGTAGCTTCAATAACAAGGATTTTTCCTTTTGGATTTCTTGCAAGAGTATCAAGGAGTCACAACCTTAGAGACAAGGCTATTCTTTGACAGAGATGAAAGGTAGGAAATGTCCCACCGGGCGTGCCAATTTGTTTAACACGCGAAATATTCTTTTCAAATCTTTTATCTTTTAGAAGGAAAAGATGAATTGTTGATGGTTATCTATTTTGCGGGCGTGCCAGTCTGTTAAAACAGATAAATTTCATTCATTTATCAGGCGATTTGGGTGTCGTGTACTGGACATTTCTCCACCGACCGAAGTCGATGTTAATTTACATCGAGGTGACCTCGAACACCTTTGATTCTCTGTCAAAGAACACCTTTTGTCTCTATTTATTGTGACAATATTGACCTTGATGATCGTCTTTCATGAATACATACTTTTGCAAAGAAATTTGGAATATTCATTGCTTATACACATGTAATTTGAAATACAAATGGTCTTTCAAGACCTTTACAAATGGTCCCGATTATATGATCGGGTCTCCAGAATTTCATTCGGTCGCAATCGGACCCTTTTGGACTTGCTTCTATCACGATCTGATCGTTGATTTGTATCTTCATCTCGATCGGACCGTTGGACTTGAATATCATCACGATCGGACCGTTGGACTTAAATATCATCACGATCGGACCGTTGGACTTGAATATCATCATGATCAGACCATTGTATTTGAGTTCAATCACGAACAGGTCGTTGGATCACCAAGATGATCAATGTCGGCCCGTTGTGTTTGCTTTGTGGTCATGTCAGGTTTCTGTAAGTTTGTACCCCTTTTGGGATTTCGTTGCAATCTTTCACCCTTTCTGGAGGAGACTTGGACAACATTGTATCTATGACTGTTCAAGAGCTCCTTGCC
Source organism: Colocasia esculenta (assembly GCA_014218235.1). NCBI lineage: Eukaryota > Viridiplantae > Streptophyta > Magnoliopsida > Alismatales > Araceae > Colocasia > Colocasia esculenta. Next base: position 102,207,061 of record CM024755.1, on the reverse strand, counting down.
ATTTTTTGACATTTCAAGGCACCTCTGTCATTCCTCGGCCTTTTTAGACCTTCTGCCATCAGTTGATATCTTCGAGTTCTTTTCGTCATTTCTTGACATTCTCAGACATTTCCACCATTTCTTGGCTTTTTCGAGAGTCTCGAGTATTTCTGTCATTTGTTGACTTACCCAGACGCTTCTGCCATTTATTGGCATTCTATGTCTTTTCTGTCATTTCTTGACATTTTCAGACATTTCTGCCATTTCTTGACTTTTTCGAACAGTCTCGGGTATTTCTGTCATTTGTTGACTTACCCTTACGCTTCTGCCATTTATTGGCATTCTATGTCTTTTCTTGTCATTTCATGACTTCTTCGGACATTTCTGCCATTTCTTGGCTTTTTCGAGCAGTCTCGGGTATTTCTGTCATTTGTTGACTTACCCAGACGCTTCTGCCATTTATTGGCATTCTGTCTTTTCTGTCATTTCATGACTTTTTCGGACATTTCTGCCATTTCTTGGCTTTTCCAAGCAGTCCCGGGTATTTCTGTCAATTGTTGACTTCTCCGGGTATCTTGTATCATTTCTTGACTTCTTGGGGCTTTTCAATTATTTCATGACTTCCATAGATATATTTGTCATTTCTTGACAATCCCAAGACTTTGTCAGCCATAAACCGGACTCAGGAGAGCGCACGCCGCTTCAGAGAAGTGACGTGAGTTCCGCTCCACCGAGTCATGTGAACGGCATGGACCTTGTATAGCTTCTTCCTTTGAAAAGACTTTCGTGCAATTTCTGAACTTCGATGGTATTTAGTTGACTTTCGTGAAGTTCGAACATGGCTTGAATGACTTTCTCACAAGCGGGAGCACTTATGCAATTTCCCCCTTCAAGGTCTTTGGGTTTGGGACCTTTTTATGGACATTTCTGCAATTTCTAATCTCTGGGGGTATTTATGTAATTTTTCCAGACTCGGGTATTTCTGTAATTTTCCCTGTTATGGGGGTATTTATGCAATTTTCTCTGTCATGGGGGTATTTCTGCACTTTTCCCAGTCATGGGGGTATTTCTGCAATTTTTCCCTTGACATGGGGGTATTTCTGGAATTTCCCTTAACATGGGGGTATTTCTGGAATTTTCCCTTGAACAGGGACTTTTCTGGGATTTTCCCTTAACATGGGGGTATTTCTGCAATTTCCCCTCAAACAGGGACATTTCTGCAATTTTTCCAGTCGTGGGGGTATTTCTGCAATTTTCCCAGTCATGGGGGTAATTCTGCAATTTTCCCTGACATGAGGGTATTTCTGCAGTTTTCCCAGTCATGGGGGTATTTCTGCAATTTTCCCTTGACGTGGAGGTATTTCTGCAATTTTCCCAGACATGAGGGTATTTCTGCAATTTTCCCAGACATGGGGGTATTTTTGGAATTTTCCCTCAAACAGGACATTTCTGCAATTTTCCCAGTCATGGGGGTAATTCTGCAATTTTTCCAGTCATAGGGGTAATTCTGCACTTTTCCCTGACATGAGGGTATTTCTGCAGTTTTCCCAGTCATGGGGTATATTTGCAATATTCCCTTGATCAGGGGTATGTTCGCAATTTTCAGAATTATTCTTCATATTGTTGGGCAATTATATCACAGTTCTGAATTTCTGGCCATTTTTTGGGCAATTATACAATTACACATGATTGTGAGGTATAATTGCAATTTTCTTCATTTGTACTGTTCAGCCTTTGAGAAACTCGAGAAATATCCATGCACAGTACTTCCCTTTTTTGATTTCATGATGGAGGAGAGAAATTTTCATCATAAATGGCTCCTTTTGTAATTGTCCACCATGCCTTGCTTTGTTTCTTTCTTTAATTGCATGACAGGGCTTTCAAAATCTTCTTTTAAATCCCCATAAAGTCCAGCACGGGCCACCTCTTGTTGGCGTACAGGAGCAGCAGAATAGGGCTTCCATTCATTTTTTCTGTCATGCTGGGTCCACTTTCTAAACCCATGGAGACTGGTTTCCAAATGATCATTCATTTTTCTGTCATATTAGGTCCACTTTCTAAACCCATGGAGACTGGTTTCCAAATGATCACATGGTAAATATAGATTTGCCTTAATCAGAACAATGCAACTTTCCTAACTTTTGCCTTGCGTGAGCACACTGGACAGAGCAAGCAAGGAAGGGAGATTTCTGAACTCCCAGGCTTGGTCCTCTCTCTCCGTACTTCAGAAAATCCTCCCCTTCTTCTTGGAGTTCTCCTCCTTTTATAGGAGTTTGAGGGTGGAGGTGGACATCCCACCGGAAGATACTCCACCAGAGCATCCGGGGGCGCCTCCACCAGGTATGTTCTGTCCTTTTTCCCTTTTGTTTCTTTTTTGGACAGGAGAATGGGGCCGGTGGGAGGCCCACCTGCTGCGCTCATGGAGGGGCCGGTGGGGCTCCCACCGGTGCCCACCTACTGCGCTCATAGAGGGGCCGGTGGGAGGCCCACCAGTGCGCAGCACTGGTGGGACTCCCACCGGTGTGCGCGGCCCCTAGTGGGGGGCGCCCACCAGGTGCGCAGCACCGGTGCGAGCAGGCCCCAGTGGGGGCCCACTGGGCGCGCGGCCCCGGTGGGCATCCCACCGAGCACGCGCGGGCGCGCCGGTGGGCGTCCCACCAGGCACGCGCGAGCGCACCGGCGGGCGCCCCACCGGGCGCGCGCGGGCGCCCGGTGCCCACCGAGGGGGCATGTCCCGGTGGAACTCCCACCAGGCGCGTGGGTCTGGTGGAGTCCCCACCAGACTGTGCAGCCCACACATATATATAAATTGGACCTGTCCTTGTCCATTTCTTCCACGTGGGGAGATGGAAGGCAGGATCAGGATCGACCCTAGTCGATCCGATCCTGGATCGGATCGGATCGAAGATCCTCTGGATCCCAGGGAAGTCTGGCCGATCCTGGATCGGCCAGACTATAAAATGTTTATTTTTTTGGAAAAAATGCAGGAAAATTCAGGAAAAATCAGGAAAATTCAGGAAAAAACAGAAAAAATCTGAACTCCTGAAAGAACTAAGATTTGCATCAAAAATCAATTATATATGCATTCATAGTACATAAAACATGAAATTTAAGACATTGTACATGTAACTTACATTTGATAGAAGACTAATAATCTTTCCATCCACTTCCAGACATAGATGAGCCACCATCATTTGGGTTTTGGTAGCTATGACCAAAGAGGGAATTTGCTAAATCATGCATACCCATTTGAATCCCTCTTGGTGTAAATTGTTGACTTGAGCTTTCTCCAGATTGTGATGGAGCTGGACACCATATACCAAGCGGTTTGTATGTACTTGTTGCTTCACTAGGGCCACTAGGCTCTTGTTCTTGTGAAGGCCAAGGTCCCCATCCTCCTTGTACTCCATAAGGTGAACTACTAATATCTGAGTACGGTAAAATGGGAGGCTGAAATGCAGGTATATGAGTAGACTCTGAACTATAGTTTGGCTCCCAAGGTGGCCACTCATACGCTGCATGATGTTGTTGTCCTTCATATCCCCCTTGTCCATGCCCTTGTCCTTCTCCTCCGCCTCCCTGATGTTCTGTTTCTGGTACATAACTTTCAGTAAGCCCTACACCTGTGGCCCCAGTATATCCTGCTCCTGCATATCCCTGGCCAGCTCCTGTGGCCCCAGTGGCAGCCCCATCATCATCATCATCATCATTTGGATCTTGTGTGGTGTCATCACTACGAATTGGTTGCTGCACTTTCCTCTTTTTTTGCCTGACATATGTTATTTTTTCTAACTCTAAGGCTTTTAAACTCTTCTCTTTTTGTGTTGCAGCTCTTCTTAATGCAGGCTGAGTGGGAGGCACTCTAGATGTCTCTGGCAAGATAGCTGAGTGTCGTGGCAAAGAGAAGAGAGGACCGAGGGTGAGAGGTTGGTCCTCACTTACCCTAAGCTCTGGATCTCCAGCCTCTACTCCATCCAATTCTCCTTCCGCCCATGAGCAATCACGAGGGTCAAATTCTGGAACATCCCTTTCCTGTCTTGTTTCCACCCATACATTTAGTGGGTGTTCCTCATCAAATAACTCATCAACATCAATTTGAGATGATAATGCTTCCCTCTCTGCAAAACGTTGCTCCCAATGACTACCTGCAAAAGTCATTAGCCTTGCCTCGCTCTTCTTTTGTCTATCTTTAATGCATTTCAGCTTCAACCTCATATTGTAGTGGCAATAGACCAACTTCTCTAGCCTAGTTGCACTCAACCTGTTCCTCACTTTTGTGTGAATAAGTGAGAAAGTGCTCTAATTTCTCTCACACTGGCTAGATGAAGTGGTCTGACTGAGTACTCTAATAGCAATCCTTGCAAGTGGACTTCTTTGACCAGTCTTGTAGTCTAACATAACCCACCACTCACCTATAAAAAAAAACATACAATGAATTAGCACATAATACAAGTGATTTGTCATTTTGTTATGAAGTAAGCATGAGCTTAAGTCTGAAGGTTCTTACCCGGACCCATTCTGGTCACTGCTTCTTTAACATCATAATCTCTGTAGATGTCCAACTTCAGTTTAAATCTGTCCATCTACAGTATAATACAGTTGCTAAGTGTAACTCCAAAAGTATATTGAATACATGATGCTGGAATGAAGTTTTTAACTTGGCCGTTGTTGACACGGGAAAAATATCATCAATCGTTCATTTGATTTTGAATTGCTCATTTCGTTTTATCTGGTTCATGTATTCATTTCATTTGGGTATTCATTTATTTCACGTGCTTTGATTCGTGTATCATGATTTGCGGGGCGTGCCAGTCTGTCTAACAGACAGAGGAGAATCCGCGCAATGCGGAGGAGAAATATTGGGTGTCCATGAAATGGACGGAGGTATCCGTGTGACGGATGACTGGGTTGTCCATGAAATGGACGGGGATGCCCGTGTGACGGGCGACTAGGGTGCGCCGTTTTTTAATCTGAATTTCTTGAGTCCCGTATCTATACTCATCAGATGATTAGGGTAACATGTGCTGGACCTCTGTCTCCATCGATCAGAATCGACGTTACATTTACATCGAGTTAAGACTCTTGGCATTATTTAATACCAGTTTTAACCCGAATACCATTCATAGCAAGGATGAGACAATATACACTTTTTTTTTAGAAAATCCTGGTCATGATGTATCATCTTTCTTTTAGTTATTTTTGAAATGCTTTTGCCTTGAGTGTTTCATTTTGAAAAGACTGTCCTTTATGGAGTCCGAGATACGGCTTTTAAGAAGGGAACGGATATATTTCCATGAACCCATTTGGGGTCTCCCTCCTCTTCTTTTAGGTTGTTTGAAGGTTTTATTTTGGAAAACCGGAGGATTATTATTGCAGACGGGTGTATACCCGTGCATTTGATTCTGAACTTGGGGGAAGTCATGATTAGAAGTAGCATTCCTGTATTGGAAGAGTTGCTACTTCAACTTTTTTTTTTTATGACGTGATATTTTTTTACAACACCCTTCTTTCAAATGAAGTCCGAGTTGTTTAAATGAAGTCTGAATTGAGGCAGAATTTCCTTTCTCCTCGTTCATCGTTTCATTCATTCATCATTCACTTTTCTTTACTTGTATGAGTATGATTTTTTTGAAGAATGTATGCACATATCTCCATGGATGTTCTTGTCAATTTGAAGTTCCTTTCTGGAAACTGTCCATATGAACACAGTTCTTGTGAGTATGCATTCGTGCTGCTCTTTGGAGTATCTGAGCACAGTTCGGGTCTTGTCCCCTGTTTCTTTGGATGTGTGTATATCAACACAATTTTCATAAATTTATCTTGGCAGAGTTTCTGCCTATGCGGAATGCCTTCACGGAGATATATCCATATGAACATGTACTTATATCCATGTGTCCTTAGAGAATCTTTGCCCGGAGGGATTTTGCCCTTAAGAAAGTATGTGTGTATGATCATAAATTTGCAGTTTACGCATATTTTCTCACCGGTATCTCTATTTGAATGGAGTATCCGGCAAAAGGTACCATCTGCATATGCAAAATCCCTTTTGAGAAGTATACGCATATAATTGCGAATTTATGATTATATAGACATGTTTGTGGGCGGAGACTCCATTTGGGCAGAGTTTCCTCTTGGGAAGACATGTATATGAATACAAAGTTTGTGATTATATTGATATGTTTTTAGAGGGAAAACTCTGACATGGGCAGAGCTTCCTTTCAAGAAACACATGTGTATAGGCACAAATTTGAATTTTATAGGTATGTTCTTAGGCGGAATCTCCACTTGGGCAGAGTTTCCTCTAGGAAACATGCATATAAAAAATACAAATTTGTGAATATACAAACATGTTCTTGGGCAGAATCTCCCCTTGGGCAGAATCTCCTCTAAGAAACATATCAATATAAACACAGATTTGAAATTTATAGATATGTTCTTAGGTTGAATCTCCACTTGGGCAGAGTTTCCTCTAAGAAGCATATATATAAAAATACGAATCTGTGAATATATGAATACGTTCTCGAGCAGAATCTCCACTTGGGCAGAGTCTCCTCTAAGAAACATATGCATATAGCACAAACACACCATCCCGGAGAGTTTAAAACTCGATGGGAGGTGGCATGAATTACAAAGGTATCTAAAATACCATATGTCCGGAATGGACGGTATTTAGAACCTATAGCCCGTGAGGGCCGGTGCCGCTATTGCGGACTTTTAGCCGATGAAGTTTGCCGATGCCGTATACGAACAACTTCTCAATGCTCGGGGGGAGATTTGGTACTTTCACACAAGAGGGGAGCTTGAGGAGGAGTTCGGGAAGCTTTGAGAATTTGGGATTTTTCTATTCTTTCGGGATTTCAGAAAATGGGGGACAACACTTTGAGAAGAGGGCTGTAGCTCCTTATGGGGGGTTGGCCTCTTTTAGAATGGGGGGATGGGGGTGCCTTTTATAGGGGAAGGCCCCCCCTTACATGCGTGGGAGTGGGGCTCCCTTTAACCGATGGGAGTCCCATCGGTTAGAGGGAAAATTCCCTTTAACCGATGGGGGTACCATCGGTTAGAGGTTAAAACCCCTCAACCGATGGTAGTCCCATCGGTTAAGGGGAAAATCCTCTTAACCGATGGTAGTACCATCGGTTGGGGGTTTTCTCTCTCTTTTTTTTTTTTTTTTAAAGGGAATTCCCCTTAACCGATGGTGGTTCCATCGGTTAAGGGAGGGGGAATTTCTGGGAATTGGGAATTAATGTGGGACTGGCACAACATTTTTTTTGTGTCAACAAATGCCCCCCACGGGAAGTGCGCCGAAGCCGAAGGCAGAGGAGGACGTCCCGTGCAATCTTCGAGCTGTGCTTCTGATCTTCATGACTTGACAATAAGCTTGAATCGGAAAGTTGTAGCCACAGTTGACACGCTTCAGCACTTGCACTGTGAAGTCAACAACCTCGGGCAATGATCGACTTTGTCATGTTTCTTGTGCTGAGCGATCAGCTCCGCTTCCTTGGATTTACTCAGTACTAACTTTGGCTTTCTTTGCCTGGGTCTTTGCCTTCTGGATTTCATCTCAGGGATTTTTTAGATCTGCCTTTCTGGCTTTGTTATGGACTTGAATTGATTGAGGACTCAATTGGTGAGACTCGTCTTTCTGACTTTGCCCAACAACTTGATTTGAGATTTTTTTTTGAAATATATTTGACTGGTGATTCGCAGTTGGATCTGATCTCACTTTCCTGAGCTTTGCCTTTTGGCATTTGCTTGGATTGGATTTGACATCTTTTTCTTGAATCTTGTCTTCTCAGCTTTGTCCGAGATTTGACATAGTATTCGGCTACTGAGGCTGACCTTCTTGGTTTCGCGGCTATCTTTTTTTTTTTTTTTTCTCTTCTACTTCATTCATCATTTTTTTTTTTATATCTGTTTTGAATTCTCAATCATCCTTGCTCCGGAAGTTGTTGGAGACAGGAATGGTGAAGCTCATTTGAATATTCCCTTTTCTTCCAGACCCAAGAGAGCTGGAAAAAGGAGGGTGGCGGATTCCGCCTCATCTGGCGGTGACTTTCTTTTCTTTTCTTTCCTTCTCTCATCATTGTCATTCATGACTCTTCTTCTTGATTTATCACTTATTCTTTCTTCTCTTTTTGACTTATCTACCTCAGATGACGAGACAGATGAGGAAAAGTGCCGGTCCGATTGCTTCGGGCGGCCATGCCTCTTTGCCTGGAGGTTCTCCTCTCCTTTGTGGAGTGGAGCGTGAGAATTCCTCATGGGCAGCTACCGATTTTATGCCGGAGATTGATGGTAATGAATCATCATCTGACTGTCTGTTTCTTGAGATAGCTGTGACGGATGACGGTGCCTCTGCATTTGCTGAGCTGAGAGTCTCGACGAAACAATATTCTTTTGCTCCTGTCGGGCCTTATATCCCGATGCCTGCCAAGAAATATTCTGCCATGGAATCAACTCCTGCAGGTGACTTCCTTTACTGAGCTCATATACAGTCTTTAAAGATGATGTTTTCTTTTCTGATATTGACTTTCTTTCCTTGTATTCAGGTGACCAGGTCTTCTGTGATCAACTCTTCTCTGGGGGATGATGGATTCATATTCTATATCTGTGGCCAATTCTCTCTTTCCACTTTTGGGGAGATGTAGGGCCCATTTTTGGAGTTTCAAGCTTATTCTGCCTTTCAAGTAGGCGATGTTGCGAGTGACGATGGTGTTGAGCATGGTTGTCGGGAAGGAGAACATTGCCCGACTGGAATGCGAGTTTGATGAAGAGAGATCTTCTTTGAATCAGGAGGCCAGAGATGAGGCCAAAGATTCTGAAGAAGAAGCTGCCTATGTAAAAGACGGAAGGAACCTCCGCCAGCTGACAACCTCCAAAGCCAAGGCAGTTGAACGGTTGAAGAGGAAAAAGCCCTCCTGCCTTTGCTTTTCAGTATAACATTTACATGCCGAGCTCATTGTCTTGCTTTTTTTTCTTTGTTTGACCTTTACATAGCAATCGCCACTCTTTGTATATTTGTACAGAGAGTGACTTGTGACTTTGTAAATACAAGGTGAAGGATAATGAAGATCCTCCTTTTCATTTTCCTCCATCCCTTTTTTTCTTTTCTTTTTCTTTCTCCTTTTTTTTTCTTCTTTTCTTCTTTTTTTTTTTCACATTACCAATCGCAGTGCCCTCTCGGGTTTTCACTAAGACTGGCCCCCTTTAGCTTTTTCCAACGTGCCCTTTCGGGTTTTCACGTTGAGGGGTTACCCATTTTTGCCTGAAGCGCCCTTTCAGGTTTTCACCTCAGCCGGATTTTTTGATCTTTTTACCCTCAAGCATACAGTGAGCCGTATACTTAAGTCCATCGGGGCATCTCTATTTTTTAACCCATTTTCTTTCTTTTTTTTTTGACTTGACTATTGAGGACTCGACTGACTTGGATAATTGAAAAGCATAAACACTTGCATATTGGGCTTGTTGCCTTGATCTCCTTTCTATTTTGCATGTGGTATCTGTCACCCTTTGTAAGTTTGTGATGTGGTGACTTATAGCTTTGTGAATGTATGAATGAAGGACTGAGGAATCCTCCTTTTCATTTATTTTTTTTTCTCTTTTTTTTTTTCACATTACCAGCCTTAGCGCCTTTTCGGGTTTTCACCAAGACTGGCCCCCTTTAGCTTTTTCCAACGCGCCCTTTCGGGTTTTTTACGTTAAGGGGTTACCCATTTTTGCCTGAAGCGCCCTTTCGGGTTTTCACCTCAGCCGGTTTTTTGATCTTTTTGCCTTTAAGCATACATCGAGTCGTATACTTAAGTCCATTGGGGTATCTCTATTTTTAACCCCTTTTACTTTCTCTTTTTTTTTGATCTGACCAGTGAGTACTGGACTGGTTTGGGTAGTTGAATGGATGGTGATCTGGTTATGGGATGGGTGGTAATGTGGCTGTGGAACGGGTGGTGATCTGGGATGTGGAATGGGTGATGGTGGATTTAGGTTTGAGCGTGGATATGGTGGCTTACCTTTGTGGTATTTTGATTTGAGTTTGGATATGGATATGAGATTTAGGTTTACTTTGGCTTCAAGCTTAGTTTTGGATATTGATATGGATTTTGGCATGGAGTTTCAGGTTTGGATTTGTGGTTTTGGGTTTGAATTCTGCCCATCCTTGATGGCTTGGGGCAGGGATAAGGGATTTACATTTGGATTTGTATTGGAGTTGAGATTGGGTTTGTTTTTGGATTTGGATATGGACATGTCTGTTTATCTTTGTGGTATTCTGGATGGGATATGAGATTTTGATTTTGCTTTTGCATTTTGGATGTAGGATTTAGGTTGATTTGGCTCTGGACTTGGTTTTGGTTTTGATTTTGGCTTTAGTTTTGATTTTGGCTTTAGTTTTGGTTTTGGTTTTGGCTTTAGTTTTGGTTTTGGTTTTGGTTTTGGTTTTGATTTTGATTTTGGTTTTGGTTTTGGTTTTGGTTTTGATTTTTGGTTTCGGGCTTCTATTTGGTTCAGCATACCTTGATGGTTTGCTGACTATATTTGGTATTCTGGGTTTGATTTATTTTGGCATTTATAGTTTAGTGTATGTGGTTTCGAATCAAATTTGGGTATAACGTGCCTTGATGGCTTGCTGACTATGAATTTGGGATTGTATTTGAATATGAGTTTGCCTTGATGGCCTTGGGATGTGAACTTGGAATTTGAACTTGATGCCACCTACCATGGTGATTTGCTGGTGGGACTTTTGGGTTTTGAATTGGCTTTGGATATGACTTAATGGTTGGCATGATGTAGCCTACTTTTGCAGTTTACTGGCTATGGATTTGAGACTTGAATTTGGGTATGGTCTGCCTTGATGGCTTGCTGGCTATGAGTGGAGTTTAGGTTTGATATAGCCTACTATGGTTTTGAATTGAATTTGAGTATGGCCTGCCTTCATGGCTCGCTGGCTATGAATTTGAGATTTGGACTTGATATAGCCTCCCCTTGTGGTTTGCTGGCTATGGTTTTGAAATTGGATTTGAGTATAGCCTGCCTTTGTGGTTTACTAGCTATGGATTGGGATTTAGATTTGATATAGCCTACCTTTGTGGTTTGTTGGCTATGGTCATGATTTGGTTTGGGTTTGACATAGCCTACCTTTGTGGTTTGTTGGCTATGGTTTTGGATATGGCCTACCTTGATGGTTTTCTGGCCATAGAATTGGAATTTGAATTTGGCATAGCCTACCTTTGTGGTTTGCTGGCTATGGTTTTGGATATGGCCTATCTTGATGGTTTTCTGGCCATGGATTTGGAATTTGAATTTGGCATAGCCTACCTTTGTGGTTTGCTGGCTATGTTTTGGTTTTGAATTGAATTTGATGAAAAGTGGGATATGCAGGATGGAGTACTTTTGGCTTCATGCTCCTACAAGGATTGCAGGATTGTATGATGGACAGATGGGTATTTGATTCTTTTGCCTCCATTCATGGTAAGCTTCTACTTTAGAATGGATCCTCAAAGAGGGCATCTTTCATTCCTTTCCGGCTTTATGCCTATCTGGGTGATTAGATTTTGTTTTTGATGATTGGCCGATGAACTCATGTTCTGGGGAATGGTATAGTTTCAAGTGTTGAGTGGAGGAAAGGGCACAATACCTTTATGGTGCATCGGCCTATAGGCACCTCCTTCATATGCAAAAATGACGATGTATGGGCTGAGCCAAATGGGCTGCAATTTGCCACTTGGTTTTCCCGCCATTGCTTCTCTGCAGTTGACCATGACAAGATTTCCTTGTTTGAAGGCTCTGGGTCTTGCTAATTTGTCAAATGCGCGAGCCATTCTAGCTTGATATACTTGGAGAGACTTAAATGCTTCAAGGTGCCTTCCTTTTAGATTGGAAAGCCCTTCAAGTCTTCTTTCCATTTGATCTTGCTCTTGACTTTGAAATTCACTTTGGATTGCCACCCGATAGGATGCCATTTCAATTTCTATAGGAATCATTGCTTCAGCTCCATATACCAAGGAGAAAGGCGAACATCCGGTAGGGGTTTTATACACAGTTCGATAAGCCCATAAAGCCTCATGAACCTTTTCTCCCCATTCCCGCTTTCTATTGCCGATTATCTTGGCAAGCAGCTTGCAGAGGATTTTGTTGAAGGCTTCTGCCAACCCATTTGCCTGTGGATTATATACTGAAGATGTTCTCCAGTTAATATGAAATTTTGCTGCCAAAGCATATATTGTTTTGTTTCTGAATTGTGACCCATTATCAGATATGATCCTGTGAGGGGTCCCAAATCTGTATATTATGTTTTACTTGACAAATTTGGCGACTGATTCTCCAGTTACCTCCCTTAATGGGATAGCTTCAGCCCACCGAGAGAAATAATCTGTAGCAGCCAGTATGAACTTGTGGCCTTGAGATGAGGGTGGGAATGGTCCCACAATATCCATACCCCATTCGGCGAACGGCCAGGTTGGCGCAGTGGGATGTAATACATTTGGTGATTTCCTCGGCACAGGGCCAAATATCTGACACTGATGACATGTACGAGCATATTTGATGCAATCTGCATTCAGGGTAGGCCAATAGAAGCCTTTTAGCTTAATATTGATTTTCATCTTTTCCTCCGTCTAGTGTGCACCACACAGCCCGGAGTGAACTTCTTTCATGATGATTTTGGCCTCCTTGAGAGATAAACACCTGAGAAGGACCGACCCTTTCTTTTCATGGACCAACCTATATAGTTGATCTGCTATTATTTGATATGATGTAGCCCTACGCAAGAGCTGAATTCTTTGTGCTCGATCAGGAGGTAGCCAACCTTTCTTGATTTTGATAAGCGGCTCGCGCCAATCTTCAGATTCATTTGTTGTATCCAGCTCTGTATTATATATTTCCTCAACTGTGATGTTAGACTCAGTGTCAAGGATACCGGGCATGAGCCTTCTGTGACGGACACTTATGTCCAATTCCCCTTCAGGAGGCAATTTTATAGCAGAGGCCAATTTGGCTAAAGCATCAGCCTGAGAATTTTCACTTCTCGGCACATGGGATATGTCGAAGAAGTTGAATTTTTCTTTGAGCTTCATGGCAGTGGTATAGTATGGAAGCAATTGTGGTTTACGGACTTCATACTGGCCCAATATTTGTCGGATGACCAGCTTTGAGTCCCCATAAACTTGTATGCTTTTGATTCCCATTTCGAGAGCCAACCGGAGCCCAATAATTAGAGCTTCATATTCAGCTTCATTATTTGTGAGTGGCTTCATCAGAGCACAGGAGTTGTATAAGATTCCTCCATATGGAGTGACTAAGACGATCCCTGCTCCAGTAGAGACAGTGGTGGAACCATCAGTATAATGAAGAGTTCGGGAAGCTCCATCGAAATATAATTCCCAGGAGGGTAGCTCAATTGTGGCAACCTCTTCGAGAACTGAATTTTCACTTGCAGGAGGGAGAGTTTCTTCTTCTGGGAGGTTTATAGATAAAGGGGAATCTTCTGGCACTGGATGTGCGGCTAAGAATTCGGCCAAGCCTTGCCCTTTGATTGCCCTCTGTGGGATGTATGTGATATCAAATTCCATAAGGAGCAGAGCCCATTTCGCGAGTCTTCCTGACAATATGGGTTGCCTTAGCAGATATTTGATTGGATCATACTTGGAGATGAGTTTAATTTCATGAGACAACAGATAATGCCTCAATTTCTTTGCAGCGAGTGCTAGGCATACTTTTTCCATTGGAGCATACCGGAGTTCCGGTCCAATTAGCTTTCTGCTAAGATAATATAAAGCTTGCTCTTTATCATCTTCATTTGTTTGTGCCAGTAGAGCTCCCAAAGAAGCATCCATAGCTGCAATATATAGTATAAGAGGCTTTCCAATAACTGGTGCCCCTAGGACTGGAGGAGTGAGAAGATACTCTTTGATTTGTTCAAGAGCATCCTGACATTCTTGGTCCCAGATGAAGGGAGCATTCTTTTTCATTAATTTGCCGAACGGCATGCATCTTCCTGAGAGATTGGATATGAATCGCCTGATATAGGCTAATCTCCCTTGGAGTGACCTTAGCTCTGTCAAATTTTGAGGAGAAGGCAGTTGCTGGATCGCCTTGATTTTGTCAGGGTCTATTTCCATTCCCCGATATTTGACGACGAATGTTTTTCAATCGTCGAACACTTTGATCTGGCCTTAAAGAATGGATTTGCAAGCAATTGGGTGGCAGAGGAATGCTCCCATTGATAACTTGACTTTCATAACTGATGCTCCGCCGTTCTGGGCGGGTTGCTTTGCTTTGAGAATTCTCTGCAGGTAATTTGGCAAAGCTTTGGTTTATCACAAAAAGCTCGCCAGTTTCATTGTCTTCATTTGAGGACTCAATTTGCTTACTTTTCTCTTTAGAGAGGGAGGAGGGTTGAAGGATTGGCCCTCCAAGATATAAAATAGCAGCAGTCAAGTTGCATTCATCTTCCCGAAACGGGGCTTAATTGGCAAAGACTGTATACTGCTTCCCTTCTTTTGCATACTTGATGCGTTGATGGGGTGTCGATGGGATGACCCAAAATTTTTATAGCCAAGGTCTTCCAAGCAATATTCTGTATGTTGTATCAGCATCAATAATGTAGAAGGCTACCTTGGTGGTGAAGCTTCTAAGAATTAAGTTGACAGTGACTCTTCCAATGGCCTCTTCTGAATTTTGGTTTAAAACCGGTAATTCGTACATCTTTTACCTGTTGCATATGAGGCATGAGATGTAGAGATTCAAGGGCTTTATAAGGCATTATATTGATAGATGCCCCCATATCGGCCAGGATCCAACACAATTTGTTGCCATTGACTTGTCCCTTCATATATATGTAAAGGACGATTGTGGCATAGTAGCATTCCTTTATCTGTGAAGGTGACACTTGCTGCCAGTGCTTCATATATTTGAGCTTGGAAATCAGCCATATGAGCTTCATATATTTCTGTTTCTTGGGGTATTTTGACGAGAGTCTCCCTCAAGTCCTTACTTCAAGCAATTGCCTCCCAGACAGTAAGGTTGGCGGGGAGTGATTTGAGTTGCTGAAGAATTTTGTCAAAAGTCTTGGCACGTGTCTGATCCGATGAGGGAGATCCCTCAATCAAGGATTCAGATGGCTTCTTTGGCTTGATAGATTTCTTTTGAGAGATAGGAATCAACAACCTTCCATTTAAAAAGGGAGGAGCGTTGTTCGGCTCATTTGATGAGGCATGGAGACTTTGGCTCTTTTCTTTTGTATGAGAAGGCATATTGGGCAGTTCTTCTTCTTCATCTGAGGGATTGAAGACATAAGATCCTTCCTGTATTTCATCTTCAGGAAGAGGCTTTGATTCTTTGCCATGAAAAAGTATGACTTTGCTTGATTTTGTAATGTCAGGCTTCTTGGAAGTGGTAGCTGCAGCTTTTTGCTCCTTACCACGCCCTTTCTTGTGATGATGATTATTTACTGGCCAACGCTGGTATGTTAGCACGATCGTGCTGAGAGATGATGCTTCTCCTTCTCTAGAGCTTTCTTCTGTAATTGATGGAGCCAGTCCCAGAGCCGGATTTTTCATTCTAGCTCATCCCACAGGTACATCGACCGAGGGTAGCTTTATCAGAAGACCTAGAAGGAGTATATTCTTCCAAATAAACCCTAAGCCCTAAGTCCTAGGCCCTATGTCCTAGGCCCTAAGTCCTAAGTCCTAAGCCATTTTTTTTTTTAAATCATGTTGAGAAATGATGCTCCCCCTTTTCTGGAGAGTTTTTTTTTAAATTGATATCTGAGGTACCTCAGCAGCAGCATCACGCTACATTTGTTCTTTTTCTTTTTCATTCTTCTTTTATTATTATTATTATTATTCTTTGTTTTTTGTTTTTTTTTGGTTTGTTTGTTGTTTGTTTTTTTTTGTTTTGTTTTGTTTATATATATATATATATATGTATATATTTTTATTTCATACCTGAAAAGCTTTAAGTAAGCTTATGACTTCCTGCTCTGAAGCTGATTTGGAGATGCTTCTTTTGTTGGAGCCGCCTCTTAATATAGAGTTGTTGACTCTTTTGGAACTGGCTGATTTTGAGGGCCGACGTGACCCATTCACAAAGGTTGCATTAATTGCTTCTTCAATAATAGGAGTTGGTGATAATGATCCACGAACTCCTCTGCTTGCTGGGAGATTGGCATTGTCGCAGCTTCTTTCGATATTCTAATTCTGTATTGAAAAAGATCAAATTTAAATTGCTCCATCTCGGCTTTGACTTTGTATCGCCCATAGCCCAGGGGATGATGATAATATTCACATATCTTTGGATGTAGAGCTTGGGATTCTGGACTTGAACCATAGGCTCGTTGTAACACCTTATTTGCTGGCGCCAAAGAATTCCCATATTGATCAATTTTTCCTTCCCAGATATGAGTTTCGACTAAATCATGGAGATCCAGACAATAGTCATACATCTCCTTTCACTCTGAAAGATATATGATGCTGGTTCAAGTATGGAAACCAGACTTTGTCTTCTGAGATTGTCAAGTATAAACTTGGTGCTCTTTGTTGCAAATGAGAGTTTATTGTAGAAGATACAGATTTGTATACGATTGACTGGATAAATATGGATTTGAATGCTCCCCCACTGATGACCGAGGAAGACCAAAGGATGATGATGCACTAATGACTTTCACCACATAGGATCCAGGATTGGCTGGTCCATTTGGTGGTTGCTGAGTATGAGGCTGGTTGATCCGATGAATACTCAGGTCAATTAGCTTTTGAACATCATTTTTGAATCTTATGCAATCTTTGATACTATGACCCATCATTTGATGATATGGGCAGTAATTGGCTAATATTTCTGCCGGAGCTCGGTAATCCATCAATCTGGATTGAAGGCATAGCCGGAAAAGTGAGTAAGTGAGATGTCGAGGGAAAGAATATAACCTTGCCGGCTCGACAGGAGTTGAAGGATCTTCGGATAGCCACCCAATTGAGTCTGCATATGGCGACATAGGAGGCGGTTCTGAATATATTTGAGTATGCATAAGAGTATATTTACCTCTGGACTTTCCTCATTATTCTATGTGGATCATGTCTTGATCTTGGTAGAGAATGAGCTCCTGAATTATCTTGAGGAGGATTACATGAATGACCGTCCTCGGGATGATTTGAATTCGTTGGAAGTCTCGTCATATAAATGACATTGACAGATTGCTCTGGTCGATCCCAAGCATGAAGTTGAGGAGGGTCAGCCAGAGCATTTTGCATAGATATGAGGCCATTTGAATGATCTTCTGGGCCTCATTTTTGAAGATGTAGCAATCTTCAATTACATGCCCCACCATACGGTGATACGGGCAAATTAAGCTGATTGGTTTGCTGACATCTGCCTGCTTCTTTGGTGTTGGCAGTGATATTAATTGGTTATCGAGGCAGAGATCAAAGAGCCTCTTTAATATGCTTCTTGTTTTTTGAAAGAATAAGGAGTCTTCATGCGCCCCATTAATGATGGCAGTGGAGCTTTAGCTTCTGATTTCTTCTTTGGGGCAGGAGAGATTGTTGCCCCCTTTGCTTCATCATCAGGTGAGGAGTCAATGATGTTGACTTCTTTTGCTAACTTATTGCGCTCTTTGGGGAGCTTGCCTTTATGAGATGTATGTGTCATTTGCTCGGCTAGAAACATCTCAATGTCTGCCACTCCCAAGAGTTTCTCCTTGATTGTTGATATGAGGCCTTTTTGGCAGATAGGGATTGTATCTTCTTGAACAGGAGGGTTATTGCATTTCATGCTAAACTCTCTCTACCCCTTGATGAAGTGGATTGCCGACTCCCCTTTCTATTGTTTGAGGGAACATAATTTGGCGAGAGAGATACCTTCCCTTTAGCCGTTTGGAGATGGTCTAGAAATTTCTTTTGCAGATCCGCCCAATCAGCAACTGAGTCAGGCTTGAGTTCTGAATACCTTTGAAATGCAACTTCAATCAAGGAAGTTGCAAAATATCTGAGGAGATAAGATTTGCCGATGGCGAGCTTGCCCAAGGCAATAACATAATGTGCCATATATTCCAGTGGTGACCCATGTCCATTAAACTTTGATAGTTTTGGGACTTTAGGGCATGTTTCTAGTAGCTTCTTGAATTGATGATGTACTGGATATGGGACAGAATATAAATCTGCCACCTGAATACCTTCGCTCTGCTGAGCGAACATATCTTGAATAATCTTCAGTATCTCATGCCTTTGTATGGCAACACCTTGAGGGGTCATAATATTGGACGGATCAATGATGTCTTGAACCGTAGTTTGAGGAAGAAGACCAGTCGTAGAAGCTGCCGGATAATTTGTCGGGGCAGCCCCATCTGGATGTTGATTTTGAGCAGAGACTGGCTCCACAGAATGGGGAGGCTGGTAGTTACCAGTTGCCTCATTTCATTTAGAAGCACAGCCATTTGAGATTGGCATTGCTGCATCACTTGATATTTGTCGTCATCTGACATAGCCTGGAAATTTTCCTTTGTCGGCAAGTCGATGATGGGATTGATGTTTGAAGTTGAAGGCCCACCTTCTTCGACTTGAATATTTGTTTCTTCGAAGAAGGGGATTTGAATTCCCTCGTGTTAAATATCAATACGAGGGAGAACTTGACCAGGTGCTTCAGCTTGTCCGCCGGGCTGGCGGTTTCTTCTGGCAAATTACCTGATGGCTTCAGCAGGATTGAAGTGGCTTCAGCGATTTGTTCAGCTGGTTCGCTAGAGTCATTCCCGGCGGCATAGCATGAGAAGATTATAAGCTTGGGTTTTTCCTCAGCTGCTCAAGTAACACGTCGTCTTTTTGACGGACGGGTACTGGCGTTAGGAATTGCCCCCAGCCCATCAAATATTGAAACTCGCCGTATACGGTTGAAGGCCGATATGCGAGATTTGAATTACTGAGTTGGATTTTCTTTGACTATTCGGGTATTCTCCGAGCCTTGAGAAGTATAGATTGACTTCTTGTATATTTTTTTTTCTTTTTACCCATGATGGTGCTTGAGCTCAATATGTTGAAGGGAAGCATATTTGGCGTTGCTTCTCTTACTAAACACCTTTGATATATTTGCTTGAGTCTTCTTGAGTTTATGGGCTTCCTTCCCTTTTTTTTGGGAATCCAGATTTGTTTGAACCTGGGAGAGTGCTGGGTCTTTTGCTTGACATCGGCTTCCTTCTTGGGATCTCCTGATTCTCCTTGAAACCGCCGCAAAACTGAGAAGCGGTTTGAGGTTGGGATTGTAGGAACATACCTATCTCGCAGGGTGATAGGTTGGCTTCCGTCGAGCCGTACCTGCAGACCTTTGATCATGATGGATTTGCCGGATCTTGAGGTGGCAGCTGATAGCCTTTTACTTTTATGATTTTGTTTTGTCCTTGTTGTAGAGACAGAAAGTATGATTTTGAAGGAAATTGTCTGGACTGAAAAAGTCCAGATTTGGGTTGACTTAGTCTTGCTAAATGGCTATCCCTTCTTTTTTTTCGGGTCAAAGGTATGGTATGAGAATTTGATGGAGTCTACCATTGAGGTTTTGTGGTCTTGATTTTAGGATTTAAGTTTGGATTTTGGATTCAGCCTACCCTGATGGTTTGTGGCTATATTTGGTTTTAACGTATTTTGGGATTGCATATGGTCTGGAATTTGAATTTGAGATTGGACATGACCTGCCTTGATGGCTTGCTGGTCATGAACTTGAGTTTGGATACGGCTTTGAATTTGGATTGGACATGACCCGCCTTGATGGCTTGCTGGTCATGAGCTTGAATTTGGGTATGGTTTTGAATTTGGATTGGACATGACCTGCCTTGATGGCTTGCTGGTCATGAGCTTGAGTTTGGATATGGTTTTGAATTTGGATTGGACATGACCTGCCTCGATGGCTTGCTGGTCATGAGCTTGAGTTTGGATATGGTTTTGAATTTGGATTGGACATGACCTGCCTCGATGGCTGGCTGGTCATGAGCTTGAGTTTGGATATGGTTTTGAATTTGGATTGGACATGACCTGCCTCGATGGCTGGCTAGTCATGAGCTTGAGTTTGGATATGGTTTTGAATTTGGATTGGACATGACCTGCCTCGATGGCTGGCTGGTCATGAGCTTGAGTTTGGATATGGTTTTGAATTTGGATTAGACATGACCTGCCTCGATGGCTGGCTGGTCATGAGCTTGAGTTTGGATATGGTTTTGAATTTGGATTGGGCATGACCTGCCTAGGCTCATAGCCAATAAATGTTGTTGGCCAGAGTTAGGCTGATCCCCTTTATTAGTATTACCTTCGGAGAGCATTCGGATGCCCCCTGCTGATAATAACAGGACGAGCTTTGGCTTGCCCACAGCTCTCGTGGATCTTCCTTGTTAACTTGTTGGAGAGAGGCTTTTGAGCAGCATCTTCTTCATAGGCCGGAAGGGATCCGAGTCATCCGACAATTGTTGGAAAAATCCCCAAATATGATCGGAGTCGCCTGGTAACCGAACCTGGCATGATTGTTGATGGCGAGTGGTCTATAAGTGACGGCCATCTTCAACAGCTTATGATTTGCCTTTTTGTTTGTACCTTTAAGGGAAAATATCAGTATTAGGACTTTCATGAAAAATATACGTATGTCTCATCCTTTGCTATGAATGGTGAGAAGAGGTCCCACCGGGCGTGCCAGTTGTTGACACGGGAAAAATATCATCGATCGTTCATTTGATTTTGAATTGCTCATTTCGTTTTATCTGGTTCATGTATTCATTTCATTTGGGTATTCATTTATTTCACGTGCTTTGATTCGTGTATCATGATTTGCGGGGCGTGCCAGTCTGTCTAACAGACAGAGGAGAATCCGCGCAATACGGAGGAGAAATATTGGGTGTCCATGAAATGGACGGAGGTATCCGTGTGACGGATGACTGGGTTGTCCATGAAATGGACGGGGA
The DNA here is from genome assembly GCA_014218235.1 of Colocasia esculenta. NCBI lineage: Eukaryota > Viridiplantae > Streptophyta > Magnoliopsida > Alismatales > Araceae > Colocasia > Colocasia esculenta. Next base: position 102,186,165 of record CM024755.1, on the reverse strand, counting down.
TGCCCGTGTGACGGGCGACTAGGGTGCGCCGTTTTTTAATCTGAACTTCTTGAGTCCCGTATCTATACTCATCAGATGATTAGGGTAACATGTGCTGGACCTCTGTCTCCATCGATCAGAATCGACGTTATATTTACATCGAGTTAAGACTCTTGGCATTATTTAATACCAGTTTTAACCCGAATACCATTCATAGCAAGGATGAGACAATATACACTTTTTTTTAGAAAATCCTGGTCATGATGTATCATCTTTCTTTTAGTTATTTTTGAAATGCTTTTGCCTTGAGTGTTTCATTTTGAAAAGACTGTCCTTTGTGGAGTCCGAGATACGGCTTTTAAGAAGGGAACGGATATATTTCCATGAACCCATTTGGGGTCTCCCTCCTCTTCTTTTAGGTTGTTTGAAGGTTTTATTTTGGAAAACCGGAGGATTATTATTGCAGACGGGTGTATACCCGTGCATTTGATTCTGAACTTGGGGGAAGTCATGATTAGAAGTAGCATTCCTGTATTGGAAGAGTTGCTACTTCAACCTTTTTTTTTTTTTATGACGTGATATTTTTTTACAACACCCTTCTTTCAAATGAAGTCCGAGTTGTTTAAATGAAGTCTGAATTGAGGCAGAATTTCCTTTCTCCTCGTTCATCGTTTCATTCATTCATCATTCACTTTTCTTTACTTGTATGAGTATGATTTTTTTGAAGAATGTATGCACATATCTCCATGGATGTTCTTGTCAATTTGAAGTTCCTTTCTGGAAACTGTCCATATGAACACAGTTCTTGTGAGTATGCATTCGTGCTGCTCTTTGGAGTATCTGAGCACAGTTCGGGTCTTGTCCCCTGTTTCTTTGGATGTGTGTATATCAACACAATTTTCATAAATTTATCTTGGCAGAGTTTCTGCCTATGCGGAATGCCTTCACGGAGATATATCCATATGAACATGTACTTATATCCATGTGTCCTTAGAGAATCTTTGCCCGGAGGGATTTTGCCCTTAAGAAAGTATGTGTGTATGATCATAAATTTACAGTTTACGCATATTTTCTCACCGGTATCTCTATTTGAATGGAGTATCCGGCAAAAGGTACCATCTGCATATGCAAAATCCCTTTTGAGAAGCATACGCATATAATTGCGAATTTATGATTATATAGACATGTTTGTGGGCGGAGACTCCATTTGGGCAGAGTTTCCTCTTGGGAAGACATGTATATGAATACAAAGTTTGTGATTATATTGATATGTTTTTAGAGGGAAAACTCTGACATGGGCAGAGCTTCCTTTCAAGAAACACATGTGTATAGGCACAAATTTGAATTTTATAGATATGTTCTTAGGCGGAATCTCCACTTGGGCAGAGTTTCCTCTAGGAAACATACATATAAAAAATACAAATTTGTGAATATACAAACATGTTCTTGGGCAGAATCTCCCCTTGGGCAGAATCTCCTCTAAGAAACATATCAATATAAACACAGATTTGAAATTTATAGATATGTTCTTAGGTTGAATCTCCACTTGGGCAGAGTTTCCTCTAAGAAGCATATATATAAAAATACGAATCTGTGAATATATGAATACGTTCTCGAGCAGAATCTTCACTTGGGCAGAGTCTCCTCTAAGAAACATATGCATATAGCACAAACACACCATCCCGGAGAGTTTAAAACTCGATGGGAGGTGGCATGAATTACAAAGGTATCTAAAATACCATATATCCGGAATGGACGATATTTAGAACCTATAGCCCGTGAGGGCCGGTGCCGCTATTGCGGACTTTTAGCCGATGAAGTTTGCCGATGCCGTATACGAACAACTTCTCAATGCTCGGGGGGAGATTTGGTACTTTCACACAAGAGGGGAGCTTGAGGAGGAGATCGGGAAGCTTTGAGAATTTGGGATTTTTCTATTCTTTCGGGATTTCAGAAAATGGGGGACAGCACTTTGAGAAGAGGGCTGTAGCTCCTTATGGGGGGGTTGGCCTCTTTTAGAATGGGGGGATGGGGTGCCTTTTATAGGGGAAGGCCCCCCCTTACATGCGTGGGAGTGGGGCTCCCTTTAATCGATGGGAGTCCCATCGGTTAGAGGGAAAATTCCCTTTAACCGATGGGGGTACCATCGGTTAGAGGGTTAAAACCCCTCAACCGATGGTAGTCCCATCGGTTAAGGGGAAAAATCCCCTTAACCGATGGTAGTACCATCGGTTGGGGGTTTTCTCTCTCTTTTTTTTTTTTTTTTTAAAGGGAATTCCCCTTAACCGATGGTGGTTCCATCGGTTAAGGGAGGGGAATTTCTGGGAATTGGGAATTAATGTGGGACTGGCACAACATTTTTTTTGTGTCAACAGCCGTACCTCTATCATAGCATCTATTCTTTCGTCCATGCTCCTAGATAATCTCCCGATGACATTGATTGTCCCCTGGAGCACCTCACCATCATTGTGAGGGGAATCACTATATTGATGCCTAGGGTTAAAGAAATACCCTATATATACAAAACATGTGTAGTAAGTTAGAAATTCAACTCATGCTAATAAGAAATATGCACAATAAGATATAATACATTTACCTGCTGCATGTAAATCATGGTGGAGTGTTGACTCCCATCTTGCATCAATAATCTTCCACCATTTTTTATATGCTTGCGGATGCTTCTCTCTCAACCTTTCCTTGGCTTTATCCATAGCCTCATATAAGTAACCCATGTCATTCTTGTCCTCTCCATCAACCATCCTCAGCACCTGTACTAGAGGCTCTATTAGCTTCAAATAATAGTGGATTTTCTCCCAAAAACGATGGTCACTGACCAAGCAAGAAATCTCATGTGCCACATCTCTGGATTCCTCTCTCAATGTAGCCACATGTGCCAAGTACTCGGAACTGTGTATGAGAGTGCCCAACTCATGTCTAAACTGATGCAGACTCTCCAATGCAATAAATTGTGAGGCAAATCTTGTTGGGCCAGGACGAATTATGTCATGTCCATCTGTGCACTCTCTCATCATATGTAAGATTCTATTGTGTCCATAAATAAAAGTAGTAATCATTTGCGACTTGGACACCAAGTCATGCACATGTTTGTCTTTGCCAATATCCTCCATCATTAAGTCTAAGGAGTGGGCTGCACAAGGGACCCAATAAAGATGATGTCGTTTTGCCATCAATTTTCTTCCAGCTGCCTTGTAACTAGCTTCATTATCAGTGACAACTTGGACTACATGTTCCTTGCCAATTTCATCAATCATCTCATCCATGAGCCTAAACAAGTAATCTGCATTTTTTATTTGCCCACTTGCATCTATAGATTTCATGAACACTGTACCCTCACTGCAATATACAAGAAAGTTAATCATGGACCTTCTTGTTGTTCCCGTCCATCCATCACACATAAGAGTACAACCTCTTGCCATCCATATATCTTTGAATGACGCCACCCAATCCTTTATCTCAGTCAATTCCTCTTCAAGATATTTGCCATAAATCTCCTTTGGTATAGGAGCTTTCAAACCTGGGCCTGCCTCACCAACTGAATCTATCATCATTTGGAAATAAGGACTAGATGCTGTATGGGCTGGGACCCCTGCATGCAAAAACCATTTTACAATGTTTTTAACTGCATGTTTAGCGGAAGCAACTGTGGCCTTTACCCCTTTCATTGCATGCTTTATGCTAGGCTATTTTGATGAAGATTTCCTTCCCAAAATTGTGTCAACCCCACTAGTTGGTCCCGTTCCCCTCATTGAACCACCTCTCCTGATAGGTGGTGCCGGTGGTCGTGTGACACTAGCCCCTGATGATGATCCTTCTCTTGTACTATGGAACCTCCGCATGTCACTTTCCAACATGGCAGCACGCCGACTCTGCCGTAGTCCTTCTCGCCATTCTCTCTCATTAGGTGAGAGCATGGTTTGTCATGGCGGGGCGAATCGGCCCGATTCCCCGAATCGGAGCGGATCAGGGGAAACCCGATCCCTGATTCGCCTGATTCGCCCCGATTCCCTTTATATATATATAAATATATATATATATCATATATGTAATACATATAATATATCTGCAATATATATATATCATATTATATATATATATAATATACCCATGCGAATCGGTCCGATTCGGACCGATTCGGGGGGAATCGGAGCGAATCAGGAGCAACCCGATTCGCCTTCCGATTCCGACTCGGCAAACCATGGGTGAGAGATCCTCATAATCTGTATCATCTGTGTCCTCAACATCAACAGTTCTTGTAGCTGCCTTACTTTTTCCCTTCCCAGAAATCTCTTCATGCAGTTCTTGTTGATGTTGAATACGTATGCCTCTTTGTTGTTGTCTTCCAACCATGTAGTCTTTCATCTCATTCACTAACTCCCGTGGACAATGCTTGCATTTTAGTACATTTGTTCCAATGCTTGCAATGTGTTGTTTTAGGCGGTATACACCTCCATTCATTTCCTTACCACAGTGGTTACACCGCACTCTCTTAGAGGCAGCATCAATAAGGACACCGTGTTTCCATCCAATGTCTACTTGTGGTTGCTCTTCCTCGTGTCCCTCATCAGCCATACTTGCTAATCCTATAACAAATTAAGAATACAAACACATTCATGTGTAAGTGTACAATTATAAACATAATTACATCTAATATTAACCCTAATTAGGGTGAAATTTAGAGATTTTCTCTAATTTCCCGAAATGAAATAGTTCCATTATCATAGAAAGGCATGATTAAGTCAATTAAGTGATTGGAACACTTAATTGATCTCTAATTGTGCTAATACAACATAAGCCCCAAATATCAAACCCTAATTAGCCAATTAGGGTGAAATTTGGAGATTTTGTCTAATTGACAAAATGTAAGGGAAGAATAAGAAGATATAAGAAGATTAAACATGTGTACATGTGTTTTCATTTTTTTCAGAATTTATAACTGAATTTCGAAATTAAAAATGAAATATACCTTAAGAAGAACAACTTCTTCCTTGCTTGAGTAAGATCTCTTGAGATCTACTCAAGAAAATCTCCCTTGGATGTGCTCCTTCTAACCTCTTTCAAACTTGAAAGAGAAGATAGGGTTTAGAAGAAAAAGTAGAAGAGGAAGGAGAAGAGGAAGAAGAAGAAGAAGAAGAAGAAGAAGAACAAGAAGAAGAAGAGGAGGAGGAGGAGGCCGGCTGGGGAGGACGCCGACGGCGGTGGAGGAGGCCGGCGGCGGCGGTGGAGGAGGTAGCCCGAGCTGGGGGGGGAGGGGGAGCACCTTCCTTCCTTCCTAGGACACCAAAACCTGCATCTTTTGGTGTCCTCGGGTGGGAAGGGGCAGAAATAAGGGGATCGACCTCGGATCGATCGGGATCGACCCTTATCGGGTCGGATCGATCGATTCGACCCGATAAGGGTCGATCCGGCGCCTTAAGTTCAAATTTGAACTGAACCCGGCCGGATCGACTGAATCGAGCCGAGATCGCTCGATCCCGGTTCGACTCGAGCGATCCAACTCAGATCCTACTGAGTTGGGTCGATCCAGCCGGAAATGTGGGGTTTTGGGGTTCTTCAAGGGGGAATCGACCCTTGGGGGGTCGATCCGATCTGGGATCGAGCGATTCTAGCTCGATCCCGGCGATTCTTCCTTCCATGCGTGGGGATTCCTTTCTGGCGGAAGAACATGTCATTTCCTGCTGTCATGGGTATTTTGACCGTTCTTCGCATATTTTAAATACGAGGCCACGTAGGATATTATTGGGACATTTAATTCTGGAAACATGGGATTTAATTTCGGACATCCTGGAAACATGAGATTTACTTCTCTTCGGCGCACAAAAATATTTTTTTTTCTTTTTTGTACTTAGTTTATTTCAGAAAATCAGAAATAAATGACTTTGTTCAGTTCACCCATTCCGAAATTTCTAAAAAAAAATTCAAGGGATATCTTTTATTCGGGCCATGGATAGATATTTTTCCCTCTCTCGTATTCATTCCGAATACTTGAAATGATCGATCGGTGGAGATTTTAGTCCGAGCATATCGGGGTTTGCATGATTTCAGCCCCAATTTTCCTCGGGATGACTCTCATCCGAAATTCGACCATACGCAGAAATTTATTTCTGTTTTCTGCTGTTTTACCCATTTTGAAAATTCAGAGGAACGATTTTCTATCTTTCACTCGTTCCGAAATTTCTGAACAAATGGGTTTGAGGATTATTTTCATCCAGAATTTTGGATAAATTTTTCTTTCTCCTCGTGCACTTGTTCTAGATATTTAAAACAAGTATTTTATTTGCATGAGAAAATTTTCATCCAACAAATGCCCCCCACGGGATGTGTGCCGAAGCCGAAGGTGAAGGTGGACGTCCCGTGCATTCCTCAAACTTTATCCTTAGTCTCAATGACATGGTGGAAAACTGGGTCAAAGACCACGGCTATAGTTCATGCGCTTTAACATTTATGCGGCGTCGTCAGCGATTTCGAACAACAGTCTGTTGTAGTTTGGGCCGACGAACAGCTCTATCATGCATCTTGCGCTGAGCCATTGGTTTATATTTCTTGAATATTTTTCGGCTCAGTAGTTCTCAGGAGAGGACTCAGGAGAGCGCACATCACTTCAGAGAAGTGACATGTACTCGCTCCACCAAGTCAACTCTACGACTGAGTTTTATTGATATGGCTTTGCTTGGAGTTGTCTTCAGTTTTTCTTCAGCCTGACTTTGTTCAGGGTTTGATTTTGTCGTCTTTCTTTCGAGACTTGCCTTCAGAGCTTTGCTCGGGGACTTGTTTTTGATATCTTCCTTCTGAATCTTGTCTTTCTGACTTTGTTCAGGATTTCATGGGAGATTTTACCTATGAGACCCGTCTTTCTGGCTTCGCTCAACGGCTTGACTTGAGGCTTTCCTCCTGAGGCTTGTCTTTCTGACTTTGCTCAGGATTGGATTGGAGTATCGACTGCTGAGACTTGCCTTTCGGGCTTTACTCAACGGCCTGATTTGACATTTGGTCGATGAGGCCTGCCTTTCTGGCTTTGCTCTTCAACCTGATTCGATAACTCTCTCCCGAGACTTGCCTTTTTGGCTTTGCTTGGGATTTGATTTGACACCTTCATCTTGAATCTTGCCTTTCTGGCTTTACTCAGGATTCGATGGGATATTCTGCTGATGAGGCGTGCCTTTCTGGCTTTGCTCAATGGCTTGATTCCAACTTCTTCTTGGAAGCTCATCTTTTAGGCATGGCACATAACTTGAATTTCTTTCATGTCATTGTTGCTTGAGTAGCATACTCTTCCCGAGTCGTCACAGCAAGTGCCTGTATTGGATGATTTCACAGTTTTCACAGCTTCAAATTCAAATGACTCAACGTACATAGATGTATATCGTGAGATTGAGGCTCTACTCCATCTGAAACATCTTCCTTCTGCTCAAGTATTTGTCTCAGACTCTTACTATATCTTTCTGAGTGAGGCGGACTCTATTTCACTAGAAATTTCTCCTCTCTTTATTTTTTGAGTGGAGTAGCCACGAGTTTGGATTTTGGACTTGAAGTTTGGGAATTGTTTCGGCTTGGCCAGCCTTTGTGGCTTGGGGGCTGAAGTTTTTTTTTTGGAATTTGGGTATTGCTCTGACCTACCTTTGTGGTTTGCTGGTCAGGGGTTTTAGGGTTTAGCCTACCTTGGTGGTTTGCTGGCTAAGAGAGGAATTTGATTTCGGGCCTAGCCTACTTTTATGGTTTGCTGGCTAAGGTTTGAGATTTCGGTTTTGACTTGGCCTATCTTCATGGTTTGCTGGCCAAGGCAGAATGAGTGTTTGCAACAAAGCGGCTTACCAATGAGAAATTTTTTCTTTCTTCTTCTCTTTTTTTTCTTTTATATTACCAACTCCAGCGCCCTTTGCGGGTTTTCACCGAAGCTGGCCCCCTCTAGTTTTTTCCAACGCGCCCTTGCGGGTTTTCACGTTGAGGGGTTACCCATTTTTGCCTGAGGCGCCCTTTCGGGTTTTCACCTCAGCCGGGTTTTCGACATTTTTACCCCCAAATACATGAGATGTCATATACTTGAGTCCGTCGGGGCACCTCTATTTTAAGCCCCCATTTTTTTTTCTCTCTTTTTTTTTGAATGGGGTAACCAGAATTTTGGATTCTAGATTTGGATTTTGGGTTTTGACTCAGCCTACCTTGGTGGTTTGTTGGCCAAGAAGGGGATTTGGTTTGGATTTAGCCTACCTTTGTGGTTTGCTGGCTAAGGAAGGAATTTGACTTTTGGGTTAGCCTACCTTGGCGGTTTGCTGGCTAAGAAATTGATGTTCGAATTATACTTAACCTACCTTTGTGGTTTGCTGGCTAAGAAATTGAGGTTTGGTTTGGACTTAGCCTACCTTTGTGGTTTGTTGGCTAAGGAAAGATTTTGGTTTTTGGATTTGACTTAGCCTACCTTTGTGGTTTGCTGGCTAAGAAAGAGATTTGGTTTTCAGGTTAGCCTACCTTTGTGGTTTGCTGGCTAAGAAAACAATTTGGTTTTCGGGTTAGCCTACTTTTGTGGTTTGCTGGCTAAGGCATGATTCAGATTTCGGGCTTAGCCTACCTTGGTGGTTTGCTGGCTAAGAGGGTTTGATTTCAAGCTTAGCCTACCTTTGTGGTTTGTTGGCTAAGGAAGAGATTTGATTTCAAGCTTAGCCTACCTTTGTGGTTTGCTGGCTAAGAAATGAGTTTCATTTCGGGTTGAATTTTGATCTGGCCGGCCATAAAGGCTTGTTGGCCAAGGATTTGAAAAATATTTTTTTTTTTTCACTTTTTTTTGCATATTACCAACTTCGGCGCCCTTTCAGGTTTTCGCCGAGGCTGGCCCCCTCTAGCTTTTTCCAACGCGCCCTTGCGGGTCTTCACGTTGAGGGGTTACCCATTTTTGCCTGAGGCGCTCTTTCGGATTTTCACCTCAGCCGGGTTTTCGACATTTTTACCCCCAAATACATGAGATACCACATATTTGGGTCCGTCGGGGCACCTCTATTTTAAGCCCCAATTTTCTTTTTCTTCTTTTTTTTTTGAATGAAGTAACTGGAGTTTTTGGATTCTGGGTTTGACTTTCTGGGTTTTGACTTGGCCTACCTTGGTGGTTTGTTGGCCAAAGAATGCTTCAGATTTCGGGCATAGCCTACCTTTTTGGTTTGCTAGCTAAGGAGTGATTCGGATTTCGAGCTTAGCCTACCTTGGTGGTTTGCTGGCTAAGGAGTGGATTCAGATTTTGGGTTTAGCCTACCTTTGTGGTTTGCTGGTTAAGGAAAGGGTCTGATTTCAAACTTAGCCTACCTTTGTGGTTTGTTGGCTAAGGAAGAATTCAGATTCGGGTTTAGCCTACCTTTGTGGTTTGCTGGCTAAGGAAATGTTTATATTCGGGCTTAGTCTACCTTTGTGGTTTGCTGGCTAAGTAAGAGTTCAGATTTCGGCTTAGCCTACCTTTGTGGTTTGCTGGCTAAGGAGTTGAGTTTGATTTCCAGTTGAATTTTGATTTGGCCGGCCATATAGGCTTGTTGGCCAAGGGTATGAGAAAGATTTCTTGATTTGGCCGGCCATAAAGCCTACCCTTTTTTTTTTCACATTACCAATTTCGGCTCCCTTTCGGGTTTTCACCGAAGCTGGCCCCCTCTAGCTTTTTCCAACGCGCCCTTACGGGTTTTCACGTTGAGGGGTTATCCATTTTTGCCTGAGGCGCCCTTTCGGGTTTTCACCTCAGCCGGATTTTGGGCCTTTTTACCCTTAGCCACGATTATCATAAACGTGGCAAAGTCCGCCGAAGCACCTCTATTTTAAGCCCCATTTTTTTTGAACGTTTAGAATCCGGAGCGGGGCCACGGAACATTGGGTTAGAGGATTTGCTATTTGGATTTAGCCTACCATTTTGGCTTGCTGGCCAAGGTTTGGGTTAGCCTACCATTTTCAGTTTGCTGGCTAAGGGAGGTACAGCTTACCGTGGAGGTTTACTAGCTGAAAGGGGCATGGCTTAGCCAACTTTATTGGTTTGCTGGCCAAGAGGGATATGATTTGGGCCGACCATGATGGTTTGTTGGCCAAACGAGGTATGGGTTAGCCTTCCATTTTGGTTTGTTGGCTAAAGGATTTGACTTGACCGACCATGATGGTTTGTTGGCCAATGTTTAGGTTTCGTAGGAATTGGAGAGACGGTTGCCACGGTGGGACAAGGATGAGCACATCAAAATGGGGTATATCGTGATTCCCCATTCGTTGGCCATTCATTCATTCACTCTCTTTTTCTTCAAATTGAAAATTTGTGTATCTTTCAAGGGTTGGTGAGGGCGCTACTGCCCCACGTTGCAGCATTGATTTGTTGCCACGGTGGTTTTTCCCTCGGCCTTTGTGGCACCATGCTAATTTTGTTGGTGAAAGGACTCCCGCTTTTGGGTTGGGGGGGTTGAGGGACACCTCCCAGTTAGGGTTGCCATGTCGGACTCTCTTTTCAAGGAGTTTAGGCTGACGATATCTTTTGACGTCAAATCAACCCAATCAGTTTCCTTCTGGTGCATTTGGAACATAATATCAATTGCTTGCTCGATTGTTTCGGGCGGCAAGTATTGAAATTCGGCCATAAAGAGACCAGGATGTTGGAAGGCTGATTCTGCCATCGACTTCTCATTTGGCTCATCCTCTGATTTGTCCAGAACTTGACCGTGGGGCGGTTTCTGGCCCCGTCTTCATGGCTTGATCTAAAGATTGATTCATCGTTTGGTTTCTGGAACTTGCTTTTCTATCTTGGTCCAGAGATTGATTCGTCGTTTGGCTTCTGGAGCTGGCCTTGGCTTGGTCCAAGGGCGGAAGCATCATTTGGTTTCTGGAGTTGGCCTTCCTAACTTGGTCCGAAGCCCAATTTGAGGTTTATCCCTAGAGCTTGCCTTTCTGACTTGGTCCAGGGCTTCAACTTGACATTTACTTGCCGGAGCCGGCCTTCGCTTGACCCAGAGCTCGATTCCATATTTAGTTCTTGGATCTTGCCCTTTCGGCTTGGTCCAAAGCTTGTCTTGACATTTGGTTTTTTCAGAGCTAGCATTTTTGGCTTGGTTCAAAGCTTGATTCAACATTTGGTTCTTGGATCTGGCCTTTCTAGCTTAGTCCAAACTTGACTTGGCATCTGATATTTACCTCTGGAACTGGCCTTTCTGGCTTGGTCCAAACTTCACTTGGCATCTGATATTTACCCCTGAAACTGGCCTTTTTGGCTTACTCCAAAGCTTGGATTAACATTTTGCTTTTGGAGCTCGTATTTCTCACTTGGTTCTGGGTTTGACTGATCATTTAGTGGCTGGAATTGGCCTTTTTGGCTTGGTCCAGAAATTTTCTCACGAGCATTATTGATAAGGATTGTTTATCCCTTAGATTCAGCTAGGGGTTTAACTTGGAGTGTCGGCCATTCTTCATTATAAGTGGCTGGTTTTGATTGAGGATTCTTTCTTGTTACTGGCTTTCTTGGACTTCCTCCAGTGTATGGATTACATTGATTGATTGGCAGATCATGTTGACCGATCGATTTGGTTTCTCCCACTCATGAGGTTATAGTGGACTGGGCCATTTTGCATTGTGATGAGGCGGTTTTGAATTGCCTTCTCCACCTTATCTTTGAAAATGTAACAATCTTCGATAATATGTCCCAACATCAATGGGCCCCTTTAACTTGCAGGCGTCTGCGACTTCTTTGGATTTGGCAGACATTTGGGCGATCTGCCGGTTCTTTGGTATTTGTAAGCCTACGTGGGATGGTGCCCCTAGTCTGTCAAAGACCGATACACATGTCGTTGAGACCCATACATGATTCCCCTCTTCCACTCGGATTGGTTATGAGATTTGAGGTGTGAAGTTGGACTTCTGATACACGACTTTTCCCTTTCGTCCTTGCAGACGTAGAGGGTTGCAGTTTTAGAGTGCAACTTGTTTCTGGCCTGACATTTTGGAGGGCTTGTCTGCCCATGTTTTTGAAGGATCGAGGAAAAGGGTGGATAAGATCTAGAAGGGGGGGGGGATGAATAGATCTATGCCACTCTATGCGGAAGCTTAAGCAATTTAAAAATACTTTGAGAATCAGAGGTAATTTTAACAGTGAAAAACACAGATCTGATGAGATGTTAAGTGAGTTGATAAAATAGATGAGAAACCAGTTGATTAAGTGAATCTTAAACGATCCTATGCAAGCATCTAACGGATAATAGAATCAAACCACAAATAGACAAGTGCACAGAGATTTTTAGGTGGTTCGGAAATCACCCATGTGATTCCTACATCCACCCCTCACACCCAGTGAGGATTCACTAAACAACTTGGGTAACACACCCACTGGAGCCAGACAACTCCAACACCTGAGCTTACAACTCACACAACTCTAGAGTAAGACTACTCTAGATCCCTGAGCAAGACTGCTCAACAAACACTTGAGTTCGACGACTCAAACTGAGCACAATGGCTCACAAACAACTTTGCTAGACACCAACACAAGACATAGATCTTCTAGCAGCAGATCATGTCGAACATGAGAACATTCATGAGAATTATGCAGAAGCACTTGCACAATCTCAAAATGTCTCAGAAGAACAAAAGTACAATGAGGATTGTATGAAAAGACTTTGTTCTTCAGTGTACTCCCTTGTAGAAGCTCAGATTGGGAAGAGGCTTGGATTCTTGAAGTCCCAAGCGATGCTCTGCACTTTTGAACTTGGGGATCTTCTTTGAAATCTTCTCCAACGGATGCTTCTACTTGATCTGCTTCCTTGAGGCGCTTCAAATGCTTCTTCAACGATCACACCCCAATTCTCACAATCGAATTGATGAGAATTGGTCTTCAGAAGACACCAGGAGAGCAGAGGAGGGAGATGATCTCTTCTCGCCACCAAAGGAAACTTTCTGGAGGCTCCAAGAGTTCGTTGGGTCTCTTAATGTGATGGATAGCCAATTGGGGGCCTTTTATACCCAAAAGATTCCAAAGATACCCTTTAGGTACAAGGGCACACGATCCTAGGTTGATACACCATCGCCCTAGGCTGACACGTGGCAATCATCCATCTTAAGTTGGAATATTTCCGTAGTGTGTCGACCTGCCCTGGTGGTGGTGTCGACACACTGTCCCAAATCTGACAACAGGCTGTTCTGGGAACGAGGTCCAGTGTCGACCTGCTCTCATCTTGCGTCGACCTGCTGTCCCATTCTTCAAACAGACTGTTCTGGGAATTGATCCAGTGTCGACCTGCCCTGGTGGTGGTGTCGACCTGCTGTCCCAATTCTGAAAACAGGCTGTTCTGGGAGCGAGGTCCAGTGTCGACCTGCCCTCATCCTATGTCGACCTGGGTAGACTAATTCCTGGAATCTGCAACTCGTGTCGACCTGTTTTTTGACTAGTGTCGACACAGTCTTAGCATTTCTTCAGCTTTTTGCCTTTGAGTCTGAGGTGTTGTGTCGACACCATTGTGGGGTGTGTCGACACCATCTTTGCAAAAAGTCTTTGTACCTGAAAATTAAACACTTATATCATTAGTAAAATATTTTATTATGAGTACAAATGATAAGTGTGCTTTGAAACATGTTTTTTGAATATGTATTTCAGGTGAAATGTGTTTATCATGTTTCAATTAATTTGCATTCAAATCACATTTGTCATCATCAAAATAGGAGGGGAAATGATATGAAATTACACTCAACCCAACAGTTTTTCTATTACACAGGTCTCCTTCTTGAAGACTTGCATCTGGTTCATCTTCAATGGTCATTCTTTTGTTGTATTGCCCCCAATCGTATGGACCTCTTTTTGAAGGTTGAAATGTTTTCTCGCACTTGGCAAAGGAGTGCGAAACTGTTGGAGGTTGAAATTGAAAGTATTGGAACACATATGTCCCTTAGCATGGTTGGCTCGCCTCCACCAAGCTGGACGATCTTGCCAGAATTGGAGACAGTTGTCGCGAGCATTTTTTTTTTGCCTTTATGGCTCTGTCGTCATCCTTTCTTTGCCAGGTTCGCCTTTATGGCTCTTCCCGGGACTTTGTTTGAAGCCTTCTTCCTTAGACTTGCCTTGCTGGCTTTGCTAGGGACTGGGCTGAGAGTCCTTCACTTTGGACTTCTTCTTGAATTCTTGTTTGTCAGAGCTTCTTGCTTGAGGTTTCGCCCGAGACTTTATTCTGAGCATTATTTGATATTTACCTCCGACTTTTCTTTGAGTTTTCATTCCCAGGTATGCCTTTTGGCTTTCTGAGTTGGCATTTTGCTTGGGTTGTTGCCTTGGAGGCTTTCATTCTTCAAGAATTTTTTTGACCCAATCAACCTCTTGGCTTGCCGTTGGGCAGACAACTGGGTAGATTTATCTACACTGGATTGTCTTGATTGTTCAGGCCTTGTCCTTGATGACCCCACATTTGTTTCATACAAAGTTATTGCATATGAAAGCCCCCCCTTGCTTGTCCTTCGGGGCTGTGGCTTCTGACCATGCCCCCTTTTCATTGTGAGACTTGGATGCCATGTTCTTTCATTTTTGCATTGACTTGATGTAGGCGATGATAGGGTTGTCCCCTTTGTTTGAACTTGCCGGTTTTGGATTTCTACTGATGCACTGGCTTTCGTTTATTTCCGCCTTAACTTGATGTAAATGGCAGAGCATGTTGTAGTAATAGCACAATAGGGACATGACAGTCCCATAGCAAGATCGGTTGGCCTTCATCTAGCCACATGTGTTTTCAATTTTTTCTTTTCTTGGCATGGATGAGCCATTTCAGACTTGGATATGGCCGCAACAGGTTTTCTACCTTGGCGACGGTTCCCTCAGCTAGTAGGAACAACCACATGGATTTCGTTGGCACTTAGCATCATGAAGATGCCTTCACTTTGCTATTTCAAGCAACCACAACCAAAGGTGGGGTGGTGTTGTGCCTTGATAACAAGAGCGGCTTTGGACATGTGCCATGTTGACATTTAGGCTTCGGAAGGAAGCACTTTGTCTTGATGCCCTCAGCGGAAGTTAATTTTTCAGCATATTTCTTCAGCCTCCTTTTCAAATTTTTTCTTTTATTCTTCTCCTGCTTCTTAGCTCTAGTCAGCTTGGTCATAGAGGAGATTTCTGTCTTTGCAGGCAGTAAAGGAATGCCCCCAGAGTTGGAATTGTTGCAATTAAAAGGTGGCATTGATTGCCTGCTGGGATTTTGAGCAGTTCGCCATATTGTTATCTTCTTGTTGTCTTGCTTTCTGATCTGTCTGGAGCTTGACTTCAGAGACCACATCTTCATTTTGCCTTTGTGGCTTTGCTCATAGATACACTCAGCATCTTTATCTTGGACCTTACCTCTTTTTGGTTTTGCCCAATATTTGTTTCGACATTTTGTTCTCGAGTATTGCCCTTTTGGCTTTGCTCGAGATTCAATTTGATATTTCTTTTTCGAGATTTACCTCCTTGGATTTTGCTTTCGATCTTCGCCTTTGTCAAGCTAGGTGTTGGAACGCGGATTTAATTTCCCTTCGACTTTATTTTTTCCTCACTTCTTTTCTGAAATGACGAATTTTGGGCGTGCCAGACTGTTTACGGGAAACAGACAAAGATTTATTTTGCGAGGGGTATTGGGTGCGAACCCTGATACCCTCGAATTTCATTTCATTTATTTTCCGCGTGCGCTCGCGTTTAGGGCGATTGGAGTGGTCGTGTACTGGACCGTTCCCCACCGACCGAAGTCGATGTTTCATTTACATCGAGTATAACACTCGAATACCTTCGAATGCGTAATGTTTATTAAAAGACCGTATGCCGAACTTTAAAGAAGAAAAGGCAGATGACAAATAAATTTCCACAATTTTATTCAAGCATGCTCATGTCATTTATATTTATGACATTTACATTTGCGCCTTTAATGGGGTTTTGTACCTCCACTGGGCGTGTATACAACAAGTCATGTACATGGACGTCGACGACAGGGTGTTTGTGCCTCCGTCGGACGTTTACATGGTAAGGAGTACATTTTTGTTACTAATGGGGTGTTTGTGCCTCCACAAGGTAACATGCCTCTACGTATGTCATTTTGTGACACCGGAGAACTTGAATACGCGCCTCGACGAGTGTCGTTTTATGACACCGGAGGACTTACACATGGGCCTCGACGTGTGTCATTTTATGACACCGGAGGGCTTAAACATATGCCTCGACGTATGTCATTTTATGACACCGAAGGACTTAAACATATGGGGCCTCGACGTATGTCATTTTATGACACCAAAGGACTTAAACATATGGGGCCTCGACGTATGTCATTTTATGACACTGGAGGACTTAAACATATGGGGCCTCGACGTATGTCATTTTATGACACCGGAGGACTTAAACATGGCCAACGGGGGTCTCGTAACAACCTGTGGCATCTCTATGGGGCGAGCGCAGGAGGGCCCGGCCACGGAGACGAAGCACCAACGGGTGTTGACACGTGCGGCCTATATAAGCTCGCGCACGGACCAGTCGAAGTGTTCGCAGGGGGCTCTGCGGTTTTTCGCACCAGCGGGATCTTTCCTTTGTAGGCGCGTTTGCGTAGGCCGAATGGCGTGCCGTTGCAATGGGGGTATGCCCCCCTATTTATAGCATTCGCGGGGGGCATACCGGCGGAGGTACACGGCCCGGCGGGGGTGTTCGGGCTCGAGCGTCGAGGACGGGCGCGAGCGCTGAGGCAGCGCGGCAGAGGCATTGATCGGCGGGGGTGCACGACTGGCGGGGGTGCACTCCCTGCGCGGACTGGCGGGGGTGCACCCCGTCCGAATTGGCGGGGGGGGGGGGGTGCACACCCTGCCTGAACCGGCGGGGGTGCAACCCCCTGCCGAACCGGCGGGGGTGCAACCCTCGGCCGAACCGGCGGGGGTGCAGCTCCCGCCGAACCGGCGGGGGTGTGCACCCCGCCTAACCGGCGGGTGTGCCACCCCCTGCCGAACCGGCGGGGGTGTGTACCCCGCCTAACCGGCGGGGGTGCCACCCCCTGCCGAACCGGCGGGGGTGCGCACCCCGCCTAACCGGCGGGGGTGCATCCCCGCGGACTGGCGGGGGTGCCACCGCCTGGCCCCCTCCTATAAATGGGGGTGGGCCTCCATCTTCTTGGCCATTTCCTCCTCTTCTTCTCGGGAGAGAGCTTTGTGGGCCTCCCGTTCCTGTGGTGTTGGTCGACGCGTGCCGTGCACGTGCACACGTGCGTCGCCCGTGCGTCTTCGGCCATTCCACGTGCGTTTGTCCCCGTTTTCGAGGGACACGTGCATTTCATCGTCCTCGACGCGTCAGGATCGTGCGCGGCTTTGAACGAAGGCTCGTTCACCAGATTCTGTTGTCTGAGGTACGCCTTGCTTCGTCCCCACGATGCTCTGGGTGCGCGCTATATCTCGGAGCGCGACTTGGGCCGTTTCGGGTTTCCCCAGGGTGTATCTTATCGCCCGGGGTTTGTTTAAATCCCGATTTATTTCGGGTTCAACACTAGGCATGAAGATTGTTGATGGTGATTTTCTTACCAAATCTCAAGGTGATCGCCGTCGGCTTCTTGCTTTTGTGGCCTTTAGGTCATCCTCGTTGAGCAAGGGTGACACCAGAGGAAATTGAATTAGCCGAGTAAACCTGTCCTTAAGAAGCATGGGGCTTAATGCCCCCAGTTGTAGCAGTGGTGATATGCCCGCTGCGTTCAACCTTAGGAAGCTTGTTGCCCCCGTGGGGGTGGGTTTGTGCCCCCGCTTATGGCAACATATTTGATGCTTCTAGTGCGTGCTTTTGGCCCTTTGTATCCGCCGGCTTGATGTCCCCATTGATGGGCTTCTTTCCCTTTGTAGCAACAGGCTTGATGCCCCTAGCAGCAGCAGTTTCGGCTGGAACGGCGTTGCCTCCTATTAGCAGGAACAACTTCAAATGAGCTTTATGCCATCATTTCAGCTTCAAAGGAGATCCTTCATTTTCTCATTCCTCAAATAGCAACTTCGGTCGGGGTAGCTTCAATAACAAGGATTTTTCCTTTTGGATTTCTTGCAAGAGTATCAAGGAGTCACAACCTTAGAGACAAGGCTATTCTTTGACAGAGATGAAAGGTAGGAAATGTCCCACCGGGCGTGCCAATTTGTTTAACACGTGAAATATTCTTTTCAAATCTTTTATCTTTTAGAAGAAAAAGATGAATTGTTGATGGTTATCTATTTTGCGGGCGTGCCAGTCTGTTAAAACAGACAAATTTCATTCATTTATCAGGCGATTTGGGTGTCGTGTACTGGACATTTCTCCACCGACCGAAGTCGATGTTAATTTACATCGAGGTGACCTCGAACACCTTTGATTCTCTGTCAAAGAACACCTTTTGTCTCTATTTATTGTGACAATATTGACCTTGATGATCGTCTTTCATGAATACATACTCTTGCAACAAAAATTGGAATATTCATTGCTTATACACATGTAATTTGAAATACAAATGGTCTTTCAAGACCTTTACAAATGGTCCCGATTATATGATCGGGTCTTCAGAATTTCATTCGGTCGCAATCGGACCCTTTTGGACTTGCTTCTATCACGATCTGATCGTTGATTTGTATCTTCATCTCGATCGAACCGTTGGACTTGAATATCATCACGATCGGACCGTTGGACTTAAATATCATCACGATCGGACCGTTGGACTTGAATATCATCACGATCAGACCTTTGTATTTGAGTTCAATCACGAACAGGTCGTTGGATCACCAAGATGATCAATGTCGGCCCGTTGTGTTTGCTTTGTGGTCATGTCAGGTTTCTGCAAGTTTGTACCCCTTTTGGGATTTCGCTGCAATCTTTCACCTTTTCTGGAGGAGACTTGGACAACATTGTATCTATGACTGTTCAAGAGCTCCTTGCCATTTTCTGACATTTCAAGGCACCTCTGTCATTCCTCGGCCTTTTTAGACCTTCTGCCATCAGTTGATATCTTCGAGTTCTTTTCGTCATTTCTTGACATTCTCAGACATTTCCACCATTTCTTGGCTTTTTCGAGAGTCTCGAGTATTTCTGTCATTTGTTGACTTACCCAGACGCTTCTGCCATTTATTGGCATTCTATGTCTTTTCTGTCATTTCTTGACATTTTCAGACATTTCTGCCATTTCTTGACTTTTTCGAGCAGTCTCGGGTATTTCTGTCATTTGTTGACTTACCCGGACGCTTCTGCCATTTATTGGCATTCTATGTCTTTTCTTGTCATTTCATGACTTCTTCGGACATTTCTGCCATTTCTTGGCTTTTTCGAGCAGTCTCGGGTATTTCTGTCATTTGTTGACTTACCCAGACGCTTCTGCCATTTATTGGCATTCTATGTCTTTTCTGTCATTTCATGACTTTTTCGGACATTTCTGCCATTTCTTGGCTTTTCCAAGTAGTCCCGGGTATTTCTGTCATTTGTTGACTTCTCCGGGTATCTTGTATCATTTCTTGACTTCTTGGGGCTTTTCAATTATTTCATGACTTCCATGGATATATTTGTCATTTCTTGACAATCCCAAGACTTTGTCAGCCATAAACCGGACTCAGGAGAGCGCACGCCGCTTCAGAGAAGTGACGTGAGTCCCGCTCCACCGAGTCATGTGAACGGCATGGACCTTGTATAGCTTCTTCCTTTGAAAAGACTTTCGTGCAATTTCTGAACTTCGATGGTATTTAGTTGACTTTCGTGAAGTTCGAACATGGCTTGAATGACTTTCTCACAAGCGGGAGCACTTATGCAATTTCCCCCTTCAAGGTCTTTGGGTTTGGGACCTCTTTAGGGACATTTCTGCAATTTCTAATCTCTGGAGGTATTTATATAATTTTTCCAGACTCGGGTATTTCTGTAATTTTCCCTGTTATGGGGGTATTTCTGCAATTTTCTCTGTCATGGGGGTATTTCTGCACTTTTCCCAGTCATGGGGGTATTTCTGCAATTTTTCCCTTGACATGGGGGTATTTCTGGAATTTCCCCTTGAACAGGGACTTTTCTGGGATTTTCCCTTAACATGGGGGTATTTCTGTAATTTCCCCTAACATGGGGGTATTTCTGCAATTTCCCCTCAAACAGGGACATTTCTGTAATTTTTCCAGTCATGGGGGTATTTCTGCAATTTTCCCAGTCATGGGGGTAATTCTGTAATTTTTCCAGTCATGAGGGTAATTCTGCAATTTTCCCTGACATGAGGGTATTTCTGCAGTTTTCCCAGTCATGGGGGTATTTCTGCAATTTTCCCTTGACGTGGAGGTATTTCTGCAATTTTCCCAGACATGAGGGTATTTCTGCAATTTTCCCAGACATGGGGGTATTATTGGAATTTCCCCTAAAACAGGGACATTTCTGCAATTTTCCCAGTCATGGGGGTAATTCTGCAATTTTCCCAGTCATGGGGGTAATTCTGCAATTTTCCCTGACATGAGGGTATTTCTGCAGTTTTCCCAGTCATGGGGTATATTTGCAATATTCCCTTGATCAGGGGTATGTTCGCAATTTTCAGAATTATTCTTCATATTGTTGGGCAATTATATCACAGTTCTGAATTTCTGGCCATTTTTTGGGCAATTATACAATTACACATGATTGTGAGGTATAATTGCAATTTTCTTCATTTGTACTGTTCAGCCTTTGAGAAACTCGAGAAATATCCATGCACAGTACTTCCCTTTTTTGATTTCATGATGGAGGAGAGAAATTTTCATCATAAAT
The DNA here is from genome assembly GCA_014218235.1 of Colocasia esculenta. NCBI lineage: Eukaryota > Viridiplantae > Streptophyta > Magnoliopsida > Alismatales > Araceae > Colocasia > Colocasia esculenta. Next base: position 102,165,488 of record CM024755.1, on the reverse strand, counting down.
GGCTCCTTTTGTAATTGTCCACCATGCCTTGCTTTGTTTCTTTCTTTAATTGCATGACAGGGCTTTCAAAATCTTCTTTTAAATCCCCATAAAGTCCAGCACGGGCCACCTCTTGTTGGCGTACAGGAGCAGCAGAATAGGGCTTCCATTCATTTTTTCTGTCATGCTGGGTCCACTTTCTAAACCCATGGAGACTGGTTTCCAAATGATCATTCATTTTTCTGTCATATTAGGTCCACTTTCTAAACCCATGGAGACTGGTTTTCAAATGATCACATGGCAAATATAGATTTGCCTTAATCAGAACAAGGCAACTTTCCTAACTTTTGCCTTGCGTGAGCACACTGGACAGAGCAAGCAAGGAAGGGGGATTTCTGAACTCCCAGGCTTGGTCCTCTCTCTCCGTACTTCAGAAAATCCTCCCCTGAGTTCTCCTCCTTTTATAGGAGTTTGAGGGTGGAGGTGGACATCCCACCGGAAGATACTCCACCAGAGCATCCGGGGGCGCCTCCACCAGGTATGTTCTGTCCTTTTTCCCTCTTGTTTCTTTTTTGGACAGGAGAATGGGGCCGGTGGGAGGCCCACCTGCTGCGCTCATGGAGGGGCCGGTGGGGCTCCCACCGGTGCCCACCTGCTGCGCTCATAGAGGGGCCGGTGGGAGGCCCACCAGTGCGCAGCACTGGTGGGACTCCCACCGGTGTGTGCGGCCCCCAGTGGGGGGGGGGGCCACCAGGTGCGCAGCACCGGTGGGACCCACACCGGTGCGCGCAGGCCCCAGTGGGGGCCCACCGGGCGCGTGGCCCCGGTGGGCATCCCACCGGGCACGCGCGGGCACGCCGGTGGGCGTCCCACCAGGCGCGTGCGGGCGCACCGGTGGGCGCCCCACCGGGCGCGCGCGGGCGCCCGGTGCCCACCGAGGGGGCATGTCCCGGTGGAACTCCCACCAGGCGCGTGGGTCTGGTGGAGTCCCCACCGGACTGTGCAGCCCACACATATATATAAATTTGACCTGTCCTTGTCCATTTCTTCCACGTGGGGATTCCTTTCTGGCGGAAGAACATGTCATTTCCTGCTGTCATGGGTATTTTGACCGTTGTTCGCATATTTTAAATACGAGGCCACGCAGGATATTATTGGGACATTTAATTCTGGAAACACGGGATTTAATTTCGGACATCCCGGAAACATGAGATTTACTTCTCTTCGGCGCACAAAAATATTTCTTTTTATTTTCTGTACTTAATTTATTTCAAAAAATAAGAAATAAGTGACTTTGTTCAGTTCACCCATTCCGAAAATTCTAAAAAAAATTCAAGGGATATCTTTTATCTGGGCCATGGATAGATATTTTCCCCTCTCGCGTATTCATTCCGAATACTTGAAATGATCGATCGGTGGAGATTTTAGTCCGAGCATGTCGGGGTTTGCATGATTTCAGCCCCAATTTTACTCGGGATGACTCTCATCCGAAATTCGACCATACGCAGAAATTTATTTCTGTTTTCTGCTGTTTTACCCATTTTGAAAATTCAGAGGAACGATTTTCTATCTTTCACTCGTTCCGAAATTTCTGAACAAATGGGTTTGAGGATTATTTTCATCCAGAATTTTGGATAAATTTTTCTTTCTCCTCATGCACTTGTTCTAGATATTTAAAACAAGTATTTTATTTGCATGAGAAAATTTTCATCCAACACTTTGTAAATGAAGATAACCCCTCAAAGTTTTGCGCCGGTGGAGAATAACTCCCTGCCATTTATTTCCGTCACGAGCGTTGTCTTGAACCCTAGTTAACATTAACCCTAGGAGAGAAATGGCAAGAATGCCGAGAGAGAGAGAGAGAGAGAGCGGTGCTGGAGGGGGGAGAAATTTTGGCACTTGTGCAGGAGAGAGATAGACAGGTAGAGTTTGGAGCAAGGGTGGGGGAGCCCTTTGGCACCATGACATGTGCTTCACGTGGTATTAAGGTTGGGGGGGGGTGAAGAATTTTGATCACTTGTGCAGGAGAAGGGAGAATAAAGAGCACGTGTGCAGGTGAGTGAGAGAATTTGGAGCAAGAGTGGTTGGATCCCTTTTGGCATCATGACATTTGCTCCAAATGGTATTAAGGTTTTGGGGGGGAGGGTGTATGGAGGGTACTGTGATCTTCTCTGGTCGACTTCTGCCCTCTGCTGCCACTTTAGATCTCCAGTTGACCACCACTTTTGCCATTTCATTGAGCCACTCCTCTTTGCAAGATAGAGTACCATCTTCTTTCTTGAGAGGAAGGAGGCATTTGCATCCTAACTCCTAAGAAAACTAACAGTTCCCTATAGATGAAACATTCCACAAGTGATGCTTTTCTTGGATGGAAATTATCTGCAAGTACTTATTTTGTATCACACAAGATTTTGGAGATCTGTTTTCATTTCAAAAGATTCGATGGAGTTATTTAGAATTCAATAAGGTTATAGGGACTGATAGGTAAAAATCCCTTTTAAATAAAGCTTTCTGCTCAATCTTAATGTGACATGCAAAGAGTCCAAGTGTGTTTAAGGATTCTTGACAAAATATTGATTGGGCAAATACCAATGATGCATGCATTGTGATTTTAATTGGATACCTAATGGGTGAGGGATATTGTCTCATTTGGATGGGTTAAAGAATACTACTAATGGGTGGGTTTCAGATCCTCAGGATTGATGACCGTATTATCATTTTCCTTTATCCATTAAGGATATCCTTTGATACCTAAGCTTATAAATAAGCCCATTGTAAATGTCTCATTTTGAACATAACCATGAGCTTGAAAGCTGTATAATGCCCTTGGATTATTCTCAGACTACATTGTTAACCTTGATGCTTTTATGCCCTTAGAAAATGTACATGTTCAGGTCCTTCAGGAGTTATTAGCAATAGCATCTAAATCAAATGGGTGATTCCCCCCCCCCCCCCCCCCCCCCTAATTTATCATCATTGAACATCTCTAATACCTTTAATGTGGACTAAGTTTTGATGTCACCTTCTTGGCACCTACAAAATTTGATCCCCAAATTAGTCAGCTCTGCACACCCTAAGGTGTCAAATGACTAAAACACACCAAGTGAAATAAAGGCCATAAAACTCAAAGGGAAAATTCATTAAAGAAAACAAAAAAAGAGAAAATGTGTGTCAAATTCTGTCAACAAAAGAATCATCCTAAAATCAGTTAGGCATAATGCTTAGGGCTCTCCATGTTCGGCAGTGGGTCATTTATTCAATGGAAAGAAATATGCAGAAAGATGATTCCAAGCTTATCATGAACCCTGATTTGATCACCACCATTCCATATTGAATCCTATGCCTAAAATTTTTCTAAAGTTGATCCCCCTCCCCTATTCAGCTGTTCTATTGTAACTACGATCACTTCATTTTAGACAACAAAAAGCATGCTTTCCAAACCTCATGTATCATCAAAGAGCATGACATAACTTCTGGGCCAAGGAATTCTGGATTGGATCGGGGTCCGACTTCTGGGTCAAGGAATTCCGGATTGGATCGGGGTCCGGACCCCGACCCCGATCCGGAATCAGATCTGATCAGCCGGGATCAACCAATCCCCACCGGGATCGAGGAAATGGATTGGGGGGGGGGGATTGGCCGAGATTTTGTTTAATTACATGGGTTTACTGGATATGGCATGAGGATATCTGACTCGGCCCATTTGGAGCGTAATTGGATTGGCTATGGTCGATTCCGATCTGGATTGGCTGATTCGGCAATCCATGTCTGGGCCACTCTCATGGCTTTATCTAATCGTGTACATTTTAGTTGTGTCACTTTACTTTCAAGGGCATTAAATGATGGATAGACAAGGGTGCTTGAACATTTGATTGATGTAGTTAACACTGCGACACTGCCTGGGGGGGGGATCCAAATCTACATGGATAGTCATTCTAAGTCTCCGAAACTTTACTTGACTCCTCCCTCTATTCCCACGGAGTATTGAAGTCTAAATTCCGAAGTGATGTAGATAGTCTGCTCTGATTTCAGAGAACACCTAAACGAAGAGAATAGTTTAAAAATGAAAACATCTCCTCCTGCAACTTTATAAGATTTATTCAATGTATTTAAATTGCGACTTCTATGTGTTGCCAGAAACACTTTTTCTCCCTATTCTTCTTGATGTTGTAAAAGAGTGAGGGACATAGTAGGGTTTCATGTAAGAATCCTCCCGAGCTCCCTACACACACCAACCTCTGCCCAGTGTCCCCTGTTTCTTGATTTCTCATTGGCCCACATTCCACCTCCTCCCTTGACAATCTGCAACTCCACCTCCTCCTCCCCACTCTTGTTCTGTCTCCCCATCCTGCTCAAACTCCTGATCAGCATGTGGACAGCGAAGGTGTGGCTGGTAGGTGGCATTTCATCTGAGCTGGTGGATGGCATAGCTCAGGCAGTCTGTAGTCTTGCAGTATAGATAGGTGGCCTTGCAGTGCCTGGAGGAGGTTAGCAGCAAGAGGAGGGGTCCCCTGTAGAGGGAGTAGATAAATGGAAATGCAGCATGCCATATTGTATTTGGAGTTTGGAATTATCTAGAGTGTCTAGGGGCAGATTAATTGGGAGGTTATACTTTTGTGGTTTCTATTTTGGAATTTCAGGGTGATATTTGGAATATTGAAAGATTTCATGGTGTAATATGTAAAAAGAAATCCTTTCTTTTTGTTACTTTATAGATGTAGATATTGATATCTCTAATATTCGAAGATTGCGAATCAGAATTTCTGTTTCAGCAACTTTGTTGCTGTTATTGGCACGTGATTATAATTTTTTGGGTAGTGCAGAAGAGCAGGGACCAGAAGCTTTAGTACATTGATGAGAATTGACTGTCTGTAAGGGATGCTTTAAGAACTTGTTGGAAGATTCTTCAGTTGAGGGGGTATCAGGATCTGTAACAGTAAAATCAGCTATCATTTAACATGTGTTTCTCTGTTTATGCCCATACAATTTAGCTGATGTGGAGATTGAACAGGATATATACGTCTATGGAAAAGCTTGTGGTTGACAATATAATTAAATCTCTGCACTTGAGAAGTTGGTTTTTCTTAGATATATTATCACAGAATTTATGGGGTTTCTTATAATGTCAGGTTTCTATACCGAACCATTCTGATATATTTTGTCTGAGGTTTGTCTCAGCTTGGTTGCACCAACTAGCTAATCAGATTCTAGCCCCTCGGATAGATTCCTCCTTTTGCTGCTTAGCCTACTGGGTATTATCAGCCTTGTCCAGTTGTTCTTCCCCTCCCAAGGACAGATTCTTATGCATTATTCACCCATCCGTCACTGGAAACACCAGTTGCCATCCGACTTGCATGTGTTAAGCATTCCGTCAGCATTCATCCTGAGCCAGGATTAAACTCTCCATGATATTCATAGTCGCATTGCTTATAGCTTCCTTGTGCTTAGACAGAACTGATTTGGAATTGTCCAAGGCCCTTGCACTTCATATTAGCTGAGTTCAAGTTAATTATGTTTCCGCCTCTTCCTCAAAGAAAGATGATCAAAACAAATCCCAATGGGGGCCCTTGTGGATCGGATCATTTGTGTAGGATAAAAATTGAAACTCCAGATATTTGTTATCTTTCTCTTTGAATGAGATCTCAAATCCAGCTACAGTTTCACTAGATGTTCCATAGCTAGAATTCCTTCCCTTTTTTTTTTCCCAACCTGGTTATGCCACCACTGCAAAGCCTGGTTAGATTTGCGCATGATACACTTTTTGACTTACTGGGAGAACCTAACTACCTAAGTACTCTTGTGTGGATCTATGAAACAATTTTTTGGAAAATATTTTTGCCTCTACAGGAAGGTAACGGTCGATCCATTGATATTGAAAGACAAAAGAGATTCTTCTACCATTCCTGACCTGTCCTTTATTGCCAAGCTTTGGCGTTTCTTGTTCACCGCATTCATGATGGAGCTGGATGCTTGTCACTGTTTCAATTGTTCTGTGAATACAGGCCTCTTGTCATGGAGTAATGACAGTCAGTATCTCTTCACCCGTAATGATAACATGCCGACAGTTCTTTGGATATGGAATATTCGCCATCTTGAGCTTGCTGCAGTTTTGGTTCAAAAGGAGCCAATACGTTCTGCAGCCTGGGATCCGGCAGGCCCACGTCTTGTCTTGTGCACAGGAAGCTCCCACCTGTATATGTGGAGCCCATCTGGGGCGTATTCTGTGGGTGTTCCACTCCCAAATTTTGTCGTCTCAGACCTAAAATGGAACTCGGATGGAAGCTGCCTCCTTCTTAAGGATCGAGATTCTTTTTGCTGTGCTGCGGTACTCCCTTTGAACTCGGGCTCAAGTGACGATGGTATCGATGAGTGAGGTTTACTTTTGCGGTGGGGCTTCTGTTGGCTTCTGATTATGGTGGCTGAAAAATGGAACATCAACGACAAATATGGTTTGAATGTGGGGGCACTAAATGCCTTTCGCAGGTGTGCTTTCCCAACTGCATCAGTTTTATGAATCTTGTTTAAGAGTCGTCAGTGTCTGGCATATTTGAACTTTGTCATGTTCATTAACCCTGGGAGTTAAACCACCTACTCTTTCTGCATTCGATATGAAACCTTACAAGTGAATTCATTTTTCTGCTTTTATTGGTGTCTCGTTTGTATACAATATGTACATATTCTACTGCTATACCCTTTAGTTTCGTTGGTAGTTGGTTATAAACCCGAGTTAAAATATGTAGGTGTAAGTTAATCAACTTTTTGATCTATTTTACTTTGAAGCAAAAAGTAAGGGCATGCAAGTTATTCAGAGGTGATTTCACTTCACCTAAAAAAAGGTCGGGGTAGAATTATACGTAGTTAACTCCTCAGGCCCACGGTTAGCATATATCTTGTCGTCAAACTCTAATAAAATCTAACCAGGAATTTAAACCTACATATCCATGGGTAAAATGCTTCCCCAAGTGGAGAAATTTGAGCAAAGACGTTGACTGATGAATTTGAAGCCTATTTCCATTTAATTTTGAGAAATTATTACTACTCGTGTAATCAATACCTGGGCCCGTCATTGGTGGGGCATTCGGGTCTCATATATATATATATTGTTGTAAATATTTATCCCTATATATCTTTAACACCGGTTAATTGTGGCATTATACCCTTTCTTCTGCGGTATTGATGCCTATACCCTTCAAAAAGTGTAACGATTAAGTGGAGTAGATAGAGCAGTATTTGGCACAAGTAGATGTACGATGTAGCATAACTAATAAAGGAGGGGGTGGGGGTGTAAATGGCAAGTGGGTGAAATCTAGATCTTTATTTTTTGGAATAATTATATCTATACCCTTGAATTCTCATGTATTCTCATATATGTCTTTGAAATCTTCATGTAATCAAAGATACCCCAAATTTGATTAAAGAAGTATCAAGTTATATCCCTTGAGTTACTTGGCCTTTAAAAATCTGAAGAATATTTTGCTAAAAAAACAAAATTGTGAAATAAGTGGTGAAATGACAAAAGTACCCCACTCTCTTTTTTCTCTCTCCTTCCCCTATGTCAACCTCTCTCTTTCTCATCCCTACATATCTTTGTCTCTCTTTGGTGTCAGAGCACCCCCCTAGTGCCCCTCGCCACTCCTACATCTCTCTCAGTTGGATCGTGTGGAAGCAATGTAAAGAAACAAGAACAGGGAGAAGAACAGAGAGACAACTAGAAGGAAATGATGAGTTGATGACCTCTACCATGGCCACCACCCTTCCATTTATAGAACTTGTGAGTGGTTACAAGAGAGTGCACTCTCACCATCATCTGTTGGGATTGTGCAAAAGGAATATGCTATTGTTGTATAGTGCTAGAATATTTTCAGTGATCATGGAATGGTACAGTCTGTTATGCCCCCTGTAACCTCTACAGTGTAAGACTCCCCCTCAAGCTGGAGAGGGGGACAACGAACCAATTTGGAGTGAAGTTTGAAGAATTAGTCTTGAGGTAAAGCCTTCGTAAAGATATTAGCTAGCTATTGAGAAGATGGGAAGTAAGCTACCTAAAGAAGACCATATTGTATGCACTTTCGGACAAAATGACAATCCAACTCATTGTAATGATTAATCCAGAGGGAGTGAATGAGTCATTTTAAATGTTAAGCTTAAAAATCCGGTAATAAATGAATGATCTAATGCTAACAACTAATTTGGTCAACTATCTAATGCAATTTGATGGACCGTGGATTCTATCCTTAAATCCTAAATGATTTAAGTGTGCATGTACTTTGCAGTAGAAAATAGTTTAAGTCCTTAGGCTTATAATGCAAGTAGTGGTACGTATTAGTGACTAAAAACAAGCACACATAAGATGACATAAGATTTATCCCAATTCAGTATTAATCTAAATGAGTTTTATATTCAGTCCTTAGAACCACATGTTTTAGGATTATCTGCTAACATCAGCAACTACTAGTCTTCTTCTATTTGCAAGCAACAATGTAGCTAACTTCTCTTACGAGTGAGAAGCACACTCATTGGACAACACTCCATCGAATCTCCTTCTATTTTTGAGCAAGAAAACAACTCACTTCTTTTGCGACAGAGAAGCACACTCACTACAACCCTAGCATGCCCTTCCTATTATGAGCCAGATTGGATTCTTACTGGTACAGAACCCAGTTCGGTCACCAATAAATATTTTTATGCAAACTACTGTAATGCATCTATATAGGCTGATGGTGGCTACAATGAATGCACTAGGTGCTTTGACACACAAATCATAAATAAAAAAGATTGAGAGGTTGATAGATTGTGTGTGGCTTCAACTTGAGGATGATGATGAGCTTTCTATCGCTGGAGATTTGATCTCTTCTTGAATGCTTCTTCGAGATGTTGAAGGAGAGGAGGAATCTAAGAGGTTTGAATGCTGTAGAGGCTATTTCTAGCCTCCTGGGCCTGCGGGCCCATCAAGGCCAAGTATGGCCCCTTTTTTGACCCGTTAAGGCGCCAGGGCTCCGGCCTTTATGCCACGTGCCCTCGGTGTCAGCTCGAACGCTTCCGAGCACGTTCTGGCAACCAAGGCGTTCAAGGGTCCCTAAGTGTGATCTCCGGACACCCCTTAGTCTGTTCGGTCCAGGCATGGCCTACTGAACAGACCATGCTCGAAGCACGTCGCGACCCTGCCAACGTGGGCTATGCCTTCGAACAGGGGTCACCGAACAGCTGCTTCAGTTACCGAGCAGGCTGCCTGATCGGAACCTCCTGACCAAGGAGAGCAAGGAAGCTCCTCACCTCTTAGCAGCGGTTATAACGGCTGCGTAGCACGCACCCCACGATCAAGTGGTGCGTTAACTGCAGAGCCCCTCAACGGACGCCTCAACGCATAACTCCCCGCCAAGGACGCCAACGGGCGCATCCTTTCTGGCGTCGTTAAGGGATGTTCCGTCCCACTCCCTCAACACCTTCGCCTATAAAAAGGCCTAGATAACCTCCATGCAGAGGTACGTGATCTTGAACGCTCACACTCGTCCTCGCACGACTCACACACGAGAACCCCCTTTCCTTCTAGACTCTCCAGTCCCGTACTGACTTAGGCATCAGAGGGTTCTCTCCGGTTGACAACCGGGCCCCCCTGATTCCATTTTGGTCTTGCAAGCTTCCGTCTGCACCGGCGATCGTCTTCCCATCTTCTCCAGTGGAGGCCCGTTTGGCTCAGGCCCAAACAGGAAAACACCACCACATTTTGGTGCCGTCTGTGGGAATGACATCAGCCATGGCTTGCGGACGTTCCTCTCACCAAAACCCTGGCAATAGGGCAACGTGCTCTCGTCAGTCATGCACGGGCTCGCGTGATCAAGCTCCTCCTGCCAACGACAACACTCCCCCTGCTGGAGTGATTGACAACGGACCCGCTACCGGCACTCCGGAAACTGCCCAGGAGGTATCGGAACTCCGGGGCCTGGTTCAACAGCTCGTGGGCGTCTGTCAGGGCCTTCAGGCACAACTGGCTAGATAGCCGGCCCTGATAGTCCCCCCACCGCCAAAGCAGTAGGCGGAATCATCACGTTGGCGACCTCCTGCACCGTCAGCCCGGCGGGTGCATCATGCGGAGTTGCCCCGGTGGTCACGGAGGGTCTCGTTGGCACGCTGAATGCCAGAGCGGCTGGACAACTCACCCCTCCGTTCTGCGGCAGTTCCGCCTCCCCCATGTTCCGACATTGGTACCAACTCCCACGCGTCCAGGTGTAAGGGCTCAGCGCATTCCGACCAGGAATTGGTCAGACGCCTCTGCCGCGTCGCTGACCTTGAGCGCCGCATGGATGCGATGGTCCGGAAGGCAGAGTCTTGGATGATGACCTGGACTTCTGCTCCCCGTTCACTACGGAGATCCTGGAAGCCAGGGCCTCCCCAAAACTGCCCCTACCTTCCATTGCACCCTACGACGACATCACTGACCCAGCGGATCACGTCCATGGGGTTCGAGTCGCATGATAGCCCACGAATGCGTTGTTAAACACGTGACTAACAATCTCAAAATTATCGACTTACACTAAAGATGTTAACAATAGTTAAGTGGTGAGAGCCGAGTCGAATCCTCGGGAAAAAGTTTTTAGAGTTGAAAACCTTGAGTTTTTGTGTAGAAAAATAATTTGCTGATATTATATTGCACGAGATACTCTAAACTAAGCGAAATAGATAAAGAGAGATAAAGAGTGAATAGGCAAACAAGACAATAATTAAAATTACAATCTAGTGAATAATCAAAATGTTTTACAAAACAACGTTTAATACTAAATAAAGGACATCAAAACTCCACTAACAAATATGAGACAGAGAGAGAGCAGAGAAAACGAGAGAGACGAGAGAGAGAAAAGAGAGAGAGAGAGAGAATAGAAGAGAGAGAGAAACGAGAGAGGCAAGAGAGAGAGGAGAGAGAGTGCGAGATAGAGAGAAGAGAGACGAGAGAGAGAGAGAGAGGATAGAAGAGAGAGAGAAACGAGATAGGCGAGAGAGAGATGAGAGAGAGCGCAAGATAGATAGGAGAGAGAGGATGTGCGGCGCCCTCACGTTGCATGCATGCAACGTGAGGGGGAGGGTGGTTCGGGCGCCTGGGGATACTGAGGTGCGGCAGGTGGCGTGCGGCAGAGGAGGGCGCGTGGGGCGAGCACGGCAGGTGGCGCTGGCGGGTGGCATGCGCGAGGGGCACGAGGGCGACGCGGGGCGCGCGTGGGCAGTGCAGGCAGCAGCAGGGCGCGGGGCGGCACTGGGTGAGGCCTGCACGGGGCGAGCAGACAGGCAGGCAACGTGGCACGCGGGCCTGGGCGCGGGGCAGGGCGCCGGCCTATGCTGCTGCTTCTGTTCTGCTTCGAAGACACCGAGAAAGAGAGAGAGAGACTGGGAGCAAGAGAGGGAGAAAGAAGAAGAGAGGAGATGGCCAAAGCAGAAGAGGAAGAAGAGAAGAGCCAGAGGGGGAGGAAGAGATCGGAGGAAAAAGGAGAGAGAGCTCCCGGGGAAAGAGAGAGACCAGCGGGGAAAGGAGAGAATGAGAGAGAGAGAAAGAGAAAAGATTTCCTCTTAAAATAGGTAGAGAGAAGAGAGGAAAGAGGAGAGATTAGAGGGAGAGATTTTTAGAAAATAGAGGAGTGATTTTAAAAAGAGAGGGAATTTTAAAAATTGAAAAGATAGAGAGGGAAAAGAATATCTCTTTATTCTCTTGGTCCAATAAGATTTCTTGGCCCATTTAAAACCTCATTTCTTGGCCCATTAGTCCTGCAATCACAACACAAGAGAGATTTAATCAATTTCCACATTTTGTAATGAAATGATAACAAAACTTATGAAATTATCAATTATTTGTCAATCAAATAAACAAATATTTATAACAATTATGTAATTATCACATCCCCCAACTTATTCATTGCTAGTCCCTTAGCAATGCACACAAGTGAATAATTAGGACTAACAAGAACTCAAAACATCAAATTTCATGTCAAGAAATCAGAGATGAGACTGATCAACCATAAGTCTTTCCAGTTTTAGTGGCAAGTGTCAAAGATAAACATGTCAGTTCATGTTATTAGACAGTTCCTCAAAATACACTTGAAATTATCATTTCCTTCGTGAATGTACTTGTGATCAATAAGCATTACTAAGATGGTGCATGGGCTTTTTACTTATTACTGGGAGATGATATCAACTCTACACTCCTTAAATCAAATCATCGAATTACATGTAGCTTTCACTCTGCCTTTTCTGTCTCTTCATTTTCATCATTCATCATTTTTTTAACTTGGATATCCTTTCATTGTTTGACGCGAACTTCTACACTTCTTGAGGTGCTGAAGCCCGGTTACTAAGCTAAGGATTTCCTTCTTCATTTTGCCATCATTTTTTTCATTTTTTTTTTCATAACTTGCAGGCATGTAGCTTTTTCCCCACGATTAGTTTTCAATAAGAGTGTAGAATGTCAATCCTCAACATGAGTATTAGGTAAAACTCTCATCACCCTCATGAATGACACTTATTCATCATCTAATTCATGTGTGTCGGTTCAATAAAATTTCAAATGTAGTTTGAGGAAAATGCTAAGAACATAACTACAAAATTCATCCTTTAACGTACCGCTAGCACAAGTATATATACTTAGAGTAAAATCATTCTAGAATGAGATATTCTTTTCATGAAAAGTGATACATGAAGTATAATGTTTGGGATGTTTAGCAGGATTTTAAAATTTGAAAGATTTCCCTCCCCCAACTTGAATGACATTGTCCTCAATGACAAACAGATAACAAAACCATCAGAAGTTAGGAAAGGAGAGATACAACCTGATGGAAGCGTTTTACTCAATTCATTCATCAAAGATAATGGGCCTAAAAAAACCTACAGCATAATAGAAAAGAAGAAATAAGTAAAATATCCTAAAAATTTTGGGTTGCCTCCTAATAAGCGCTAAGTTTAATGTCTTCAGCCAGACACAATGAAGTCCTATGCATCTACTCAAGATCATTCAGGGGAATGGATTCTTTAGAGGAGAGGTGCATGTTTTCCATGTAAGGTTTGAGACGTTGACCATTGACAGTGGAAGTTTGACCATTTTTAGGATCAAGAATTTTAACAGCACCATGGTCAAAAGCTTTGACGACAATGAACGGTCCATCCCATCGAGGTTTCAATTTGCTTGGAAATAAGTGTAGTCTAGAGTTAAAGAGCCAGACTTTTTGGTCAGGATGGAAGGATTTCCTTGAAATGTGTTTGTCATGAAAGATTTTGGTCTTGGCTTTATATATCTTGGAATTCTCATAGGCTTCATTGCGCAATTCCTCAAGCTCATGCAGTTGGAGGGCTCTATGTGATCCAGCTTGGGCTAAGTCAAGATTGAATTGTTTAATGGCCCAATAAGTCCTATGCTCTAACTCAACAGGGAGGTGACAGGCTTTACCAAAAATCAACCTGTAGGGAGACATGCCAATGAGAGTCTTATATGCAGTCCGATAGGCCCACAAAGCATCATCCAATCTTTCTGACCAATCTTTCCTATCGGGCCTAACGGTCTTTTGGAGAATGTTCTTGATCTCCCTATTGGACACTTCCACCTAGCCACTCGTCTGGGGATGGTAGGGGGTGGCAATTTTGTGAGTTATCCCATATCTTTTAAGCAAAGCTCGGAATTGGGAGTGAGTGAAATGAGATCCCCCATCACTTATGATTGCCCGAGGACACCCAAATCTGGAGAAGATATTCCTACGCACAAATTTCATGACAACCTTATGATCATTGGTGCGGGTGGCAATGGCCTCAATCCATTTAGATACATAATCAACAGCCACAAGGATGTACTCATTGCCAAAGGATGAAGGAAATGGGCCCATGAAATCTATTCCCTAGACATCAAAAATTTCCACCACCAAAATGGGGTTGAGTGGCATCATGTCTCTCCTAGAATTGCTGCCTACTGCTTGGCATCTCAAACAGGTCTTACTGAATTCATAAGCATTCTTGAACAATGTAGGCCAGTAAAACCCACTTTGTAAGACCTTGGCAGCAGTTTTCTTCCCCGAGAAGTGTCCCCCACAAGCTAGAGTGTGGCAGAATTTTAAGATGCTTTGTTGCTCTTCCTCGGAGACACACCTCCTAATGACTTGATCAGGACCCATGAAAAATAATTCAGGGTCATCCCAGAAATAGTGTTTGACTTTAGAGAAAAAATGGTCCCTTTCATTCTTTGACCATCCTTCAGGAATTTGACCCACCGCAAGATAATTGATAATGTGAGCATACCATGGGGGTATATTATGAGAAATAGCAAGGAGGTGCTCATCGGGAAAGGAATCATGCATGGGAGCACTTTCTGGGATGAGAATCCGGGAAAGATGATCAGCAACAACATTTTTAGTACCTTTCTTATCCCGAATCTCCAAATCAAATTCTTGAAGAAGAAGGATCCATCTGATGACTCTTGGTTTGGAGTCCTTCTTAGCTAAAAGATATTTCAATGCAGAGTGATCTGAGTAGATGATGACTTTTGCCCCCAAAAGATAAGATCGAAAATTTTCAAGGGCAAAAACCACAACAAGAAGTTCTTTTTCCGTGGTGGTGTAATGCAATTGAGCATCGGCGAGGGTGCGGCTCGCATAATAGATCACCACGGGACGTTTATCAATTCTTTGTCCCAAAACAGCACCTATGGCATAGTTAGAGGCATCACACATGATCTCAAAGGGCAATGACCAATCAGGAGTTTGAAGAATAGGAGCTTAGGTCAAAGCCTCTTTCAAATTAGTGAATGCCTCTAAACAAGCATCATCAAAGTGAAATGGGACATCCTTTGCTAGGAGAAGAGTGAAAGGGCGGGCAATTTTGGAAAAGTTTTGAATGAACCGGCGATAGAAGCCGGCATGGCCAAGAAATGAACGAATCTGTCTCACAGAGGTTGGAGGAGGAAGATCAGCAATGAGGCCAACTTTGGCCCTATCTACCTCTATACCCCGCTCAAACACAATGTGGCCCAGGACTATGCCCTCTCGAACCATGAAATGACTCTTCTCCCAACTAAGCACCAAATTTGTCTCCACACATCTAGCCAAAACTTTCTCCAGATTTTTCAGACATTTTTCAAAGGAATCCCCATATATAGAAAAATCATCCATGAATACCTCAAGGAATTCTCCCACCATATAAGAGAAGATTGCCATCATGCACCTTTGAAAAGTGGCTGGTGCATTGCAAAGTTCGAATGGCATTCTCCTAAAGGCAAATGTGCCATAGGGCACGTAAAGGTGGTCTTTTCCTGATCTCCTAGGTAAATTGCTACTTGATTGTACCCAGAATAACCATCCAAAAAGTAGAAGAACTGCTGGCCCGCTAGTCTCTCAAGAATTTGATCCATGAATGGGAGTGGAAAGTGATCTTTCTTAGTCATGGCATTGAGCTTTCTATAGTCTATGCACACTCTCCACCCCGTGGTCAATCTAGTGGGTATCTCCTCCCCTTGTTCAGTTTTCAGAACTGTCAGCCCAGACTTCTTGGGCACCACTTGGGTTGGGCTGACCCACTGGCTATCTGATATTGGATAAGCAATTTCAGCATCTAGCCACTTCACTACTTCCTTCTTCACCACTTCTTTCATGTTGGGGTTTAACCTCCTTTGCGTTTCCTGGCTTGGTTTAGCATTGTCCTCCATGTAGATGTGGTGCATGCAAACAGATGGACTAATCCCTTTAAGATCGGCCACTGTCCAACCTATGGCACCCCTATGTTCCCCTAAGACTTCTATCAATTGGGCTTCTTAGGTAGGACTTAGGTTAGAGGCAATGATAACAGGCAAAGTTTGGTTTGGGCCCAGGAATACATACTTGAGGGAGTCTAGAAGAGGTTTAAGCTCAAGATCTGGAGGGCTTTGAAGTGAAGGAAGAGCAGGTTCAGATTGCAAGGCCGACAAAGGCTCGACTTTGGGCCAAAGAGTAGAATGGAGTGGTGAATCATATAGGGCCTTGGTCTCCTCCAACTGGTCAATATCCAGATCATTATCAATAGACTCAGTCAAAATGTCAATAGAATGGCATCCTTCCTCTTGATCTGGATATTTAGATGCTTTGAACACATTAAGAGAGACCTTTTGTCCCCCAAATGAAATGTCCATCATCCCCGTAGCACAGTTGATGTTGACTTTGGCAGTGGCGAGGAAGGGACGACCAAGAATGATAGGAGTGTGTTTCAACTTCTGGTTGGTAGACATATCAAGGATGAGAAAGTCCACAGGGAAATAACAATCATTGACTTTAACAATCACATCCTCTATCAATCCTCGTGGAGTCTTGACCGAACGATTGGCCAGCTGCAGAATGATGGAAGTGGGCTTAAGTTCCCCAATGTTGAATTGTTCATAAATGAAGGTGGGGAGAAGATTGACACTTTCCCCTAAATCAAGAAGGGCACGATCAAAGGTTATACCACCTATATCACATGAAATGAGGGGAGCACCAGGGTCCTTCAACTTCCTAGGGAGGTGGTTTGTCAAGACTGCACTAACATCTTCAGATAGCCAGATTTTCTGAATTGCAGTCTTGGATTCCCTTCGTGGAGTGCACATTTCTTTCAAAAATTTAGCATAAGTCGGGACACGCTTGATGGCATCCAGGAGTGGAATATTGATGTGGACTTGTTTAAACAATTCCAACAACTCCTCATCTTGGACCGACTTCTTCTTCTTCTTAATGGGATTGGATTCTAGAGCACTTGGAAATGACACTTTGGGTTGGTAAGAATTTGGGTCTTCATGAGCCTTCTCTTTCCCTTTGTTCTCTCCCCCCAACTTAGTTTGAATGGGTTCCTCTTCACTATCACTAGTATCATCTTGGACCTCTAGTGTAGGATTATTCACAACCTCTTTTCCCTTATGTGGGTCACTTAGCACCTTACCACTTCTCAGGCTTGAAATGGCTTTTATATTCTCCAATTGTAAGCCTCTTGGTTGGGCTTGTTGGGCAGGTTGAGGTAGGAGGCCTGATTGTGAATCAAAGCCCGGTGGTTGGTTCCTTGGGTTGGCCACATGTTGGCTAGGCAATTGGCCCACTTCCCTTCTCATGGTGGTCTCAACCATTTGGCCCACTTGGGCTTCTAACCTAGCCATGGTCTGTTGTTTGTAGCCAAGAGTTGTTGTTGTTGGTGCAATTGTTGTTGTTGGGCCAAGATGATTTGTTGGAGTTGATTGAATTGTTCTTCAAAATTTTGTTGAGGGGGTTGTTGAAAGGTGGGCTGAACTTGCTTGGGTTGAGGAGGAGGATATTGGACTGCCTGAGAGAATTGGGCCTGAGGCCCTCTAGCATAAGTGCCACTATAAGGATTCGGCTGGGCCTGAAATTGGTTCTGGAATGGTTGTTTTGGGGCTTGAGGCATGGAGGGGTTAGGTCTTTGAGGTGGAGCTTGTTGATTTTTCCAAGAGAAATTAGGGTGATTTCTCCAGCCCGGATTGTAAGAATTGGAAAATGGGTCTAAATTGGGTTTGGAAAATCCTTGGGCTGCTTGGACTTGTTCTTGGACTTGTTCTTGGATGAAAGGTGGGAGTTGAGCTGCAGTTGGACATTCATTGATGTGGTGGGCCGGGCTAGCACACAAGCTACAGACTTCTTGATGATAAGAGTCTGGGCCAACATATGGGCCTGAGGGGGATGGGCCAAAAGGATCCTGATGGGTCCTAGACAAGATTTGGTCCATCTTTTGAGCCAGAGAGGCAACATTTGGGCCATAGTATCCACTTTCTCCCATTTTGGGCCATGAGATTATTCTCGAATTTGGGCTCCAATTCAGCCCGATTTCTCACTTCATACAACCCAGCCCGCTTGGATGGCCCAACAGATCTCTCATAAGATGAAAGTGAGGCATGATTAATTGAATTTTCACTTAGCATTTCAAAGAGATCATAAGCCTCATCCTCACTTCTACTCATGAAAGCCCCTCCACATGAATCATCCACCATCTGTCTATATTGTTCAGTCAATCCCTCATAAAATGCTTGGACAATTTGCCATTTTGAGAGACCATGGTGGGGGCATTTTCTCAAAAGCTCCTTCAGCTTTTCCCATGACTCATGAATTAATTCCCCTGGTGTTTGAGAAAATCCAGTAATGGCTCTTCTCATGGTATTGGTTCGGCCTATGGGATAGAATTTTTTCAAAAATTCTTGTTGCATCTCTGCCCAAGTTCTAATGGTTTTCCCTACAGTGCCCAACCAATATTTAGCTTTATCCTTAAGAGAGAATGGGAAAGGAGTCAGTTTGAGGGCATCATCAGTGAAGTTCTGGATTTTGACAGTGGAACAAATTTTCAGGAATTCATCTATGTGTTTGTAAGGGTCCTCATTGGTATTTCCATAAAAGGATGGGAGCATTTGGATGGTGCTGGATTTAATCTCATATTGGATGGCTTGATGTTGTGGAAGATGAATACAAGATGAAGGCTGATATTGGTTTGGGATGAAGTAGTCCTTCATTTGTTTGGGAGGCTCTTGCTGATCATGATTATCCCCATTGTGATTTGGCAATCTATTTTGATTTTCAGCCATTTGATTTTGTAGAAGATTGTGCTTTAGATGGAAGAATCTCTCAATTTCTGGGATTGGTCCTAGCAAATTGAGTTTTTGTGATCTCCTACCATGCATGCACTAGGACCAACTGAGAGAAGAGAGATTTTTTTTTAATTTTTTAGATTTTTTTTAATTTTAACAAAGACAAACGAGTTTCAAACAATTACCCCTATTTGACCTAGAGATCTTAGACTTGAAAGTGAGATTTCTCACAAAGTGGCTTAGACCAACTTAAGTCCACTATTAGGTATATCCACTGGCCAGGTAAGAGGTGGGGTAGTGGGAGGCTCCCCCTACTTTCGTAGGGACCTAATTAGAGAACCACTTTCCCGCTTAGGCGTTTGCCTTTTAACCTCTAGCCTTAGACACCAGTTTCCAAAACCAAGTAGTGGGCCCAAGTGGACCTAAACCTCAGTGTGAACCCTAAGGCCAATGTTTACTGATTTTTATTAAGGCTTGGGAATGCAAAAGATGCAAGAAATTGTGGTTTGTGGGCTAAGGAAGGGTGATCAAATCCCCACCTTATCTTGTTAAGGAAATTGCCCTTAAAATATTTTAGAAATGATGTGCACACCACAAAATCAAGCAAGGGGTTCTATGCAAGCATGGCAATGCATGATCATGATTTTAATAAAGTTGAGATTCTCACCTTGCCTCCCGCAATCTTCGACAAGAAAGGAAACTTTTCAAAAAAAGAAATTACCTAAAGATGGAAATCTAAATGATGCATGTCCTAAAGATGGAAGGTTTCTAATCTTGACATGACATCTTTTATTGGGTTCAAATGATTGATTTTTTTGATTTTGATTTTTTTTTATTAATTATCTAAACATGGCAACTAAGAAAAGGAAACTCAATGAAGAGGGTTTTAAGGGTACTTACCTCCAACGCAATCCCTCGTTCTTTTGGAAATTAAAACAAATAGAAAGAATGATAGAGAGAAGGAAACTCACCTCAACTTACCTTTATTTTCTGATTTTTCTTGCAGTTTTCGGATTTTTTTTTTCAAAGCAGAACTTTTTGCCTACAAATCTTACTTTCAGCGACAGATTTCTGGTAGATTCTCCATTTTTGCAATTTTCAGGCTTTTTCAATTTTTGTTTGACACCTACAAAAAGAAAGAAAATGTTAGCATGAATATATACAAAAAAACCTAAAATTAGCAACACTAAAAATCTAATTCCCCGGCAACGACGCCAAAAATTGATAGCCCACGAATGCGTCGTTAAACACGTGACTAACAATCTCAAAATTATCGGCTTACACTAAAAATGTTAATAATAGTTAAGTGGTGAGAGCCGAGTCGAATCCTCGGGGAAAAAGTTTTTAGAGTTGAAAACCTTGAGTTTTTGTGTAGAAAAATAATTTGCTAATATTATATTGCACGAGATCCTCTAAACTAAGCGAAATAGATAAAGAGAGATAAAGAGTGAATAGGCAAACGAGACAATAATTAAAATTACAATCTAGTGAATAATCAAAATGTTTTACAAAACAACATTTAATACTAAATAAAGGACATCAAAACTCCACTAAAAAATATGAGACAGAGAGAGAGAAGAGAAAACGAGAGAGACGAGAGAGAGAAAAGAGAGAGAGGGAGGATAGAAGAGAGAGAGAAACGAGAGAGGCGAGAGAGAGAGGAGAGAGAGCGCGAGATAGAGAGAAGAGAGACAAGAGAGAGAGAGAGAGAGGATAGAAGAGAGAGAGAAATGAGAGAGGCGAGAGAGAGATGAGAGAGAGCACGAGATAGATAGGAGAGAGAGGATGCGCGACGTCCTCACGTTGCATGCATGAAATGTGAGGGGGAGGGTGGTTGGGGCACCTGGGGCTGCTGAGGCGCGGCAGGTGGCGTGCGGCAGAGGAGGGCGTGCGGGGCTGCGCACGGGGCGAGCGCGGCAGGTGGCGCTGGCGGGTGGCGTGCGCGAGGGGCACGCGGGCGACGCGGGGCGCGCGTGAGCGGTGCAGGCAGCAGCAGGGCGCGGGGTGGCACTGGGTGAGGCCTGCGCGGGGCGAGCAGGCAGGCAGGCAGCGTGGCACGTGGGCCTGGGCGCGGGGCAGGGCGCCGGCCTGTGCTGCTGCTTTTGCTCTGCTTCGAAGACACCGAGAAAGAGAGAGAGAGACCGGGAGCAAGAGAGGGAGAAAGAAGAAGAGCGGAGATGGCCAAAGCAGAAGAGGAAGAAGAGAAGAGCCAGAGGGGGAGGAAGAGATCGGAGGAAAAAGGAGAGAGAGCTCCCGGGGAAAGAGAGCGACCAACGGGGAAAGGAGAGAATGAGAGAGAGAAATAGAAAAGATTTCTTTTTAAAATAGGTAGAGAGAAGAGAGGAAAGAGGAGAGATTAGAGGGAGAGATTTTTAGAAAATAGAGGAGTGATTTTAAAAAGAGTGGGAATTTTAAAAATTGAAAAGATAAAGAGGGAAAAGAATATCTCTTTATTCTCTTGGTCCAATAAGATTTCTTGGCCCATTTAAAACCTCATTTCTTGGCCCATTAGTCCTGCAATCACTACACAAAAGAGATTTAATCAATTTCTGCATTTTGTAATAAAATGATAACAGAACTTATGAAATTATCAATTATTTGTCAATCAAATAAATAATTATTTATAACAATTATGTAATTATCATCGCACATGGTGTTCCACAGAGCATCGGATGCAGCCAAGTGCCGGGCCTTCCCAGCCATGTTAAAGGAAGCTGCGCGGGTATGGTTTGAAGCCGTCCCTGCAGGCTCAATCTCCTCCTTCCACCAGTTGAAGAAGTCCTTCCGGGACAACCTCCTGGGCAGGAGGTCGCAGCCGCGCACGGCGGCTTCTCTTCTGTCTGTTCGGCAGAAGAAAGGTGAAGCACTCTGGGACTATGTCAAGCAGTTCCAGACTGAATCACTTCGCATTCCACACCTCGACGTCCCCTTGGCCACTAGTGCCCTCATCTAGGGCACTCGCGATGGTTTCCTTTAGAGGATGCTCGGGGTCTAGCAACTGCCTACCCTCGCTGACCTCCTCTTCATCGCCCAACGCCATGCTGCGTGCGAGGAGAGTCTAGCAGTCGGCCGAGCCGAGCAGGCGAACTCGCCCCAAAATGGGAAAGACCTTTTAAGGTCATTCGAGTTCTTGGAAGAGGTTCCTACAAGCTGTCTACCCTCGGCGGAAAAACCATACCGAGAACCTGGCATGTAAATCAGAAGGCTTATTATTTACAAAAGCCTCTCTGCTTAGCGTCCTACTTCTCTCTTTCTGTTCTATCGGTTTATGTAAAGAACGAACGGTACAACCCCTAGTCAAGAGCTCTTCAGCTCGGAAGACTAGCGCGGTATCTGTCCTAAGACAGAGGTGTTCGGTATAACCCTGGGTCAATGAGATCTTCAGCTCGCAAAACCTACGCAGAACCCACGAGCCTCTAGACACTGACGAATTCTGATTCGAACAGAACACGACTAGGAAAGAGAGGGAAAAAGGACAATGCTAGTTAAAAAGTTCGGTCGGAGGGTCCGACGTCCTCGACATCGTGAGGCATGCGCTCAGCCCGGAAGCTCGCAGAGCAGACCCCGTCCAGGCGAGGGTCCCGCGTCCTCCGACGACACTCCCGTAGAGTGGCGACAAAGGCCTCGTGGGCATACTCCACCGTCGTGTGATGCCGCCCTCGTCGATCGCCGACCTCGTAGCAAGCTGCTTCATAGAGCTCCAGATCCGTCTGGAATTCTGGACCGGACTTGTACGCCACCACTTCCTAAGCCTTTGCCTCATGAAGCACCATAGCGACAGTCTTCTTCTCAACTTCGGCTACGGCAAGCTTCAGCTCGAAGGCCTTTAGAACAGCGCGAGCTCGGTCTCACGGTGTCGGCTCTGTTCCTACCACCTCGCTGGCCGCGTCGTCGTCCAAGCTCACCTCCATGCACTGCAGGAGTACTTCCAGTTACGCAGTCTTCTTTGGACTCTGTGTCCGCTCTAGACACCCCGGCGGCCCGCTCGGCAGAGGATGCAACCTTGCCTGCCACCAGTTCGGCAGCCACGCTCGCCAAAGCGGCCTCTGATCTCGCTTACAGGTGCTCCTTGAGAGGGCGTCGCCTCGTCGCGATCGACCGGTTGCTCTGCCGCAGGCATGAAGGCATCTCCCCTCTCAAGTGCTCACGATCACACCTGAGCAGACTTGAGAGGGTGGGGGGCAAGTGTAGAGGCTATTTCTAGCCTCTTGGGCCTGTGGGCCCATCAAGGCCCAGTACGGCCCCTCTTTTGACCCGTCAAGGAGCCAGGGCTCCGGCCTTTATGCCACGTGCCCTCGGTGTTAGCTCGAACGGTTCTGAGCACGTTCTGGCAACCAAGGCGTTCAAGGGTCCCTAAGTGTGATCTCCGGACACCTCTTAGTCTGTTTGGTCCAGGCATGGCCTACCGAACAGACCATGCTTGAAGCACGTTGCGACCCTGCCAACGTGGGCTATGCCTCCGAACAGGGGTCACCGAACAACTGCTTCAGTTACCGAGCAGGCTGCCTGATTGGAACCTCCCGACCAGGGAGAGCAAGGAAGCTCCTCACCTCTTAGAAGCGGTTATAACGGTTGCGTAGCACGCACCCCACGATCAAGTGGTGCGTTAACTGCAGAGCCCCTCAACAGGTGCCTCAACGCATAACTCCCCGCCAAGGGCGCCAACGGGCGCGTCCTTTCTGGCGTCGTTAAGGGACGTTTCGTCCCACTCCCTCAACACCTTCGCCTATAAAAAGGCCTAGGTAACCTCCATGCAGAGGTATGTGATCTTGAACACTCACACTCGTCCTCGCACGACTCACGCACGAGAACCCCCTTTCCTTCTAGCCTCTCCAGTCCCGTACTGACTTAGGCATCGGAGGGTTCTCCCCAGTTGACAACCGGCCCCCCCTGATTCCATTCTGGTCTTGCAGGCTTCCGTCCGCACCGGCGATTGTCTTCCCATCTTCTCCAGTGGAGGCCTGTTTGGCTCAAGCCCAAACAGGGAAACACCACCACAAATGCAGATGACTACTAGAAACTTTTTGCACAACACAATCCTCTTGGCTCTCTCTTTCTTTTTCTTTTTCTCAGAAGAATTTTTTATTAGATTTTTTCTTTCTAGCTTACTGTGTAACATCCCAAAAATTTTAGAATAATAAATCAGATAAAAAAATAGTTATTTTTCTATATTGAACATAAACACCATTATAACATGTACAAAAGGAGAACAAAAAATTCACTAAAAATCGTAGCTCAACTTTAAATAATATAACCCAAAGACCTATCATGATATTTGGACCAAGTAAAATCTCTTGGGGAATTTAGGACCAATTGGGATTAAATCGAATAATTGTCGGGGAAGCATAAACATTATTATCACATGTACAAGAATTGATAAAAAATAAAAAATATAATTTGATTCCTAATAACTTTTCTCAATTACCCATCTTGAAATTTGGGCCAAGAAATTCCTTTGGGCCAATATTAGGAATTGTTGAACTTATCATCTGCATATATACATACCTAGATTTTAGTGATGACAATATTTTAAATAAATGTCAAATATTTCTTTTGAATAATGTTAACTGTGCTAACAAACAACAAACTGAAATATCTATTGATTTGCTGATAGACAATATCCATATGTCGACTTGTGGAGGATATCTGTCGACTTGTGATGTCCATATATCTACGTATATTTATATATATGTCGACTTGTGCTCTCTATATGCCAACTTAAGTTTTCTACTCACATTTGTTGACTTCCTTGTCTCATTTCTATATAAATTTTAGTGATAAAAAAACTTTGTGTAAATGCTTAATAATTTTGCTAAATAACTACATTTTAAATAAGTCTGTCAACAGGGTAAACATGTCTTTTTTTATCGCTTCAAGGATCTGTTGAGCAACTACCCCTAAGTCTTTAATAATAATTTTTCTATGACAAATCTTTAAATACATATTTTGCTTCTACCATGAAAAATCCCTAAGTATGTATTTTCCATAATATAGATATATCACAAAAATTTCTAGACAGATGCAATACCCAAAAAACTTTCTAACTCCACAACGTTATACTGAATTCAACTCATGACTTCGACTCATATAGTCGAATGTCATTTATACTAAATTCGACTCATAACTTCGACTCATACAGTCGAATGTCTTTTACATTGTATTCGACTCATTCAGAAGTTCAGTCACAAGTCTTGAAAATTTTCTAAGTCCACAACATTACACTAAATTCGACTCATACAGTCGAATGTCTTTTACATTGTATTCGACTCATTCAGAAGTTCAGTCACAAGTATTGAAAATTTTCTAAGTCCACAATGTTACACTGAATTCGACTCATGACTTCGACTCATACAGTCGAATGTCTTTTACACTATATTCGACTCATGACTTCGACTTATACAGTCGAATGTCTTTTACACTATATTCGACTCATGTTTACAATTCATTCTTTTAGACTATATTCGATTCAAGACTACAACTCACAGTTAAAGATCATTCGACTCACCACCTCGACTCATAGTCTTACACTTCATTCGACTGATGCAGTCGATTTACATAGTTCCTACCATAGTCAAATCATGCTCAAAATACCTACTCTTCTGCACTGTTGGTTGTGTACTTGTACCTGTTGTCAATAAATATTTCTATTTGTACTTTGCTGAATCTTAAAATTCTTAAGTATAAAATCAGTGACAAATTTCATGATCATTATTTTAATATATTTCTTGTGACGAAATTCAGTACATTCAAATTTCTGAAAAATATTCCTTGCAATTTATTTTTAGTCTTACAGTTTTAGTGTCCTTTGCCTCAACCTATATCTTCTAAAAGACACAAAGCATTTATGTAAGTTTCAGACGTATGGCTTCTGACCATCTCACCTACCACTGTCAGAACCATACTTTACCTTCTAGTCTGTCTGCTTTATTTTCTGAAAAGACTAAGAATACTAGGTTCCATACTGTTTGTTGTACTCCACTGACCCACCTACCACAAAGGTATGGAGATGCTTCTGTCTTTGTCTTGTCCTTTCTAAACAGGCATTTATTGGAGCACATTTTTGGCATGGGTTGCTCAGCTCAAGATTTTAAACAGCCTATCTTCTAGCTATAGCAACTGCTCCTATTTCTGAAGACCTTGGAAAGAGACAATTTTCTTGATCCTTCGGATAAAACCTTCAAAATCCAAAGGATCCCCAAAGTCATCTCCAAACGGCTAAAGATCTCAATAGCCATCTTACTCCAACGGCTATCTTCTCCAAACGGCTAGTTTTTGAAGACTATAAAAAGATGTAGAAAGCTCTTGAAGAAGATACACAGAACAAGGCATAGTGTTCAAGTCAATTCTTTGAAAGCTCACCTTGCATTCTTCAAAGCTCTCTCAAAGCCTTCCTGCTCAAGTTCCTATTGGAGAGAATCTCTTCAGAAATTCCTATTATGAAGATTTGTCTTTTGGGTGGCTCTGTATTCTTCTTTATTTCAAAGTCCACCCAAGTAGCTTCAGCTAGGATTTAGATTAAACTTCTTATCTTTCAATCCTGCTGGAAAGTGTGTGTTCTGTGCTCATTCTTGAGGCAATCACACAAGAGTTTCTTCCTTCATTTTTGTTGTATTTTCTGCAGAGATTTGATTCTGCATTGCCCCTCTTGTGAAGGGAAGGCCTTTTGTTTAAGGCAGTCTTGTTTACCCCTGTTTTAGGAAAGACTTGCTTTGGAGCAAGTGGGTGTTGTAATTTCCTCTCAAGGGTGAGAGAAGGCCAAGTTGATTGGCGGTTTAGTGAAAAACTCAAGTGGTTGGCTTGAGGACTGGATGTAGGACTTCCTTGTAGGAAGGACCGAACCAAGATAAATCTCTTGTGCAATTTTCTGTGTGATTGTTTTTCCGCCAACTTCACACTTGAATCACACACCACACCAAGTACTAACACATCTACTTAGTGTTGTGATTTTCAGAAGAATTTTGAAAAGTTACAAAGTCCTATTCACCCCCCCTCTAGGACTGTGATTCTGCCATTTCGATCAAACAAGTGGTATCAGAGCTAGGTTTTCTCAGAAAAATCTCAAAAAGGTTTGAGAAGAAATGGCATATGAAGCTCACAACTATGAAGGCCAATCTGTTTCAAGACCACCATTCTTTGATGGTGAAGATTATCAATATTGGAAGATGAGGATGGAATGCTTCATCAGAGGTACAGACTACGACCTTTGGCAGGTAATTGAATAAGGTGATTATGAAATAGTTGGAGCAACTTCCACCTCTGCTGGTTTATCTATTGTTGATAAGAGAAATATGTCCCTAAATTATAAAGCAAAAAATTATCTTTGCTGTGCCTTATCTAAAAGAGAATTTAATAGACTTTCGGCTTGTAAGACAGCAAAATAAATGTGGGACAAATTACAGGTAACCTATGAAGGAACTGATAGAGTAAAACAAACTAGAATAGATATACTAGTATCTCAATATGAGCAATTCAAAATGCTTCCAAGTGAAAATATAACAGAAATGTACAACAGATTCTCAAATATAATTGTAGGATTAAGTGCCTTAGGGAAAAATCTAACCAATGAAGAAACAGTTAGAAAGATATTAAGATCTCTAACAAATGTATGGACCCCTAAAGTCACTGCCATAGAGGAAGCCCATGATCTCACTGAATTGTCCATTGATAAATTAATAGGCTCTCTCATGGCACATGAAATAAATATGGAAAGATTTTCTGAAAGCTCTTCAAAGAAGAAAATTTCAAATGCTCTAAAGATTGCAGATTCTTCTTCATCTGAGGACTCTAAAGAAAAATCAGATGACAGTGATGATGAGGCTATAC
Source organism: Colocasia esculenta (assembly GCA_014218235.1). Classification (NCBI taxonomy): domain Eukaryota; kingdom Viridiplantae; phylum Streptophyta; class Magnoliopsida; order Alismatales; family Araceae; genus Colocasia; species Colocasia esculenta. The sequence continues at coordinate 102,138,139 of CM024755.1, read as the reverse complement.
TCTCAAGGAAATTAAAAAGAATATTGGCTAAGAAAAGAAGTTTGGCTCAAGAAAGTTCTTCAAGAGAGATAAAAAGAAAGAGCCAACCTGTTATGAGTGCAATCAGCCGGGACATTACAAATCTGAGTGTCCCAGACTCAAAAAGAAGGACCAAGCAGAAAAATCTGAAAAGAAGAAGGGCAAAGAAAAGAGATTCAAAAAGTTCAAGAAGAAAGCTATGGCAGCAACATGGGATAACGAAGATGCTACCAGCTCAGACTCCTCCAGCTCAGAATCTGAAGAAGAATAAAAGGCAAATCTAGCCCTCATGGCAGGACTAGAACAGGTAAATTCTGAAACATCTTTTACTTCCTGCTCATAATCTGATTTAGATAGTCTAGAGGATGCCTTCAATGAACTTTATGAAAAATATAAGTCTATTGTAAAACAAACAAAAATAATCAAGCTGAATTTGTTAAATCAAGAAAAGAGCAATACCTTTCTTAAAAATGAGGCTGAAAGGTTAAAGAAAAATTCAACTGAAACTAAAAGAGCTAATGAACTTTTATGTGAAGATTTGAAAAATAAGAATAACAAGATATTAGAATTAGAATCGAATCTAAGAGAACTGAAGAATGAAGAGAAATTGCAAGAGGAAAATAGTTATCTAAGAGCCACTTTAGATAAAATAACTACTTGCAAAACTTCATTATTTGTAGATCTGAAAGATGCAAGAAAAGGAAAAAGGAAATATGGAGTAGGATACACACCCCCACAAAATGAAGAACATATTATTCATCCTAAAGTATATCCAACTCCTAAGTTTGTAACAGAGGATGATATAAAGAATACCAAAAGAGTAAATCATCATGCTTATAAACACAAACAGAAACATAGTAGAATACATAAAAGTAATCCTTTTGATTTATGCTGTACACATTGCAACCAACTAGGTCACACAGTTAGCACGTGCACTACTAGAAACTTAAGATGGATTCCTAAAACTAACCATTAAGGACCCAAGAAAATTTGGGTACCAAAAGTTAAAACTTAGCTTTGTTTGCAGGGTCGGCTGAGGGCATCCAAATGGTATTTGGATAGTGGATGCTCAAGACATATGACAGTTGATAGGAAGCTATTTACAAGCTTTAGAGAAGAATCTGGTCAAGTTACTTATGGTGACAATGGAAAAGGAAAAGTGCTAGGGTGTGGAACTATTGGTACTAAAGAAAAGGACTTAATTGAAGATGTCATGTATGTAGAAGGTTTCAAGCACAACCTGATCAGTATTAGTCAGTTATGTGATAAGGGTCATCTAATAAGTTTTCAGAATGATAAGTGTGTAATTCTGAAGAACAACAAAAAGGTCTTTGAAGCACAAAGAATAAATAATTTATACACATTGCAACTGGCAGAATTGAAAGAAGTAAACCTTTGCTTGGCAACTACCAAAAGTGAAGAATCTAATTTGTGGCACAGAAGACTTGGCCATGCAAGCACTTCAGTAATCAAGAAATTATTAAAGCATGATTTGGTTGAGGGTCTTCCCAAGATGAAAATCAAAAAGTCTGGAATTTGCTCAGCATGTGCAAAAGGTAAACAGACAAAAACCTCATTTCAGTCCAAGACAATTGTTACAACTTCCAAGCATGAGGACAGTCAGCCTTGGAGGAAAAATCTATGGCTATGTATTAGTTGATGATTACTCAAGATATACTTGGGTGTCTTTTCTAGAAGCCAAATCTGAAGCTTTTCAAGCCTTTCTAAAATTCAGCAAAATTGTTCAAAAGAATCAAAAATTTCAAATTACCAATATCAGGTCTGATCATGGAGGAGAATTCAAAAATGAAGAGTTTCTGGAATTTTGTGAAGAAAATGGTATTGAACACAATTTCTCAGCTTCCAGAACACCTCAACAAAATGGTGTAGCAGAAAGGAAGAACAGAACATTGCTAGATATGGCCATAACTATGCTAAATGAGTACAATCTACCAAAGTACTTCTGGGCAGAAGCAGTAAATACAGCTTGCTACATTATCAATAGATATATGATCAGACCCATCCTGAAGAAGACTCCTTATGAATTATACAAGGATAAGAAGCCCAACATCAGTCATCTTCGACCTTTTGGCTGTAAGTGTTTTATCTTAAATAATGGTAAAAACAACTTAGAAAAATTAGATGCTAAAAGTGATGAAGGTTTTCTATTAGGGTATATCTGAAAACCTAGAGGATATAAAGTATTTAATAGAAGAACACTAAATATAGAACAAACTGTGCATATTTTATTTGATGAAACTAACCCCTCTATCAAAAGGATAGAAGAAGAGGAAGATGGTGTTGATGATCTTTGCAGGGATTTTGAAAAGACTTCTCTTGAAGGAGAACAAAACAAAGATGAAGAATCAGAAGATCCCCCACTAGAAGATCTCCAACAACAAGAAGAATCACAAGAAGGACTACCTAAAGAATTGAGGTACCACCGAGACCATCCTAGAGAAAACATAATTGGTGATCCTCAATCTAGGATAAGAACAAGAGGTATGCAAATTCCAAGTGATTTCTCTGCATTAGTTTCACAAATTGAACCTAAGACAATCAATGATGCACTAGGCGATGAATCTTTGATCCTTGCTATGCAAGAGGAACTTAATCAGTTCCAACGCAGTGAAGTTTGGACTCTTGTGCCTAGACCTGCTGACCATCCAGTTATTGGAACCAGATGGGTTTTCAGAAACAAAATGGATGAATCAAGGGTAATTGTCAGGAACAAGGCTAGACTTGTTGCTCAAGGATACTCCCAAGAGGAAGGCATAGACTTTGATAAGACCTATGCTCCAGTTGCTAGATTAGAGGCAATCAGAATTTTATTAGCATATGCTTGCTCTCTTAATATTAACCTATTTCAGATGGATGTTAAAAGTGCTTTTCTGAATGGTTTTATAAAAGAAGAAGTGTATGTTGAGCAACCACCTGGATTTGAAGATACTAAAAATCCTAATCATGTTTTTTCGTTTAAAGAAAGCACTATATGTCTTGAAACAAGCTCCAAGAGCTTGGTATGAAAGACTGAGTGCTTATCTTATATCTCATGATTTTGCAAGAGGAAAAGTAGATAGTACTTTATTCATAAAGAAATTTTCAAATGGAATCTTAATTGTACAAATCTATGTTGATGATATTATCTTTGGCTCTACTAATGAATCACTCTGCAAATTCTTTGAAAATCTAATGCAAAGTGAATTTGAAATGAGCATGATGGGTGAACTAAATTACTTCCTTGGGTTGCAAATTAAGCAAACCAAAGACGGGACTCACATCTGTCAAGCCAAATACATATCAGATTTGCTTATCAAATTTGGCTTTGACAAATGTAAGCCTTTAGGTACACCTATGAGCTCAGGCATTAAGCTAGACAGTGATCCTCTTGATAAAAAGGTAGATCAAAAGATCTATAGAGGAATGATAGGATCACTGCTCTATCTTGCTGCAAGTAGACCAGACATAATGTTCAGTGTTTGTTTATGTGCAAGATTCCAAGCTGATCCTAGAGAATCTCATGTTCATGCTGTTAAAAGAATTTTTAGATATCTTATAAATTCAAGTAATCTAGGTCTATGGTATCCCAGATGCTCAGAATTCAAGTTAATTGGATATAGTGATGCTGACTATGCTGGATGCAAATTAGATAGAAAAAGCACCAGTGGCACTTGTCAACTTCTTGCAGGATGTTTAATATCTTGGTCTTCTAGAAAACAAAATTCAGTAGCTTTATCCACTACAGAAGCTGAATACATTGCAGCTGGAAGTTGCTGTACTCAACTGTTATGGATCAAGCATCAATTGGAAGACTATGGTCATCAGCTTCAAGAAATCCCAATGCTTTGTGATAATACAAGCGCAATCAATTTGACCAAGAGTCCAATTCAGCACTCAAGGACAAAGCACATTGAAGTTAGACATCACTTCATCAGGGACCATGTAAGTAATGGCAATATCGCTCTTGAATTTGTTTCCACAGAAAATCAATTAGCAGATATTTTTACTAAGCCCCTACCTGAAGATAGATTTACATCCATTAGAAGAGAAATAGGTATGTGCAATCCTGATTAAATTTGACTAAATTATCATGCTTGAAAAATGCTTGTTTGAATTGTCTGTGAAAAAGTATCCTAAGTCCTAGTCCCTCGACTTGTGCAATCGACTCATGAAGAATCAAGGCATTCGACTCATATAAAGTTAAGGCAATCGATTCACTTAAGTTTCCGTAAAACGACGCTTAATATTTAAATTCCATTACTGACAACTAATTAAGGCGCGTCTCTTCATGATGTAACGTTCACATCCTTCCATCGCATCCGTTCAGCCTGAGATGAAGGGACGGTTTTCCTCTAACTTTTATATAAACAACTCTTTCACCCCTTTAGAAAGCACCCGTTTGAAATCTCTCTTCGACTCCTCTGTTCTCATCCTTTCTTCGCGCCTTCCTGCTCTCCGACGAAGAACCTCCAGAAGCCCTCTGCAAAACCTCATCCTCTCGAGAAGAAGGTAGGTTCTTTACCTTATTTCAAGTATATCTTCTCCTCCTTTGAAGGTTTTCTAAGTCTCCCTTTCATCTATCGTCTAGATGGCATCTCCTAGGGCTCAAGTTTCCGTCCAACTCACTTCTGACCAACTCCAAAGATTAGCCAAGATTCCCATCTGTTCTGGAAAGTCCGTTGAGTTCTCCCACCTGAGTGGAAACCTAGCCTGGGTAGAAGAGACCCTCACTGCAATGGGATGGACCAAGCTCTATCAGATTTCTGAACCTTTTGTGGCCAGCACAGTCAGGTCATTTTATGCTTCCCTGAAAGTTTCGACCGGTAACACTGTAGTGGGGTATGTTAAAGGAACCGAAATCACTATCTCTGAAGAATATCTAGTGGAGCTTTTGGATTGTCCCAACTCCGGCCACTGCCTTAGTGAGTTTATCCCCCTAGAGAAGCAAAAGTTTGGAATTATTGGAAGTCTGGGGACTTTGTGCAAAAGAGGACTGCAAGTAAATGAACTATCAGCAGAAAAGAGGCTAATCCACTCCATCATCTCAAATATCATTATCCCTAGAGCAGGAACCCATTCCTCAATCACAGCTAGAGATGGGAACCTTCTCTTTTGGGCCATTCAGAGGCATAAAGTCAACCTCCCAGCAGTCATCTTGGAGAGAATGATAGCAGCAAAAGACTTACAAGAATCTCTCCCTTATGGATCTTTGCTTACCATGATTTTTAAGAAGCTCTCTGTAGATCTGTCTGGAGATGTGCCTGTGAGCACCAAGGAGAAGATTGGGCTCATTACTCTCAGAAGGAGTCGCTACTCCCTGGTTGGAAAGAAGCAAAACTTATGGTATAAGGATTCAGTCCCGGAGTGTGAGCATGAAATTTATCCAGATGAGCCCCTAGTCTCTCTGCTCACCCAAGATATTCCTACTTCTAGTGTTCACATTACAACCCCAGCAGTTCCAGCAATTTCAGACGCTTTTGTTCAGCCACCTGAACCCATTATAGAGCAAGTTGCCCAACCAGTTATCCCTCCTGAAGTTCCATCTGCAGATGCTCAGCCTCCTGCCTCCTCCTCTCTTCCTGAGCAAGATGCTCCCTCTGAGACTGTGCATGAAGTCTTAAAAGATCTCAGAGGTAAAAGGATTTTATCTGAAGATGTTCCTGAGGAACACTTTTTTGAAGAAAGAGAAACCTCCTACTCCCCATCTCAGTTTGAGACCCGGCCATGGTCTCAGGGGGAGAGTAGCAACAGTCTTAGCACCATTTTAGAGCTTGTCAGAACCCAGCAAGAGAATCTGTCAGTCCTCCATATGCAAGTTGAAGTAATAGATGTCAAGTTTGACAGTTTAGATGATGAGGTGAAGCAGATTAAAGATCTTATGCTTCAGTTTGTGTGCCAGCAAAGCACTCCCAGGCCAGCAGGGTCAGCTCCCTCTCAGCAGTAAGAAGAAGTTCCCTCTGCTCAAGAGCCGCAGCATCAAGACCAAACCCAAGAAAAATTTCCTGAAAATCAAGAGCTTGAGTAGACAATAGAAAAGGATCAAGAGATCCAGGCTGACCAGCAGCCCATATCTGATGAAATCCACCACCAACAACAAGTTTCTGAGCCTTAGTTAGAAGTAGTGGTTTATCAACCTCCTGAAGAGCAGCAGCAGTAGCAGCCAGAGTCCGTGGCTGATCAGCAGCCAGCAGCAGCAGCAACAGAAGAAGAGGTGTCCCTAGGCAAGAGACCCCTTGAAGCCTCTCTTGAGGTCCACACCTTCAAGAGAAAAGTTAAGAGAAGGCTGATCAAGAATGGCAATCATATCCGTCCTTCTCCTTCTTCCAGGCCTAGCTCACCTGCCCCTCCAGTTATTAATCCTCTAGAAATTACTCCTGCTGCTCCCTCTGCCTCAGTTCTTGAGGTATCCTCTCCAGATATGCCTTCCCCAAGCATCCCAGTAGATCCACACTTCAAAGATATCCAATTCTCTATCTATCCCTTGCAGTACCATCCCAAGCCACTCAAGGAGGTAGCAATAACCCTGTCCACCCAACCTCCTCAGTTTTATTCATCTCTGCCAACTGTTCCCAAATCAGGTTCTCAGCAAACCCATTTGCAAATCATTGAAATGGTTCCCAGCCTCCAACTACCAGCTTCCCGTGGTCCCAATTTGGGAGACAAAGCAGCTTTACTCCTTCCTCCATTTTGGTATGCCTTTGTCTACCATTCTCCTCAGTTCATGGCTCTATTCAGAGAATATCTTCAAATTAGAGCCTTTCTTGAAATCCACAACATGCCAGGTTTCACTTTTGAACACTGGCTTCCAACTCTGATCAACACTTTAGTTGTTTCAATCTCTGAACTTCAGTTTGTTTCTCAGAAGAGTCATTGTCTGACTTCTCAAGAGTTTGTTGATCTCTACCCTGAGGAAGCCATGAGATTTCAAGAAGCCCAATCTCGGAACCACCACCTCAAAATCTATACACATATCTCCCTCCAGTTTCATGACCTCTTTGCCACTCTTCTTCGAGAGTCTCAGGCCTAATATACTGCAATGAAAGCCTTCAATTTTGAGAGGTTCAAACTTGGTCTGCATGATGTCTCTTGTCACGCCCCAACGCGGAATATCGGAGCGCAAAGGCAGTTGCAAGAAAAGGTATAGAGCGTATACTAGACATCAAACCATTGCACACTGAATATTACTAAAGCAATTCTTTCTCATTAATACTTTTCCAATGTCTAGTTACAACCACTAATATCAGAGCCATTCTATAGGGCCCAATTACATTGCAATAAAAGGGAAATAACTAACTACGACTCTAAGATAACATAACGACTCGAGGGTACTCCTGGCTTCACTCTTGGTCATTCCCTTCCTCGTGAGTGTATGTGTCATCCTCGGCCTCACCTGAGAACACAACATCAAATAACGTAGGGTGAGCGATAACGCCCAGTAGGACTTAAATCTCAGGCTCAAGCAGGCTTTAAATAATTAACGCATTTAATGGTAGAGTGTCTAGAGATAGTAGGTACAAGAGAGTCAAAATATAGTAAGAGATAGCACAACAGGTAACAAGATAGCACAATAGCACGAGATCGAGTATATTTTCCAAAATAGCACAAGTATCGATATAGCACGAATAGCAGGATGGCCATAGCACAACTAGCACAAGTATAGTAATAGCATGATAAGTATAGCACTTGTTTGTCATTCTAGACATCGAGAGAGTATAGCACATTTTGTGTTTTGATTGTCATATAGATAGTCGAGATAGATAGCACTTGAGTGTAATGCCAAACACTCTGATCATTTAACTCCCATGAGCACTAGCACTTTCGGGCGCACATCCCAGGACCAGATCGGGCCCTTTATATATTGCCAAGCATTGGTTATATTGTTTATCTTTAGACAATCAGTCAATGGCCAATATAGAGTACCAAGAAATAGATAAGAGCACTAGATGAATAGATGAGCTAGTAGAGTGAACGTGAATAGGTGAGCGAGTAGAGTATAGATGAGAGCTAGTGGACATTGCACGTAAAACGTCGAGTAATCAGGCGATAGTAACAGTTGCACAACACGCGCACTTGGTGTTGGCAGTCAGGTGGAACTCACGACCCTACCACTGGCCTTGTTATGCACAGGTCCAGAGGTCCGGCGTGATTTAAGACGAGAGTGAATCTCTAATAGCCATTTGGATCATATAGATCCCTAAAGGGTATCATAGGTATTAAGGTACAACCGGCTCGTCGACCATGTGGGAATCCATGATCAGAGGAGACTTACGGAGGTCTTGTGCAAGAGTTCACTAGTCCGGCGAAAGGAATATCCGACGGAGAGTTCACCACAAGCCAAGAAAAGTGTGTATATAAAACATGTGCTCGACGTTCTAGAGGAATTCTAGAACAGTGGAGCGTCGATATCGGTATATAAACAACGCAAGAAACGAATACAAGTCCTTTAAAATAGGGCAATTAATATACTTTATTGCAATAAATTACCAGATACATTATGAGATATTTTCTGCAAGATTTCAGCCATAAATGGATGGTTCATGTGTGTGCAAGTGCAAGAGAAATCATAGATAGAAATAAGTCGTGAACATGTATTTTAAATCATTCAATATAGCACCATTTTTAAGTAGGGTTTTTACTGGGGGTATAACGGTAAGAAGGCGTAAGGATTATTTAGAAAGTGACAAAAATATTTTTCATGGGTTTTTCACCAAAATCTTTGTGAAGGCGACATAGCCCAATGATGATTGCGACAGGGTAGGCAGATCGCGACATAGGTACTGTCGCGACGGCCTGGTGAACGCGACATGATCTTGTACGGGTCGCGACAGGGCTTGCAATTCGGGTACTGAGAACGCGACGGCTTACCTGTCGCCTTCTTGGTCGCGACAGGGAGGCTGTCGCAATCTGGCCCCAGAAAACGACATATCGAGGTGTTGCCTTCTGGTTGTCTGCGCCTGACTCTGACAGAAGTCAGACCAGACATTGGATTGCGGACCAGGGACTTTAATTTTTGATAGATGGCTGTTCAGAAATCCATAACTAATTATATACGCGATGAAAAATCATGAAATCAGTTGCAAATTAAACTAGACATGTAAGAGTACTTCCAGTAAATCAGAATTAGAGAGAGAGCATGGTTTGAACATGGTTTGAGAACGAACAAGGATGAGTAACATAGAACATGACATAGAGAGCAAGACTGATTTAATTTGAGCAACATGCTCAATGAAATTTAGGCTTTTTAGGGGCAAATGATCCCTAACAACATGAAGTATCTACAGTAAAACTTTCGTAGCATGGGATCAAGTATACATAGAGATTTGAATTAAACATGACACCTCGGGGTTATCATGTTTGTAGTTCTTCAAAAATTAAGAACAAAAGATAGGATCGATGGAAAAATATGAAACTTGGGGGTTTCGTTCAAGAGGATAGGAAGAACCTACAGAAAAAGTTTCATGGTTTATGCTTGTGAGAATGCCTACCTTTGACTCGATTTGTCTTCTAGGGCTAGAACTTGAAGGACAAGGGAAGAAGCTTCAAGTTCTTCTTCTCTCCACGAAATCCTCTCCTCCTTAGCCTCTTCTCCACGTCCAGAAACTCTTGGCAACGAGCTAGGGTTGCCCAAGAGAGTTTAAGAGGTGTATTTATGTAAACACAAGTTCCTATTCCTACTACTACTCAAATTCCTCTTAATTCCGAGATTTCCTTACTCCCACCTTCCTTCCTTGCTTTCCAATCTCTATTTAGACTTGGAAGAGATCCAAATTCGTGCTAATCCATATGGGGTAGGTTTAGGAATCCTATTATGACTCAAACTAGCTATTTAATGTATTAAATAACTATTTTCTATTTAAGTAATATTCTAGTTACGAATTTAGGGTATTTTCCTATTATTCCCCTTTTATAATTTCTTATTTTGACCCACAAATTTCTAATGGGTCCATTTAATAAAGCCCATTACTTGTTTTCATTTAATGGGTTTCGTTTAATTCCTTTTTGTGTGAATCTTCCATTATTTAATTTTCTTTTATTGATTTTTTTTTCAAATAATTCGATTTTTAATTATTATAAAAATCCAGGTTGCTACATCTCTAGAGGCCAATATGATATGCTCATCAGAGGTCAAAGGCCAGTGGTTCCCTCAATGACAGCAGCATTGTTACCTGATCTCCATCCACCCCTTGTAGGAGCAGTTCTCTATAGAGGCCCCTTTGCTGATACCCTCTACAACAGATTCCTTCGGATCTCTACAAGGTTCAAGATCAAGTACAAGTCCAAGCTCAACTTTCAGAGGTTCATCCTTCTTCACTTACCCAAATTGCAGAAGAACCTTCTTGATCTCCAATTAAGCTTCGCTGAATCCGAACGGTTCACTCCTGATCAATGGGAGAAAGCTTATCCTGATCATCATGCTAAGTGCCATAAAATGAAACTCACTCTGAATGAGTATCACTCCAAGAGCCTCCTCGACCTGAGAAAGCACATAGGCCTCAAATGGGCACATAGATATTTGTACTATTATCAGGCCAAAGATGCAGCTCTCTCGTCTGGTCTCCACTGGAACATCACTCTCCATGAGTTCCTATCACTGGAAGTTACTAAGAAGTTTACTCCCCTTCAAATCAAATATGTCATGGATCCAGACAAGGCAAGCCTCAAGCGCGCTTTTTACAGAAGGCGCCACATCAAGTCTCTGAAGAAATTGCCTTTCACCAGTCCTACCTATAATGTGGACCCTTCAAAGTCTGACCACATTTTCCCAACCAATGAGCTGAAGCTTTGGAACCTTATTGAGCCATTCCTGGCTAAGATTCCCCCTTCTCTCTATCTCCCCAGCTCTACCAGACCTTAAAAACATTGTATTGTTATCCTTTCGTTTTAACAATTTGCTTCAATATTTGCTTCAGATACTTATTTCTTTTTCTGAATGAATGAATTTACTGCTTGTCCTCTTCTCTGTGTTTGATTTCTATCCTTTATGTTAATGCCACAAAGGGGGAGAAAAGGAAAAGAAAAGGTAGCAGCCACTCAAGTTTTTTCAAACTATACTTTTTTCAAACTATACTAGAAATTTAATGATATATCAGGCTATCAGCTACCATTTAAAGATTTTTGTCATTAACAAAAATGGGGAGAATTGTTGAGCAACTACCCCTAAGTCTTTAATAATAATTTTGTTATGACAAATCTTTAAATACATATTTTGCTTCTACCATGAAAAATCCCTAAGTATGTATTTTCCATAATATAGATATATCACAAAAATTTCTAGACAGATGCAATACCCAAAAAACTTTCTAAGTCCACAACGTTATACTGAATTCGACTCATGACTTCGACTCATACAGTCGAATGTCCTTTATACTGAATTCGACTCATAACTTCGACTCATACAGTCGAATGTCTTTTACATTGTATTCGACTCATTCAGAAGTTCAATCACAAGTCTTGAAAATTTTCTAAGTCCACAATGTTACACTGAATTCGACTCATAACTTTGACTCATACAGTCGAATGTCTTTTACATTGTATTCGACTCATTCAGAAGTTCAGTCACAAGTCTTGAAAATTTTCTAAGTCCACAACGTTACACTGAATTCGACTCATGACTTCGACTCATACAGTCAATGTCTTTTACACTATATTCGACTCATGACTTTGACTCATACAGTCAAATGTCTTTTACACTATATTCGACTCATGTTTACAATTCATTCTTTTAGACTATATTCGATTCAAGACTACAACTCACAGTTAAAGATCATTCGACTCACCACCTCGACTCATAGTCTTACACTTCATTCGACTGATGTAGTCGATTTACATAGTTCCTACCATAGTCAAATCATGCTCAAAATACCTACTCTTCTGCACTGTTGGTTGTGTACTTGTACCTATTGTCAAGAAATATTTCTATTTGTATTTTGTTGAATCTTAAAATTCTTAAGTATAAAATTAGTGACAAATTTCATGATCATTATTTTAATATATTTCTTGTGACGAAATTCAGTACATTCAAATTTCTGCAAAATATTCCTTGCAATTTATTTTTAGTCTTACAGTTTTAGTGTCCTTTGCCTCAACCTATATCTTCTAAAAGACACAAAGCATTTATGTAAGTTTCAGACGCATGGCTTCTGACCATCTCACCTACCACTGTCAGAACCATACTTTACCTTCTAGTCTGTCTGTTTTATTTTATGAAAAGACTAAGAATACTAGGTTCCATACTGTTTGTTGTACTCCACTGACCCACCTACCACAAAGGTATGAAGATGCTTCTATCTTTGTCTTGTCCTTGCTAAACAGGCATTTATTGGAGCACGTTTTTGGCATGGGTTGCTCAGCTCAAGATTTTAAACATCCTATCTTCTAGCTATAGTAACTGCTCCTATTTCTGAAGACCTTGGAAAGAGACAATTTTCTTGATCCTTCGGATAAAACCTTCAAAATCCAAAGGATCCCCAAAGTCATCTCCAAACGGCTAAAGATCTCAATAGCCATCTTACTCCAACGGCTATCTTCTCCAAACGGCTAGTTTTTGAAGACTATAAAAAGATGTAGAAAGATCTTGAAGAAGATACACAGAACAAGGCATAGTGTTCAAGTCAATTCTTTGAAAGCTCACCTTGCATTCTTCAAAGCTCTCTCAAAGCCTTCCTGCTCAAGTTCCTATTGGAGAGAATCTCTTCAGAAATTCCTATTATGAAGATTTGTCTTTTGGGTGGCTCTGTATTCTTCTTTATTTCAAAGTCCACCCAAGTAGCTTTAGCTAGGATTTAGATTAAACTTCTTATCTTTCAATCCTGCTGGAAAGTGTGTGTTCTGTGCTCATTCTTGAGGCAATCACACAAGAGTTTCTTCCTTCATTTTTGTTGTATTTTCTGCAGAGATTTGATTCTGCATTGCCCCTCTTGTGAAGGGAAGGCCTTTTGTTTAAGGCAGTCTTGTTTACCCCTGTTTTAGGAAAGACTTGCTTTGGAGCAAGTGGGTGTTGTAATTTCCTCTCAAGGGTGAGAGAAGGCCAAGTTGATTGGCGGTTTAGTGAAAAACTCAAGTGGTTGGCTTGAGGACTGGATGTAGGACTTCCTTGTAGGAAGGGCCGAACCAGGATAAATCTCTTGTGCAATTTTCTGTGTGATTATTTTTCCGCCAAGTTCACACTTGAATCACACACCACACCAAGTACTAACACATCTACTTAGTGTTGTGATTTTCAGAAGAATTTTGAAAAGTTACAAAGTCCTATTCACCCCCCCTCTAGGACTGTGATTCTGCCATTTCGATCCAACAGGATCATCATTGTAAGTATTCTAAAAAGACTCAAGTTCATTCTATATTATTCACTTCAAGAAAAATTTTCTAAGTCCATATCGATTACTGAGCAAGCGTTCTGATTGGTAATTAAGCTTCCTACTGATTAGTGAACAAGATTCGTACCGATTGATGTTAAATGTCTCTATTGATTGGAGAACAAGTCTATATCGATTGGAGAACAAAGCTTCTTATCAATTACTGTTGTTTTACACCGATTGGTGAACAAATAGTTTGATTCACACTGGTCAATGTTATTCCTGTTTTGATTGGTGAACAAGTGGCTTGACTCATTCCGATTGGTGAACAACTTTCTGATTAGTGATATATTGTTGCGATTACTGAACAAAAGTTTAGTAGTCTTTCGATTGGTGAACAAGTGGTCTGATTCATTCCGATTAGCATTATAAACACTCCAATTATTGACTATCAAGGCTTATGCTGTATCGATCGGTGAATATATATTGCACATGTCTTTAACTTATGAATAGTTGACTTCTCTATATCGAGTGATGACTAAATATTTTACCAATAGAATATCTATCAACTTAGTCATTATTTCTCTTATATTTAAATCCATGGCTGCTATCTAATTCTAAATTGGATTATAATTCCACTGATTGACTAAAGCCTTGAAAACAGAAATGTGTTTTTCAAATCTTTTATTTTGGTGCGCTTTGAAAAATTCAAATGGAAAATCTTCACTATTTGAGAGCCTCGAATATTAAATGCAGTAGCCCATGCTTTTTGAATATAGGTTATATTTTATAAGATATATTCTTATCTTGTGCATGGTGCAAAAAGATATTTCCTTCCTATCAGATAGAATGATAACTACCAAAATAGGACTGTCAGTCGAAAATGTGGATTTCTGCAGAAGAGGCATGGGTGTTGACTGATGTATGATCTCTCTTACCTAACACCACCCTTCATGCATTAAATGAGAGCAGGTATCTGGTACTCCCATGATGCAAACGTTAGACACATTCAACTTCTTGGAAACCTGGATGAAGCCGTAGCTGAAGACTCAATGGGCATATCAATGGATACATCCTCCAAGACTCTATAAAAGGAAGGAGTTGATGCAGTCACAAGATAAGAAGAAGAATTGTTCATCTTTTAGAGAGAATACCAACGCAAAGCATCTACTTCTAAACAAGAAGAGAAAGCTGAGCGTTGAAGTCTTCATCGTCAAGCTCTCTCTCTCTCTCTCTCTCTCTCTCTGCATTCCTGTTGAAAACTTTTGCTAGAGAGAGTGTTGTTTGTCTTAGATTAAACCCCTCCTGTTGTTTATCTTGGGCTTGGTCTAGGGACCGTTGTAATCTCACTAAGATTCAGATTTTTCCTCTTTGATGAAGAGAGGGCTTGCTGTGTAAGCATTGCTACCCCTTGCAGATAGGAAGACCTGAAGTGTTTTGGGGTGTTGTTGTTCCCCTTGGTAAAAAGGAGGACCCAAGGTGTTTGGGGGATTGTTCCTCTTTGGGTGTGAAGAGAAGACCGGCCAAGTTGGTGTGTAAGAATCCTTAAGGGGGATAGTACCCTTAGTTAGTAAAATCCCAAATGTTCTTGGAGACTAGACATAGGACTGAGGTGCATCTTAGGGCCAAACCAAGATAAATCTATATCTCCTTTGTGCTTGCTTGTATCTGTGATTGTCTCCATCTATCTAACTCTAACAAACAGCTTTAAGTTTAAGTTTTGAGCTATAGAAATTATCAAAGCAACCTATTCACCCCCCTTTGGGCTTGCTAACCGGGCCAACAAGTGGTATAAGAGCACTGGTCTCTTGAAGCAACTGATGATCTCATGGTCTTAAGAGTAAAGATCAAACGGCAACCTAAGAATATGTTGAAGGCCAATTTGTCAACAGAACACCATTATTTGATGGTGAAGACTACAACTATTGGAAGACGAGGATGAAGTTCTTCCTTCAAGGTTTTGATTACCAACTGTGGAGCATCATAAAAGAAGAAGATCTGATAGTGCTCTCCTCAAAAGAAAACTGGACAGAAAATGATAAGAAGATCCTCTCCTAAAACAGTAGAGCTAAGAGCATTTTGTGCTGTGCCTAGTCCGAAAAGAAATTCAATCGGATCTCAGTATGTAAATCCACAAAGAATGTGGGATAAGATAAAGCTTACCTACGAAGGAACAGACAAAGTCAAGAAAACAAGGATTGATAATCTAGTTACTCAATATGAGAAGTTTTAGATGCAATCAGGTGAGACCATCACTCATATGTACAGTAGGTTTACTGATATTACGAATGGTCTTGCAGGACTTAAGAAAGCCTATAATACTGGGGACATGGTGAGGAAAATCCTCAGATCCCTACCAAATCAATGGACTCCCAAGGTCACTGCCATAGAAGAAGCAAATGACCTATCCTCAATGTCATTGGAAAATCTCATTGGGTCACTTATGACTCATGAGATAAATATGGATAGATTAGGAGGAAGCTTATCGAAGAAAAATGTTATCAATGCTTTGAAGATAGAAGAACCAAGCCACTACTAGTGAGAGTAGTGAGATTGTAAGACCCTATGCTTATTATGCTTGTTGTGTACTTTTCTATTTTCTGGCCGAATCCCCTTGACGGCAGCAAACAGTGTTGCCAAGAGCTGTTGACAACATTATACTATGTCACTAACTAGGGTTTAATGGCAGTAGGAGTTGTTGTTTGCATTTTCCAGAATTTTGAAAATTCTGCTCGAGGCATGTTGACGATAAAGTCGAATGCTACCAACTTATGGGTTGATGACATCAGACATTGACGTCTAAATTCCAGTGTGTTCCCAGTTTCCTTTTTCGATTGGATCCCGATTTCTTCATGGTTAGTCTAGGAAAGTCAGAATTAAGTTGGGGTTCTCCTTCCTACCATGAACATGACCCAAAGCCCTATAAATATAAGTTGTCTCTGTGAGATGAGAACCTTTGCTTGGTTGGGGTTTGTGAGAGTTCGGAGAGAGAAGGAGAGAGTTTTCCTGAGGCTAGATCGATCGTGTTGGTGGAGGTCTTGTCACCCTACATCGAGGAGGAGGTGCTGTTGGACGTGGGAGGCCTCTGGTACGTGAGGACTGCACCAAGGAAGACTTTGAAGATCAGATTGAAGTCGAAGGATCTCCTTTTTAGCTTGGTCAAGGATGTATTCATCGCCCTGATTCTTCTTCATGGAGTTTTCTCAGAGGCAAGTATCTTAGGGATTTCGTTCGTATGCCTATCATGTAGGGTTTGTGATTTTTCCATATTTTTCCCTCGTGTCTTGGACCACCAAATTTTATTTTGTTTGGTTTCAATTTGCAGGTTCCTGCAGATAGGAACTTGATGGCAACATGTGTTGCCGCCAAGTTTTGAGGTCGACGGCAGCCGATGCTACCGCCAACCTCTTTAACGGCAGATCTCCTTACCGTTAAGTTCTCCTATTTTTCAGAATACTATTTTAATGCATGTGATGAGATTTTCGTGGATTTTATGCATGGAATTGAGTTGTGAGGTTCTTACATGGTATTAGGGTTATTGTAGAAGGATTTGTTAATTTTTGTTATTTTTTGATTAAGCATGTTAAATTCTAGAATTTCTATTTAAGGGAAATTAAGCATGTTATGGTAGTGTAAATTATGAAAAATAGATATTTCATGATTTTGTGATTGGAATATTTACTACTAGATTTAGGGTTTTTGTAAGCATGTTTTTAGAGGATTGGATTCGGTTGTTTCTTGTTAGAGTTATTTTTAAATGTTATTATGTTGATTGCCTAAATTCTATTTTATTTTTTTTAAAATAGTTATACCATTTAAAAAATTCAAAAAAATTAGACATATAATATATGTTATGCATGTGACCTGTGGCAAACATTTGAGCATGTTCTGACATCAGATTCTACTATTATCATTTTATGAGGGTTTAATGATTATGTTAAGCATGATTAAGTTAAAACTAATGATTCCTTGTTCAATTAGTACCATGTTTAGGTTCTATTAAGCATGTTTTATCACTATCACTACAAGGAATTCATCGGTAATGTCGTCGAAAATTCTGATGAAATAAGTTTCGTCGAAAATATACATCGAAATTTCCGACAGAAGATAATACGTCAGAAATGTCGTCGGTAATGTTGACGATTTTCCTTTCGTTGGAAGAATCTGTCAGAAATACCGACTGATATTCCGACGGAACTTCTTCCGTCGGAATTTCTATCGCCAACCCCCGATTTTCCCCTCCCGCCTTCCTCCCGAAATCACACACACACACACACACACACACACACACACACACACACACACACACACACACACACACACACACACACACACACACACACACACACTCTCTCTCTCTCTCTCTCCTCTCTCTCTCTCTCTCTCTCTCTCTCTCCTCTCTCTCTCTTCTCTCTCTCTCTCTCTCTCTCTCTCTCTCTCTCTCTCTCTCTCTCTCTCTCTCTCTCTCTCTCTCTCATCGCCTCCGGGGATCGTCACCGCCTCCTCCCCCGCCTTGCGACCTCTGGGGACCGACGTTGCCTCCTCCTCTGCCGTGACCTGCACTACCACCGCCGCGACCTGCACCACTGCCGCTGATCTCAGGTACCCAGCCCCTCCCTATATGCCCCCTGCCACCGCCCTCCTGCCGGCCTCCGTTGCTGCCCTCCTGCCGACCTCGGCCACTACCCCTCCCCCTCCTGCGCCCCATTGCCACCGCCCTCCCCCCTTCCTGTGCAGGGCCGATTGTGCCCCCCACCACTGCCTCTCCCCTTCCTACGCCCACCGCCGCTGCCCTCCCCCCTTCTTGTGTAAACCACCCCCCACCCACCCCACTAGCTGTGCACCCCCACCCTACCGCTACCCCTCCCCCTCCTGCGCCCCACTGCCACTGCCCTCCCCCTCCATAGTGCCCCCACACCCTCATCTAGGCCACCCTCATCAGCACCCCCACCCCCTCATCCCACCCCCTCCACAGTGCCCCACCCACTCCCCCTCCCCCCCCAGCCACCCCCTCCCCCCTCTCGGTGACCCCCTCCCCTCCACTGCTCTCCCTCTCGACTCGGTGATCCCCTCCCCTCCACTACTCCCTCTCCACAGTGCCCCTCCACCCACCCCCTCATCCCCCCGATCCATAGTGCCTCACTCCCCCTACCAAATTTTGGTGCAATATTGTAATGTCAAATTTTTTCACATTATGTTTATAATGTCATATTTATGTGTTTTACATGATTATATAATTGTAATGTATTATTATTTATATTATGATTTTTTTAAATTTGATATAATAATATATTATGAATTCTCCTCAGGGGTGTATGAGATTAAAGCCTTGTCCCCAATCCCAATTCTCATACTAGAAATTAGTTGAGCTTGTACCAATGAGTACTTTTCTGTATTGTAGCAGCAACTCTTTAGCCTATAGCCACACAGTGCAAGTAGGGCCTTTGAAAGTTTTAAATTTTATTTCTGAAAGTTGATCATTCTTCATATGTTTAACTCTAAAGTAGATGGCCTAAATAGAATTTGAATTCAGTGCCCTCCAAAGCATCTTGACCCTCATTGCTTACTCCATAGAGTTTAGGTCCATGGCACCATGACCTCCTGCATTGTTAGGCTTGCATATCTTAGACGATGATATTCAATACTTTTTAAAGCCATATGAGGAGCTACCCCAAAAAAGCTTAGCTAAGGCCAAACTAGTGCTTGCCAACGTATATGTGGGTATTGAAGTTAGGACATGCTTGATTAAGATCAGCCTGCCTTCTTAAGATACTTGTGTTATAGCACCACAGAATTTCAATAATTTGATAATAGGAGATAAATCTGGAGAGGGCTATTTAAATTACTCTCGAGTTCGAGCCCAAGCTTGGTTAAAATGGATGTTCAAGCTTGGTTCATTTAAATACTCTCGAGTTCAAGCCTTTAATGAGTATCTTAACGAGCCCAATTGAATTTACGAGTTATATATATATATAGTCCAATTCAATCTACAAGTATAAATTAATTGTTTAATTATTTTAGTATAATGTTTAAAATATTTAACAATTATATTTATATTTTTATAATAAAAAATTAAACGAGCTTGTTCACAAGCTTAAACGAGCCGAGTAGGCATTTCCTCATACTCGACTCGTTCATGAAACGAGCTTAAAATCCCTTTTCTCATGTGAGGAAAGCAAAACAAATGGGGCTTTGACTCCAAGCATGATGATAAGAAATCCCATGTACCTATGCAATGTAAGATGGGGTATAAATAAGTCAATGCAAACCCTCATGAAATGTGCATCCCAATTCAAATGAGATATGTGCGCTTCTTGACATAGCAATGCAAATGGGCTTTTAACCCCTAACAACTCCATAAACAGAATCACACTATGCTATATATTGAAACATGGGATGTAAAGAAGCCAAATGGAAACATCAATGAGGTATATATATCCCAATTTAGGAAAAAAAGTATTTAGTACAAACTCTTCCTTCTAGACATTCGATCCTTGATTCGAACTTAATTCAATAGGACATATATATGGATTACTTTTAATTATTTATTTTCAGTTAGTGATTAGTATTGCACTTCTTACTTTAATGTAATTCATTTACATGTATGTGTGAATTTGGTTTAATATTGCACTTGTTCACATGTAATATTGTTTCATTTTCCTTTCATATATGTGTTTTTAAATTTTATCTATACATGTATAGTAATTATCACTACACACCCCTCACGAGAGTGTGTTAAGCCCGTGTCAATGAACTTTCCCGTTCAAGACTTTGGGATTGATGTGCACGAGTCTTATTTTCAACGATGAGAACATGTATATCTAACTCAAAGTCTTGAATTGTCCCATTTTAGATAGTCTGTAAATGTTTGATTGTAGTTATGTGGTTATTTACTATATGGGTTTGTATAGTTGTTGAAAATTGGGTTGTGTCTTCTCACTCCTCTCTGGTATACTTTATTGATTTTGAATATTTTCTTAGCCACTTAGATTAAATGTTAAGAAAAATTCTTAATCAAGAAAAATTTTTTGGTATATTGGAGAGGTGTGGGAGATGCTGCGAAATTTTCAGCAAAATGTACAAACAATAAAATGACCATCTGAGTGCGAAAAAATATTCATGGATGGGTAAAAAGTGATAATAATTAACATGTCCTACCTATCATTTTGACTACTCGAACGATGAGGGTGGGTTGGGTTTTTAACTCAACAAATGACCAACAAAGGATTTTATGGTGAATCTCTTAAGTTTTTATACAATTTTCAGTGATGCTCATGAGATGACATTTAATCTATGTAGAAAAAATGTCATATGAGAATCGATCATGGATGTACCGTGGAATAGTTAATGGAGTTGTGACAGAGGAGTTTAAAGACGGAGTTGACAGTTTCATTTGGTTTGCATTGAGGAATTCGTCAGTAACAGTTGATCTAATAGGTAACATCTGATGTCCTTATTCGGCTTGTAAGAACAGAAAGTGGATATAGATATGGGATGTGCAACATCATTTGTATACGAGAGAATTGTGTCCCATTATGAGTTATGGTTGTCTCATGGTGAGTTTAATATCCAGTCGTATGAACCGGCCAACTTTGCCTCCACAAGTATGTACATAGACATGGTTGTCGATGCTGTTGGTCCGGAGTTCAATATTCAGAATGACCAATACAATGAAGAAGTGCAGAATAATACAGCTCAGAGATTTTATCAGTTACTTCGAGATGCTGATGAGCCATTATGAGATGATTGTGAGAAGCATACACGGTTGTTTGCAGTGTTGCAACTATTGAATTTGAAGTCTGGATTTCATATGAGCGAGAGTTGTTTTGATCGACTTCTCTTACTCGTCAAGAGTATGCTTCCTCAATCAGAGAGGTTGCCCGATGATTTTTACCGTGCGAATAAGATGGTGAATGATCTGAGACTTGGTTTTATAAAAATTGATACATGTCCTAATCATTGTATGTTGTACTACAAAGATGATGCGGATAAGACATCATGTTGTATCTGTAAGCATGATAGATTCAAGTCTAAGAGAGGAGACAAGTCAAAGCAGAAGGATGTTTCATATAAGTCACGACGGTACTTTCTGATCACACCCAGATTGTAATGGTTGTTCATGTCCCCAAAGACAGCTAGACATATGACTTGGCATGCGGAAAGAGTCCGTCGTGATGATGGTGAAATCAGTTATCCTGCCGATGGCGAAGTTTGAGCTCATTTTAGCCGTACTCATCCTTCTTTCTCAAGGGATCCACACAACGTGCGTCTGGGTTTATGCACAGACGGCTTCAATCCATTCGGAGGCACAACGACATCTTACTCATGTTGACCAGTATTTTTAACAACGTACAACCTTTCGCCAGACATGTGCATGAAGCGTGAGAATCTCTTCCTTTCATTGTTGATTCCTAGTCCAAGAAGTTCAAGAAAAAATTTAGACTATATCTCAAATCGTTGATTGATGAGCTGAAATTGTTATGGTCAGATGGGGTTATCACTTGTGATGCATCCAGAAAACAAAATTTGAATTGAAGGCTGCATTAATGTGGACAATAAGTGACTTTTCAGCGTACGACATGCTATCTGGCTGGAGCACCCATGGGAGGTTGGCATGTCCTTATTGTATGGAGGATTCAAAATCATTCATGTTGAAATCTGGGGGAAAAACATGTTGGTTCGATTGTCATCGTCGGTTTCTACCATGTGACCATCCTTTCCGAAATCATAAGGATTCATTATGAAAAATACAATTGAATTGGATGAGGTAGATATGGAACATGTGTCTGGTGGAAACATGGCGAGGCGGGTCCAGAACTTACCGATTGTATCACAACTGGTGGTAGTACCTTCTGGGAATTCCTAGGGTTTGGGAAGGATCACAATTGGGTGAAGTAAGTAAAGTATCTTCTGGGAATTACCTTATTGGTCAACACTTTTGATATGACATAACCTAGACATCATGCATATAGAGAAGAATGTTTTTGATAATGTGTTTAACACAATTATGGACATCAAAGGTAAAACGAAGGATAATGTCAAGGCACGAATGGATTTGAAAGTACTTTGCAGACGTCCAGAAATAGAACTGCAGCATGTTAGAGGAAAAGTTGTTCAACCTAAAGCTTCATATGTGCTTAGGGCCAGATAGATTAAGGAAGTGTGTCAATGGTTGAAGCAATTGAGATTTCCATATGGATAGTCTCGAATATTGCCCATTGTGTAAATGTCAACGAGGGAAAAATATACGGAATGAAGAGTCATGACTATCATGTTTTCATGCAAAGATTGATTCCAATTGCTTTTCTTGAGTTGTTGCTGAAGCAAATATGGGGAGCATTGACTGAGCTGAGTCAATTCTTCAGGATTTTATGTGCATCAGAACTTAGACTTCATGAATTGAAAAATATCGAGAAAAATATAGTATAGACAGTCTATAGATTAGAGAAGATATTTCCTCCAGCATTCTTCGATTCAATGGAGCACCTGATCATCCATTTGCCATATGAGGCTCGAGTCAGAGGACCAGTACAATTTCGATAGATGTATCCGTTTGAGAGGTATATTCCTATGTCTCAATTTATTCACATTACGACGATCTTTTATATTATCTACGTATTCATTTGAATTTTTGTCGTAGGTGTATGCACGGTCTTAAGATGAAGGTCCGCAACAAAGCACAAGTTGAGGGCTCCATTACCCAGGCGTACCTTATTAAAGAGATATCGAACTTTTGTTAGATGTACTTTGACACGGAAATACGAACTTGACGCACTCAACCTCCACATAATGATGATGGTGGAGATTCTAATGTGTCTGACCGACTCTCCATATTCAAGTGTCCTGAATAAGTGTTAGGATATTCTTCTACTCGCGCACTCGAAGACAGAAAGTGGTAGCTGCAGAGATCTACATCTTCATGAATTGCACAGAACTAGACCCTTACATTGAGTATGCCCTCAATGCTAATGTCTTTATGTATGTACCTCATTTGTTTGCAAATCGCAAAACTTAGAGATTGTGTTGCATTTTCATTGCAGAGAGTTTAACTCAGTCGTCATACTGCAACAGAATCCACGTCTGGCTGACGTGCAGGTTGAAAAGGAACGGGAGAAGTCTTTTACTACTTGGTTAAGATATCGAGTGTCTAAATATTTTGATGCATAAGTGTTATGTTCTTATGCATAAGTTGTTCATAGTTGTCATTGTCTATCCCTATTTTTTTACATAGGTTGAACAAGGCTTTATTATGGATGAAATATTTTGAATGGATACTGATTTCACACAAGAGATTATGGACAGAATATGTCTACGATGAACAGTGGCGTATGTGTGAAAGGAAGTGCCTACAATGAAAATGAAGAAGACTATTATGGTATTCTCGAAGAAGTCATTGAAATACAATTTTTGGGACAAGACAACCATGTATTTTTCTTCAATTGTCATTGGTTCGATCCGACCTCTATTCATAATGACACAACATATGAGATCGTCGATGTCAAACATAAGTCCAAGTTGAGTACGTATGAGCCATTCATTCTGGCGGCACAAGCCCAACAAGTTTATTATTCGAACTATTCGTCTCTCAGATTGAGAGATTGGTGGGCTGCTTGTAGAGTGAAAACAAGGCTATTCCCCGAGTATGAGCTTCTCCCAGCTGATATAGAACTCGAAGACAAAATTTTCCAATCAGACCAGAGTGACGCACGAGAGTTGGCTCCTTTTACGCAGTTCAGTGTAGATGATATAAATGAACCAATTTGCTTATATAAGGATAACGAAGAGGAAGAAGTTGACCCAAATGCCCTTGGAGATCATGTTGTTGAAAGAGAGGTGGAGTCTGATGAGGAGGAAGAGTGTACTGATGATGAGGATGAAGAGGATGACGCTGAATTAGACATATCTTCAACATCTGATGATGAATATAGATAATATTACAAAATTTTGTAAGAACTGAGTGCTGTTGCTAGTTATATGTTATTAAATAGCTATTTCAAGTTTGAGGGCTGATGACATGTTATATCTTTATTGTTCTCAATAGTGATATGGTGCGTGGAGGACGTAGTGGGAGGGGGTCCACCTCGTTCGGTGCACCCTCTACTTCTATAGGCCAAGGGTCTACGCCGATAGGTATATATGTACTCAACTCAATTCTTTTAGTTTACTGTGTATATTAACTTTATATTTTCTAACGTGCATATAATTTTGCAGGGTCTGCCTCCCCGACTACGCCGGTTGTCCCAGCGATAGGTATATATATATATATATATACCCAAACACAAAACTCTATATATTACTATTCATATTAACTTTATATTTTCTAATGTGCATATAATTTTGTAGGATTCACATCACTCCCAGTAGCGTCACCTGTCCCATCCCATTTAGCAGAAGTTACATGCATGTTTCCATACTTTAGTACGTTTCTTGTCTTCCAATTTTTTTAATAATAGTGTACGTCACTTTTACAACAGAGGTAGAGAGGCAACATCCAACGGCGGAGGAGGTGGCTCAGCCAGCTGGACGCCAGCCTTGCTAGATTTTTTGGTAAACTTAATCACTTCAAACTTATTGTATTTGTTATTTATGTTATATGGTTCATGTAGAAAATTAATGTGCCATTGTAGGGGGAAGACATATCTAGGATCTGCTTCCTGCTATATTACATCGTTGCTGCACGCACATGTTCCAGGACTAGTGGACTCATCGAAATAGTTCCCCCTGCCCTTCTGGGATCTATTATTTGACATGTTCATTGTATTATTATGTTTTACTTTTTTGAAGTCATTTCTTTAATTACTATCTCTCTCTGTTCGTGCACTAACTTGAGTAATTTGATTTCTAAACAGCGGAGGTACATGTTCACGAGAGAGGAGCATCTCCCTCGAGCACGAGCCGTCTGGGAGTCTACTGCCCAAACTAATTTCAGAAAGTCGCTGTGGGAGGCCCGAGACAAGGCGGCGAAGATCGCAGGCAGCCAAGATCCCACAGCTTGGATGGATTACGGCCTGGTGTGGATGAGGTGGGACTATGTAACGACCCTTCTTATACTGGTATGATTATACCAATCCACGTCGGTATAAAGAACGCCGTCACAGTGGGACATTTACCCAACACTAACATTAGATTGAGATGTACATAAATATTACAAGATTACAGCGGAATAAATAAATATGTTCATTCTCATTCCATCATCATCATCAAATATCCACAGTCTAGGTAGCAATAAAAGAAATACAAGTGTCCACATTATCACCTGTCTCCTCCCAACATAAAGGAGATCTACAAGGCCGCCCATACAAAGCCTCGAATGGAGCCATTCCAATACTCGCATGAAAACTGTTGTTATATGCAAACTCCACAAGAGGTAAATGACGCTCCCAATCACCATTCAAATCCAACACACACGCTCTCAACATATCCTCGAGTGTCTGGATAGTTCTCTCAGACTGTCCATCAGTCTGGGGATGGAACGCTGAGCTGAGCTTCAACTCGGAACCTAAAGCCTCCTGAAGACCCTACCACAACCTCGAAGTAAATCTCAGATCTCGATCCGAAATAATGGACTTCGGCACGCCATGCAATCTAACAATGCTACTAACATACAACCTAGCCAAACTCTCTACTGACTGCTTCTTCTTCATAGGCAAGAACTGCGCAGTCTTAGAGAATCTATCTACAATCACCCAAATCGAGTCATTGCCCTTCACTGATCTGGGCAAATCCGTCACAAAATCTATAGTGACAGCCTCCCACTTCCATACTGGGATCTCCATCTTCTGCATAAGACCAGATGGTCGCTGATGCTCGGCCTTCACTTGCTGGCATACTAAACACCTGGATACAAAATCCGCCACATCCTTCTTCATGCCAGAGCACTAGAAAGATCTCTTCAAATCCTGGTACATCTTAGTATTACCTGGATGAATAGAGAATCTCGACCTATGAGCTTCTGCTAGAACCTGCTCATGAACATCCACAATATCGGGGACACAAACTCGGTGATGAAATCTAATCACACCATCCTCATCTCGAGCAATTCCCTCCTTGCCCACCAATTCCTGAAGCCTAGGATCGACCTTCTACTGCTCAATCACTTCATCCAAAATAGTGGACCGAATAGACAACTGAGCCATGAAAGCCTGACATAACCGTGGCTCTAACTCAATCATCACACTGGCTGCATCCTCTAACATCTTCCAATCCTGCTAGAGTAATGATCTCATCCTACTAAGAGCATCCGCTACGACTTTCGCCTTTCCTGGATGATACTGAAGATCGAAGTCGTAGTCCTTGAGGAACTCAATCCATCTCCTCTGCCGCAGGTTTAACTCCATTTGCGAGAAGAGATACCTCAAACTCTTGTGGTCAGTGAACACCTCAAATCTTATACCATAAAGATAGTGTCTCCAGATCTTCAGTGCATGAACCACTGCCGCGAGCTCTAAATCATGAGTCGGATAGTTACACTCATGCTCCTTCAATTGACGAGATGCATACACCACTACCCTACCATGCTGCATCAACACACAACCTAGACCAATCCGAGACGCATCTGAATAAATAGCAAAACCCTCTACCCCACTCGGCAAAATCAACATCGGTGCAGAAGTAAGCTGTAACGACCCATGATCCGCATTACCGGTACCCGACCAGTAACCCGAATCATGATCCGCTAACCCACGAGACGAATCTTGGAAGGGTAGAAGAAAAGCGTCTGAGGAGATCATATAAGCAAATGTACACGCCCCAACTAACATGATTAACACATATAACTCAGAGACAACAGAGAAGTAAGAGTATAGTGAGTACAAGAGCAGGTACTACTCACAGTAGTCAAGCAGAGCCAGCACGAAGTAACGAAGCTCCACGACACACGCAAGCTGCCCACGGACCCACCTGAAGGGAAGGGAGTGAGTCTCACAGAAAAGAGACCCAGTAGGGCAACTAACCCCCACCGGTAATAGAGCTACTAAACAGTGCTAAACAAAAAGCGACTGAAGTAAACATGCACACTTTGTCAACACACAGGAACCGGTGTCGTAGTGTGCAGCTTCCTCAGGAGCGCACTGAGAAAACTGGAACCTCGCAGGCTCGACAGCACACAAGCACTGCACACACACAAGCTCACAAGCAAGAGCCCACACAGCACTCACAAAGTAGGACTCAGCCAGGGTCTGCGGTTCGGCGTCCCGTCACCACAGAGTCTCTCAACCCTAGCCACGTGTGCACACTCAGACGCTCTCCCTCGCGTCTGGTCCATGACCGGTTTTCCCCTACGCCAGGCTCAGACGGTGGAGAAGGGGCTCCACGGTAACTGGCTGAAAACCACCACAAGGAGTACGCACAGAATGGAGTCGCACTCGACGTCCCGGCTCACTGGCTGAGGACCCCCCACACGCCAGTCATCCAGATGGAGCGTAGCTCTACATCTAGGAAACACAACAGAAACAGGAGCACGACAACCTCCCAACGCAAGTACAGACGGAAACACTCTCAGTGTTTGAAGTACGGTGCAACGGACGGACACCACGTGTCAACGTCACAACACAACCAAACACAATGCGAGCACAGGCAGAGACACTCTTTACACCTGGAAGACTGTGCTAACAGGCGGACACCGCATGTCAACACCTCAAACCACGGAAAGGGAAACACACAGCATACTGGGAATACATCTGCAGGTAGACAGCAGCATCGATTGCCGCCAACCAGGAAGTAAACGACAGCATCACATGTCACCAAGCAAACAGTAGACGGCAACATCGACTGCTGCTAACAAAAGGTAGATGGCAACACTCCAGACGTCTAGAAAAAGTAGACGGTCATACGTTGGCCGTTTACCCAAACTCGGCGGCAAGGATCATGCCGTTTATATCCTACCTGAAGAACCTGACGGCACAGATCTCGTCGTCTAGTTCTCCCCTGAAGAGCTTAACGGCAAGAGATCACGCTGTTTACCTCTTCTCTGAAGAGATCAACGTCAACATCCCTTGACGTTGATTTCTTCAGCCTCCAGCAGCTGAACCAGCCTCCAGCTGATTCCCACACAGGGCAAATCCACCCCACAAACCACAATCTGATGTACGGAAACACTCCCCTACATCATAGTACACTACCACAATGCCGGTAAAACACGATCCAACACATGGATCGGGCAAAACACCCTAAAACCCGGCATGAAGAAAAACCCTCCCCAAAGCTCGATTCCACGTAAATCGCACGCACACAAGCATGGAATAGCACACAAAGGAACTAAGGGTTTACATCCCTACCTCAGAAACGCTTAAAAACTCCATATAAACCTCGATTCGCGCCGAACCCCCAGGAGCTTCCCGCAAAAATCGCCACCCGATCCGTCAATTCCCGCTCGTCCCATCATCGCCACACGCACCACGATTTCCCCACGTGCTCCCGTCGGTCGCCAGAAGTAGTGGAGAAGAACAAGGGTGAAAGTGGAGGGAAAGAGAGGGAGAAGAGAGAGGAAGAATGGCCCTCGGGTTGCCCCTAAAAACACAGGCCGGATCAGTTGACGTCAACCTGATTTACCGCCAACTGAACCGCCAACACCCTGACGTCCAGATCGATTGCCGCCAAGTTCTATCTCCAGAAAAACCCGGAGGCATACATGGACGACAACATCGATGGACACCAAAACACGGCTAACGGCAACACGCTTGCCGCCAACACACAGTCGACGCCAGCGTCAACCCACTGTCGACGTCAGCACCTTTGGACGCCAACAGACACAGACTCGGAAGAAGACCCGATAAGGATCCGGTAAAAATCTGAGACGTTACAGCCCTCCCCCCTTAAAAGAATTTCGCCCCCGAAATTCTAGCCACACTAGGGAAAGAGACAGCAACACAGAGGTACAAAACTATACGTGCATCCCACTCACCGGTTGACATGCCCACCAAGTATCGCCGCAAACAACACAGAAAAGTGGGATCACCTCGTTCTTTAACCTTAGAACTCGGCAACCCACAAGGAACAACAAAACTCGGGTACTGTCAACCAAAAGCACCTCGACGACAAAGACACATGGAACACACCAAGGTCAAAATCATCACTGGCAACAAAACCTCCGACTAAGGAGCCAAACTACTTCTCAGCCCACTGGGCCAATTCCGGTCCAGCAACGACACGTTTGTCCACCTCCACCAAACAAGAGGAGAACTACACGGTCATCCACACAGGTCCTCCATTACCTGACACACAAACCAGCAGGAGACACTAACGACTGCCAACACACGCAGCTACACACTCCAAGCCGTAGGTCGGGTAACTCTCCCTGTGGGGCTTCATTAACGCGACACGCAAGGCACCAACCTGACCTGCCGCATTAGCACTGCTCCCAAGCCAACACCGGAAGAATCTGCACAAAACTCGAAACTCTTGGAATTGCTCACAACACTCGCACTGGCACAAAGTAAGCAGTCACTTCAACTTCATGAAGTTCTGCTCACATTGCACCGGCCAACCAAATGGCAGAAACACGCTAGCGGAGAAACACACAACCGCCACTACCAACAGACCTCGATGTTGGGACACGCTAATCGGCAACCCACACTGTCGTAAAACACAACCCGACAGAGGGCACAAATTTGATAAAAACGCGAGAAAACACCTATCAGCAACTTGCACCGTCGGCAACAAAGCCCGACAAAGTGTACAGTTGCCTGACAACAACTCGGAAAAACACCTGAGGGTCAACCACCATACTCAGGGGGACAACCTCACGCTACTAGCCACAGCTAGCACCGGTTATCAGCAAAAATCGAAAAGTCACGCGGTGACGAGAACCCAAGTCACATCGCACTCGCAGACAGTCCGCAACACATGGAACAATGTCCATTGTCGCCACCAGGTCTTATACAGACCTTCCTCATGGTTCGACAAGGACAACAGACAAACGCGGAGAAAATCTCAATACACAAAACAGTATCCACTATCAGCACTAGGTCTCACCAGACCATCCTCGTGGTCCAACAAGGGCACCAACGCACGTGGAGCCACACAACTCTAGAACCACTCACTCTACGGCACAACAAGCCGCGACAAAACATAGAAGACGTTTGGAGTCAAGCCAGCACTTGGCACCTCACAACGTCAACAACACGTGGCCGAGTACTAGCAAGCCAATTGACCTTACTGTCACCAAATGAACGACAGGAGACTCTGCCACCGGCTGCAAGACTCACCATGCCACGCATAAAAGAACCACAAGCCAAAAGGGCACAACAGGCCACACCGGCCCCAACCCTTAAGGCACGAAACACAAAGCACCAAAAAGATGCTCACGATGCTGCACCCGCAACAGCACCCAGGGCCCGGAAATGACACAGGGCCCACCGAAGGGGACTCTCCATAAGAGATTCACAGAAAACGCATGAAAAACCCACAACATTTGAAGCACAACGACCACGTCGGCTTCAAAAAGGTGCGCCAAAACACAAGACACCGACTCTGCCGCACGGGAAGTAAAAACCACAACAACTCCCTGTCACGCAAGAGCACAGTACGCCTTCTCCATCGCACCCGAGAGAGAGGCCAAACACTAAAAAGATGGTATGCAAAAAGCCTTCAAGGCACAAGCCGAGGCGCACACCATAATGATACTTGCACGGGCACACCTAGCAAGAAACATATGGTAAAACCGAACACCACAATGCCACGACCATCCACCATAGTCGCGACACGCACACACGACTCCTATAAAACCATTGGAGTCAGCGACACAAGCGGAAACAACCCTCGACACACCTATCGAGGTCACGCAACAAACAGGCGAGAACAAAATCTCACTATACACACGGCTACCTCATACCTCCACAAGGTTGAGAGCCGAAAAGCCAAAACCTTCCGGACCCCGGACGCATATCACGAGGTCAGGAAAAACCACACACTCCAGTGTCACCACACGCTGGCACCAGGAGGGGCTACAAAATCGAGAAAACACCAAAACGGGGACCACCAGAAGCATGGGTCCACAAAAGGCCAGATCAACGATGCCCACGAAGACTAAACACAGCCAGGACACAACTGCTGTGTAAGCTCGGGCAACGAATCGCACTAGAAAGTGTTGTGAAGAGGAGTCATCACTACAACAGCCGCCAAGCCGCCGTCACTGACAACCCAAAAACCATCACGACACAACCAGCACGAACAGGCCTGCCAACCAAAAGGCAACACAAAAAAAAAAATGACAACACAAGAGGAGCAACCAACTCAACTCAAACACAACTCAACAACTCAGGGGAAGATGACTCCACCTTAGGGTCGCCACAATGCATACCCTAGCAACATATCACCACAGTGGAGCACCACAACCCCGAGCAACACCCAAAGCTAAGGAAGGAGACATGTAACACAACAAGTCCCTTCCCAACGCAATGGAAGACCGCAACATAAGGCTGACGCTTCCACAAGAAGCACAGTCAATCACACACCCACCACACTCACCAAACCACTGCCTAGGAGAGCACGCCGGACATGGGAAAACAAAACACATCATCTGAGCCCCGGGGACACACAAAGTCCTACCGGCGCAACCGAAACACTCGGAGACAACCACAAACAATCTGGCCAACACAAAAGCCAGATGCACTACCTCAGGCACCACACTTGACCAGAAAACACCACGGCAGGCTGTTACGTAAACAGTCTAACCGGCCACAACGACAGCTCAACTCTACACTCTTCCGGAACTTCCACAAGGTGCCGAAATGCATAGTGCAGAGCAACCCAAAGAGCTATCGATACAAGAAAAATTATCCAGTTAGGACCGAAAACTTCCCAAGAGAAGAATAGCGGTAAAACGAAACCACTGTACACATTCTGCGGTCCAGGCCGAGTCTGCGGTGGTGGCGGGGCATCTCCAGCCTCCTGCTGAGAAACCTACACAGCCACTACCCCAACACGACATCGCCTAGAAACAAAGGTCAAACCACACAGGACATGAACACACGCGATACACAGAACAACTCCTGAACTGCTTGCTGCTACTGTACTCCACACACTCTGAGTTATACGGAACATTTCCTTATATGTATCTCGACAGACCATGCTCTGATACCAACTGTAACGACCCATGATCCGCATTACCGGTACCCGACCAGTAACCCGAATCATGACCCGCTAACCCACGAGACGAATCTCGGAAGGGTAGAAGAAAAGCGTCTGAGGAGATCCTATAAGCAAATGTACACGCCACAACTAACATGATTAACACATATAACTCAGAGACAATAGAGAAGAAAGAGTACAGTGAGTACAAGAGCAGGTACTACTCACAACAGTCAAGCAGAGCCAGCACGGAGTAACGAAGCTCCACGACACACGCAAGCTGCCCACGGACCCACCTGAAGGGAAGGAAGTGAGTCTCACAGAAAAGAGACCCAGTAGGGCAACTAACCCCCACCGGTAATAGAGCTACTAAACAGTGCTAAACAAAAAGCGACTGAAGTAAACATGCACACTCTGTCAACACACAGGAACCGGTGTCGTAGTGTGCAGCTCCCTCAGGAGCGCACTGAGAAAATTGGAACCTTGCAGGCTCGACAGCACACAAGCACTGCACACACACAAGCTCACAAGCAAGAGCTCACACAGCACTCACAAAGTAGGACTCAGCCAGGGTCTGCGGTTCGGCGTCCCGTCACCACAGAGTCTCTCAACCCTAGCCACGTGTGCACACTCAGACGCTCTCCCTCGCATCTGGTCCATGACCGGTTTTCCCCTACGCCAGGCTCAGACGGTGGAGAAGGGGCTCCACGATAACCGGCTCAAAACGACCATAAGGAGTACGCACAGAACGGAGTCACACTCGACGTCCCGGCTCATTGGCTGAGGACCCCCCACACGCCAGTCATCCAGACGGAGCGTAGCTCTACATTTAGGAAACACAACAGAAACAGGAGCACGGAAACCCCCCAACGCAAGTACAGACGGAAACACTCTCAGTGTTTGAAGTACGACGCAATGGACGAACACGACGTGTCAACGTCACAACACAGCCAAACACAATGCGAGCACAGGCAGAGACACTCTCTACACCTGGCAGACTGTGCTAACAGGCGGACACCGCATGTCAACACCTCAAACCACGGAAAGGGAAACACACAGCATACTGGGAATACATCTGCAGGTAGACAGAAGCATCGACCGCCGCCAACCAGGAAGTAAACGACAGCATCACATGTCACCAAGCAAACAGTAGACAGCAACATCGACTGCTACTAACAAAAGGTAGATGGCAACACTCCAGACGTCTAGAAAAAGTAGACGGTCACAGGTTGGCCGTTTACCCAAACTCGGCGGCAAGGATCATGCCGTTTATATCCTACCTGAAGAACCTGACGGCATAGATCTCGTCGTCTAGTTCTCCCCTGAAGAGCTTAACGGCAAGAGATCACGCCGTTTACCTCTTCCCTGAAGAGATCAACGTCAACATCCCTTGACGTTGACTTCTTCAGCCTCCAGCAGCTGAACCAGCCTCCAGCTGATTCCCACACAGGGCAAATCCGCCCCACAAACCACAATCTGATGTACGGAAACACTCCCCTACATCATAGTACACTACCACAATGCCGGTAAAACACGATCCAACACATGGATCGGGCAAAACACCCTAAAACCCGACATGAAGAAAAACCCTCCCCAAAGCTCGATTCCACGCAAATCGCACGCACACAAGCATGGAATAGCACACAAAGGAACTAAGGGTTTACGTCCCTACCTCAGAAACGCTTAAAAACTCCATATAAACCTCGATTCGCGCCGAACCCCCAGGAGCTTCCCGCAAAAATCACCACCCGATCCGTCAATTCCCGCCCGTCCCGTCATCGCCACGCGCACCACGATCTCCCCACGTGCTCCCGTCGGTCGCCAGAAGTAGTGGAGAAGAACAAGGGTGAAAGTGGAGGGAAAGAGAGGAGAAGAGAGAGGAAGAATGGCCCTCGGGTTGCCCTAAAAACACAGGCGGATCAGTTGACATCAACTGATTTGCCGCCAACTGAACCGTCAACACCCTGACGTCCAGATCGATTGCCGCCAAGTTCTATCTCCAGAAAAACCCGGAGGCATACATGGATGACAACATCGATGGACGCCAAAAACACGGCTAACGGCAACACGCTTGCCACCAACACACTGTCGACGCCAGCCACTTGGACGTCAACCCACTGTCGACGTCAGCACCTCTGGACGCCAACAGACATAGACTCGGAAGAAGACCCGATAAGGATCCGGTAAAAACCCGAGACGTTACATAAGTGTAGCCTTCAACAACTGAAAGCTACTCTCACAATTCTCAGACCAGATAAACTTCACACCCTTCCTGGTTAGCTTAGTCAAAGGTGCGGCGATAGATGCAAATCCGTCAATGAATCGCCGATAATAGCCTGCTAAACCAAGAAAACTCTGAATCTCCGATGGTTTCCTGGGGATCTCCCTATCTAATACAGCCTGGACCTTCGCTGGATCAACTGCTACACCAGCGCCGGAGATAACATGCCCAAGGAAATGAACCTTGTGCATCCAGAAATTGCACTTGCTAATCTTTGCATACAGCTTGTGCTCTCGGAGAACTTCCAACACAATCCTCAAATGATCACGGTGTGTAGCCTCATCCGGAGAGTAGACTAGCACATCATCGATAAACACCACTACGAAACTATATAGATAAGGTCTAAACACCCTGTTCATGAGATCCATGAACCCTGCAGGGGCGTTGGTTAGACCAAATGGAAGCACTAAAAACTCATAATGTCCATAACGAGTCCTAAAGGCCATCTTGGACACATCTTCACTCCTAATCCTCAACCGATGATAGCTGGACCGCAGATCGATCTTAGAAAATACCGATGCATTTTGCAGCTGGTCAAATAGATCATCAATCCGCGGTAAGGGATACCTATTCTTTACGGTCACCTGGTTGAGCTTCCTATAATCAATGCACAACCTGAGTGAACAATCCTTCTTCTTCACAAATAATACAGGTGCACCCTATGGGGATACACTAGGGCGAATAAATCCCTTATCCAGCAAATCTTGCAACTGCTTCCTTAACTCAGCTAATTCTGCAGGTGCCATCTAATATGGAGCCTTCGAGATAGGAGGGGTCCCTGGAAGCAACTCTATAGTAAAATCTATCTCTCTAACCGGTGGCAAACCAGACAAATCATCAAGAAATACGTCTGGAACTCCTGCGTTGCATCAATCTCCTCAAGGGTAGGTGATTGATCAGCCTTCGGTACTAAGACCACGCTGGCAAGAAAAGCGTCACAACCCTTGTTCACCATATTCATTGCCTTCATGGCGAAGATAACAAACCTTCCCGCTAAGTTCCTTGGCAATGGATGTGAAAACTCATCCTCACCAGGAATACGGAAAGTGATCTTCTTCTCATGACAATCTACTAAAGCATAGTGCTCCTCTAGCCAATGCTGTAGCAACCCTAAATTTATGGAAAAAAATTTAAATAATTATATTATTTAATTATAAAATTAAAGAAAGGAGAATTAAATAAAACCCATCAAATGAAAATAAGGAATGGGCTTTATTAAATGGACCCATTAGAAATTAGTGGGCTAAAATAGAGATTTAAAAAGAGGAATAATAGAGAAATACCCAAAATTCGTAACTAGAATATTACTAAAATAGAAAAGAGATATTTAATGCATTAATAGCTAGTTTGAGTTAGGATTGGATCCTAAACCTACCCTAATGGGTTGGCCACGAAATCCTCTCTCTCCCAACCTAAATAGAAGATCTCTTGCTTAAAAAGGGGAGAGAAAATAGGAAATTCGGAATTTGATAGAGTTAGACTAAAACTAGGAAAGGAATATGGAGAAGCTTAAATACTTCTCTTAAACCCTCATGGCCGACCCTAGCTCGTGCCAAGAGGTTTCTGGACCAGGAGGAGAGGTCAAGAGGGGGAGAATCGTGGAGAGAGAGGAGATCCATCAAAGCTTCTTCCTCGAGTTCTTCAAGTCTTAACCCTAGAAGAGGAAAACGATCAAAGGTAGGCATTCTCATGAGAATAAACTATGAAACTTTTCTGTAGGATGTCTCATCTATCAGGAACAAAAGCCATTTGGTTTCATAATTTTCCATTGAGCATATCTTTCGTTCTTGATTTTTCATGTTCTGTAACTCTCATGACCCCGAACCCTCTTCTTAACTCTTGATCTCCTTATATACTCCACCCCATGCCACGAGATTTTTACTGTAGGAACTGATACATGTTAGGCATCTTTTGCCTTTAAAAGCCCTAAATTTTATTCATCCTATTTTGTAAATTTAATCGTTGATCTCAACTACGTACTATTTCATGTTCATCATGAATACCTGTGTTCAAAACATATCCAAACCCTGATTGTTTTCCAATTCCTATTTATTGCAAGTACCCATGCATGTCTAGGTTGTTTTGCAACTAATTTCATGATTTTTCGTTGTCTATAAAATTAGTTGTGAATTTCTGAATCACCTTGTGTCAAATAGGGTAAGTTCTGGCCCGCAATCCAATGTAATGTCCTTTCCCTGTTCGGACTGGGCGCAGACCCTGCGAATGCGACGGCCCGATAGGCCGCGTTCACAAGGCCGTCACGACAGGGTGCTCTGTCGCGATATGATCACGACAGAACCTGTCGTCGCGATCTTCTGACTAGGCCGTCGCGATCCTCATGCGATCCCGTCGCGATCTGCCTGCCCGAACTGATAAGCTTGTCGTGACCTGTACCAGACTCTGTCGCTATCTCAGTTGACCCCGTCGCGACCCTCATCAGGGTACGTCGTGATCTGGGTTCTTTTTGCAATAAACCCCTGTCTCAACAATGCTTGATTATCTACAGTGATTGTACTCTTGTTTAATAGTCATATACACAGAAAATAATACTTGTTATAAATTGAATATTTATGTATGATTAAGATACATGCACAAGATCTTTTTCTATCTACAATTTCATGACACATACACATACTTTGAACCATCCAATTATGGCATAATTGGCATGAACTATTTCATAATACATCTGGTAATTATGTAATTAAATACCCTATACTGTCTATCATTTCTCGCGATGTTTTGGGAATATCGATATCGACACTCCACTTCTAGAACTCCTCTAGAACGTCGAGCACTTGTTTCTATATGCACTCTCTCTTGACTTGGATGAACTCTCTGTCGGAAACTCCTTCTTCCGGACTAGTAAGTCTTTGTTCAAGGCCTCCATAAGTCTCCTTTGTCTATGGATTCCCACATGGTCGACGAGCCGGTTGTACCCTAACACCTATGATACCCTTTAGGGATCTATATGATCCAAACGGCTATTAGAGATTCACTCTCGTCTTGAATCACGCCGGACCTCTGGACCTGTGCTTAACATGGCCAGTGGTAAGGTCGTGAGTTCCACCTGACTGCCAACACCAAGTGCGCATGTTGTGCAACTGTTGCCATCGCCTGTTTACTCGACGCGTTACGTGCAATGTCCACTAGCTCTCATCTGTAATCTACTTGCTCGTCTATTCACGTTCACTCTACTATCTTGTCTATTCATCTAGTGCTCTCATCTACTTCTTGGTACTCTATTTTGGCCATTGACTGATTGTCTAAAGATAAACTGTAGCAACCCGGAACATTTGAATACAAAAAAAAAAATCCAAAATAATAATTTCTTTAAAAATAAAATAATAGAAACATACGTACCATTATCGTATGTGCACAAATACATCAAAAAATTCCGTAAAAATTATAAATCAACCCCAGACATTATTCCTAAATATTCCACGAAGAAATTCGTGCAACGAAAAATCAGATTGGTCAAGCGTATGTCACAACGTAACTAATTATCCAAATTAGGAAACTAAGCCGGAAAACTAATAACACGAAATATATCGGGCTCATAAATTAAATGAGCAGGTCAGAGAGACCTCCGACATCGGGTAATGATTACCCATTATCGGAATTAGACCAATGGACCTCCCATAGCCCAAGAATAATAAATAAATAAAATAAATATATATATATATATATATAATAGAAATAAGAATAATCTTGAATAAAAGGAAGATGTATTAAACAACTAGGAAATCAAATAAGAGAGAATTAAATAAAACCCATTTAAAAGAAAAGAGTAAGGGATTTGCTTAATGGATCCCCTAGAATTTATCGGGTCAAAAATATGAAATTGCAAAGGGAAAATAATAAGAAAATACCATAAATCAGAGTTTAATTATATCATAATTGGAAAGGGGTTATTAAAGCAATAAAAGTGGCAATTAGAGTTGGAATTGGATTCCTAAACCTACCCCATATTGTCTAGCACGAATTTAGATACTATTCTAACCCAATTAGTGATTGGAAAGCAAGAGAGGAAAGGTGGAGTTAGAAAATCTCGGAATTAAGAGGAATTTGAGTAGTAGTAGGAATAGGAACTTGTGTTTATATAAATACACCTCTTAAATCTTCATGGCCGACCCTAGCTTGTGCAAAGGGGTTCTTGGACGTGGAGAAGAGGCCAAGGAGGAGGAGAAATCAAGGAGAGGAAGATCCATCAAGCTTCTTCCTTCGTTCTTGGAGTTCTAAGCCCTATAAGATAAATCGAGTCAAAGGTAGGCATTCTCACAAGCAAAACCAAATCAAATCCGTCTATAGGTAGTTCCAATCACCAGGAACAAAAGCCCTCTTGTTTCATAATTTCCATCGAGCCAATCTTTTGTTCTTGATTTTAGAAGATCTGCAAACATGATAACCCCGAGACATCATGTTTAATTCAAATCTCTGTATACTTGATCCCATGCTACAAAATTTTTACTGTAGATACTTCATGTTGTTAGGGATCTTTTGCCTCTAAAAGCCCTAAATTTCATTGAGCATACTGATCGAATTTCATCAATCTTTCTCTCTGTGTCATGTTCTGAATAACTCATTCTTGCTCATGTTCAAACCCTGTGTGAACCATGCTCTCTCTCTAATTCGATTTACTGGAAGTACCCTTACATGTCTAGTTTAATTGCAACTTGTTTCGTGATTTTCATCGACTATGTAATTAGTTATGATTTTTCAAAGTACCCTGTGTCCAAACAAGTCAAGTTGGTACGCAATCGATGTAGAACATTTTCCCATCGAACTCAGGTGAAGTACATGAGAACGT
The DNA here is from genome assembly GCA_014218235.1 of Colocasia esculenta. NCBI lineage: Eukaryota > Viridiplantae > Streptophyta > Magnoliopsida > Alismatales > Araceae > Colocasia > Colocasia esculenta. The sequence goes on along the minus strand of CM024755.1, from coordinate 102,098,670 downwards.
GACGGCTCGACACGTCGTGTTCTCAGAGCCGTCGCGACCAACATCTTGTCGCGTTTTGAACGCGACAAGAGACCCCGTCGCTTTTGGCCGTCTGAGCAGACAGCCTGTCGCGACCCGTACAGGACCCTGGCGGTTCCATTCATGACCCTGTCGCGACCCTTACATGGGTACGTCGCCTTCTAGGATTTTGCATAAAAACCCATAAGATTTATGCTCTCACCTTCTACAATATTCTTAGGCCTTTTAACAGTCTATACGCAGTAAAAAACACCTGTTTTAAATTGGAGCTATATTGAATGCTTTAAAATACATATTCACGACTTAATTTCTATCTATGAATTCTCTTACACATGCACACACATGAACCATCCTATATGACTGAAATTCTGGCATAAAGTATCTCATAATGTATCTGGTAATTTATTGTAATGAAGTATATTACTTGCCCTATTTTAAAGGATTGTATTCATTTCTGCGTGGGTTATATACCGATATCGACGCTCCACTGTTCTAGAATTCCTCTAGAATGTCGAGCCTGTTTTTATATTACACTTTACTTGGCTTGTGGTGAACTCTTCGTCGGACATTCCTTTGCCGGATAGTGAACCCTGTTGCACAAGGCCTCCGTAAGTCTCCTCTGATCATGGATTCCACATGGTCGACGAGCCAGTTGTACCCTAACATCCATACACCTTTAGGGATCTATATGATCCAACGGCTATTAGAAATTCCCCTCGTCTTGAATCACGCCGGACCTCTGGACCTGTGCTTAACAAGGCTAGTGGTAGGGTCATGAATTTCCACCTGACTGCCAACACCAAGTGCGTGTGTTGTACAACTGTACTATCGCCTGTTTACTCGTGTACGTGAGTCCACTAGCTCTCATCTATACTCTACTCGCTCACCTATTCACGTTCACTCTACCATCTCATCTATTCATCTAGTGCTCTTATCTATTTCTTGGTACTCTCAAATTGGCCATTAATTGATTGTCTAAAGATAAACAATATAACCATGCCAGCGCAATAGGGCTCGATCAAGTCCTGGGAGGAGCGCCCGAAAGTGCCATTTGCCCGCGGGAGTTAAATGATCAGGATGTCGGCATTACATCCAAGTGCCATACTATCAAGATTAATCTAAGACAATCAACACAAAGTGCTATATCTCTCGTTGTCTTTTGACAAAACAAGTACTATACTCTCTCTCGGCTATCTCGGATAAACCAAAGTGCAATTACTATCTCGATTGACAAGAAAGTTAATCAAAAGTGCTATACTATTCGATTGATAAGAAAATCAATCAAAGTGCAATTTACTCTCTATATGGCAACTACTTTCTCTCTCCTTGCTATACATGTTGCTTGATATTGCTTGACATTGACGCTATGTGCCATCGTGTTGTTGTGTTGCTTTCTTTCGTGACTCAATCTTATTCATTGTACTATACTTGATTCATCTGCTATTTGAACCATGTTACTTGTGCTCTTACTTTCTCGACTTTACATGACTCGCTCTATCTTTCGTTACTCTGCCATTTAATGCACTAATTATTTAAACCTGCTTGAGCCTGAGATTAAGTCTTACTGGGCATTATCGCTCACCCTTCGTATTTGTAATGTGTCTCAGGTAAGTCGGACGATGACGTTATACGTACTAATGGGACAAGACTAGAGTGATGAGCGACCCGAAGTCCACTCATGAAGTACCCTAGTACAATGAAGTTTAGTAGTTATTGCTTTGGATCTTTCAATTAGTGATGTCATTGAGCCTTGTGTTTGGCTCTGAATTAGTGGTTGTAATAGTCTTAGGATTTTATAATGAATCAAGAGTTATTTTTTCAATTATGTTCATTAGTGCTCTGACGTTGTGAAAGTATGCGCAATTGTGTTACCATACTCGTTGTTCGCGTCTCCCTCCGATTTATTCCGCTGCTAAATTGGAGGGGCGTGACATAAACAATATAACTAATGCCTGGCAATATATAAAGGGCCCGATCTGGTCCTAGGATGTGCGCCTGAAAGTGCTAGTGCCTATGGGAGTTAAATGATCAGAGTGTTTGGCATTACACTCAAGTGCTATCTATCGTGACTATCTAAATGACAATCAAAAGTGCTATGTTCTCTCGTTGTCCATTGACAACAAAGTGGTATGCTATACTCGTTGTGCTATGCTATACTCGTTGTGCTATTTGTACCATGGCCATCTTGCTATACTTGACATTGTGCTATCTTGCTATTATTGTGCTATTCCCGACACTTGTGCTATTCTGGAAGTCTATATTTAGAAAGTCTTGCTATTTTGTTCACGTACTGTCCTGCTATATTTTACTTGACACTCTCTCTCGCTCTATCATTAGTTACTCTGCCTTAATGCATTAATTATTTAAAGCCTGCTTGAGCATGAGATTTAAGTCCTACTGGGCGATGTTCGCTCACCCTGCGTTATTTGTCGTTGTGTTCTCAGGTGAGACCGAGGATGAACCATACACTCATGAGGACGGGAACGACCTGGAGTGATGTCATGAGTACCGTAGTGTCCTATTGCTATGTTTAGCGTTGTAGTAGTTAAGTTGGAAGTTTAGTCTTTTGCTTTCTTTCAATGTAATCGGGCCCCATAGATTGGCTCTGATATTAGTGGTTGTAACTACACATTGAAAAGTATTAATGAAATAAATTCCCTTTAGTATTATTCACTGTGCAATGGTTGATGTCTAGTACTCGCTCTATACCCTTTTCTTGCAATTGCCTCGCGTTCCGATATTCCGCGTCGGGGCATGACAGTTTTGTGGTATCAGAGCCTAGGTTATTCTTAAGTATAGGATGATCTAGGTTAACCTGCCTCGACTAGAGTCAACTATCCACCTATGTGAGTTGAGGTTAGAGCCAAGGGTAACTAGTTAAAATATACTCACACACACACAAATTAAATTCCACATCGATATCACGACAAGATGTTATTTTGTAGGAACTAAGCAATCAAGATGATGGCCAAATGTGCTCAAATGAGGGGCATGCAACAAACCATCCAAGAACTGACTCGCGCCATTGTGCAAGCCACTCAAGGTGGTGGCAATCGTGGTGCAGGTGACCTGCATCGCAACTTCAGAAGTCTGAACCCACCTAGGTTCAGCGGATCCACGGATCTGGATGAAGCTGAGCACTGGCTCCAAGAGACGAAAAGAATTTTTCGTGTCATGCAATGTGCAGCGGGGGACAAGCTGGTACTTGCCACGTTCCAACTGGAGAAGGACGCCCGCGCTGGTGGGAGTCAGTGGAAGCTACTAGAGAGAATGGGCAATTCACCTGGAACGAGTTTAAAGAAGCATTCAACTCCAAATACTTCTCCGAGCGTGTTCAAGAAAGGAAGGCTGGGAATTCGCTGCTCTTAAACAGCGGAGCTTGACTGTGGCCGAATATGAAGCCCAGTTCTCTAGACTGGCACGCTATGCTGTACGTCTAGTGAACACCGAAAGGATGAAGGCTAAGCGCTTCCTAAACGGCCTTAAGCCCCACTACATCACTCAACTCGCACCTTTCGACATCCCGACCTACGCCGAGATGGTGAAGAGGGCTCAGCTGCTAGAAGATGCTAAGGACTTCACCGACCGTATCAAAGGGAAGTTCGTCAAGAAGGAAGTGACCTCGGGTTAGGCATCTGCTAAGCCTACCAACGGCAAGAAGCGTCCCTTCAACATCACGAAGGGATCTAGCCAAGAAAGGAAACCCAAGGTTTTTGTACCCAACACTCCAACAAAGAGCCACTGCAAACACTGTGACAAGCCTGGTCACACGGCTGATGAATGCTGGAGGAAAGCCGGCGCATGTCTGCGCTGCGGAAGTCGCGAGCACCGTATCCCTGAGTGCCCGCTACTGAAAGAGAATGAAAGGCGCCCTAATGCGCCTAAGAAACAAGGCCGACTGCAAGCCCTACATGATGAGGATCCTGGTATGGAGGGTGGCGTGGTAGAAGGTACCCTTCAAGTTTTCTCATTATCAGTATTTGTTTTATTTGATACTGGAGCCACTCATTCATTTATATCTCAAAACATTGCTGATACTGTGAATGCTAAACCTATATCCATGGGTTGTGAGTTCTCTGTCACAACGCCACTAGGGGAAAAGGAGAAATTGAACAAATACTTTCCCTCGGCTGATGTAATGATTGGAGACCATAACCTAAAAGCCGACCTGGTGTGTATGTCCATGGAAGGCTATGATGTAATTTTGGGAGCCAACTGGTTGTCCGCATATGGGGCAAGTGTCGACTGTAAGAAAGGGAAGGTTACCTTTAGTGACTTTCCTAAACTGGCTTTCTCCGGAATTGGACATAAGAGACGGATGTCTCTAGTCTTCGCCATAAAAGCCCACAACATGATGAGGAAAGGCTGTATTGCTTTCCTAGTAGCCGTAGTAGTGGAAAAGAAGGGTTCCAAGATAGAAGACATACATATAGTACAAGACTACCCAGATGTATTCCCCGAAAGACCTGCCAGGGATTCCCCTGAACGAGATGTCAACTTCGCCATTGAGTTGATTCCTGGAGCGCACCGGTATCGCGTCAACCGTACCGGATGTCACCTGTCGAGCTGAAGGAATTGAAGGCACAACTGATAGAGCTACTAGAAAAGGGGTTCATCAGACCAAGTACTTCCCCATGGGGAGAACTGTGCTATTCGTAAAGAAGAAAGATGGATCGATGAGGCTGTGCATCGACTATCGACAACTCAATCAGCTTACCATCAAGAACAAATACCCATTGCTAGGGTCGATGAACTATTCGACCAAATTTCTGGAGCGTAATTTTCTCCAAGATCGATCTTCGATCTGGCTATCACCAAATGAGGATCAAGGATGACGATATTTTCAAAACGGCTTTCAGGAGCAGGTATGGACATTATGAATTCGTCATTATGCCTTTTGGTCTAACCAATGCTCTGCAGCCTTTATGCAACTCATGAACAGCATATATCGGCCAACCTCGACAAGTTCGTAGTCGTCTTATCGACGACATCCTCATATACTCCAAGACCAAGGAAGAGCATGAAGAACACCTAAAGACAACACTACAAGTTTTGCGAGACAACCAGCTGTACGCAAAGCTTAGCAAGTGTGAATTTGGCTCGAAGAAGTATCTTTCTTGGGCCATGTCATCTCAAAGGACGCATCTCTGTTGATCCCTCCAAAGTCGAAGCTGTACTCAACTGGGAGAGGCCAACTAATGTCACATAGATAAGAAGCTTCCTAGGACTGGCTGGCTACTACAGGCGGTTCATCAAGGACTTCTCAAGGATCGCTGTTCCGCTCACGCGTCTGATACGAAAGGAGAATCCATACTCTTGGAGTAAAGAGTGTGAGAAAAGTTTCCAAACCCTCAAGGACTGTCTTACCTCAGCACCTATTCTCACTTTGCCAATAGAGGGAGAAGGTTTCTCTATCTACACCGATGCCTCAGGAATCGGGCTATGATGTGTACTCATGCAAAAGGAGAAGGTCATCGCCTATTCTTCAAGACAACTGAAGACACATGAAGTCAACTACCCTGTACATGATCTCGAGCTGGCTGCCGTGGTCTTCGCCTTGAAGATTTGGAGACACTATCTATATGGCGAGCAATTCACTATCTACTCAGACTATAAAAGTCTGAAGTATTTATTCTTTCAGAAGGAACTTAACATGAGACAAAGGAGATGGCTGGAATACTTGAAAGATTTTGACTTCCACATCCAATACCACCCAGGCAAGGGAAATGTTGTGGCTAATGCTCTTAGTAGGAAGCCAATGGCATTTGTCTCAAGTCTAGTCCTTGGCGAGATGCAACTACTAGAACAATTCGCAAAGTTAGACTTAAATATCAAACATAGAGATGATCGAGTCTTGGTTGCCAATATCAAGATTCAATCTGATCTGCTAGGGGAGATCAAAGCTCAACAAGACGATGATCCATTCTTAGTTTGCGTCAAAGAAACTCTAACTGAAAGACTGGACTTTGCAATGACTGCAGACGGAAGGCTTGTCTTTCAAGGAAGGACATGTGTTCCCGACAATGAAGAACTAAAGAGAAGACTAATGGATGAAGCTCACAAGACAAAGTATACTATTCATCCAGGAGGTACCAAAATGTATCAAGATATGAAAAGAACGTTTTGGTGGCCGAACATGAAAAGAGAGGTAGCTGAACATGCCGCTCACTGCCTTACTTTCCAACAAGTAAAAGCAGAACACCTACGCCCTACTGGTGTACTCAGACCGCTAGATATTCTGGAATGTAAATGGAAAAGTATTGGCATGGACTTCATCATGGGTTTACCCAAGACTCGTGGTGGACTCGACGCCATATGGGTCATTGTGGACCGACTAACGAAATCCGCCCACTTTCTGCCTATAAAGAGTAAGTGGTCAGTAGAGGTACTAGCTGCCTTATACGTCAAAGAGATTGTAAGACTACATGGCATTCCATCATCTATTGTTTCGGATCGAGATCCGAGATTCACATCTCATTTTTGGAAAGGACTGCAAGGTGTAATGGGTACTAAACTCAACTTTAGTACCGCATTCCATCCACAAACCGATGGGCAAACTGAAAGAACCAACCAAATAGTGGAAGACATGTTGAGAGCTTGCACTATAGATTTTCAAGGTTATTGGAATGAGCACCTACCACTGATCGAGTTCACCTATAACAACAGTTATCAGGCAAGTATTAAGATGGCACCATTCGAAGCGCTCTACGGAAGGAACTGTAGATCCCCTGCATGCTGGAATGAGGTTGGAGAACAGCAATGGTAGGCCCAGACATGGTGCAACGTACCACAAAGGACATTCAGGTAATCAGAGATCGGCTCAAAATGCCCAATCCAGATAGAAGAGCTACGCCGACAAAGAAGGCGAGATCTGGAATTCCAAGTGGGGATCATGTATTTCTAAAGGTGTCACCTACTCGTGGCATCCAAAGATTGGTGTAAAGGGAAAGCTCATCCTAGATTCATCGATCCTTTTGAAGTACTCGAAAGGGTTGGTGAGGTTGCATACCAGCTGGCATTGCCACCGGATTGTCATGTGTACACAATGTGTTCCATTTCCATGCTTAAGAAATATGTGTGCGACCCCACGCACATCATTCGCCACGAGAAAGTTGATATTGAACAAAGATGTGATGTCGAAGAAAAGCCAGTCAAGATACTGGAATGGAAGGTACAACAGCTCAGAAAGTCCCATCATGGGTTAAAGTCCTATGGAATAATCGTGGAGTGGAAAAGGCAACCTGGGAACCGAAGGAATCATCAGACGGAACTACCCCGCTCTTTTCGGTAAGACATTCTCTCCTGAATGATCACATGAATTTGGGGACCAAATTCTTTTTAAGAGGGGGAGGATGTAGCAACCCTAAACTTATGGAAAAAGAATTTAAATAATTATATTATTTAATTAGAAAATTAAAGAAAGGAGAATTAAATAAAACCCATCAAATGAAAATAAGTAATGGGCTTTATTAAATGGACCCATTAGAAATTAGTGGGCTAAAATAAAGATTTTAAAAAGAGGAATAATAGAGAAATACCCAAAATTCGTAACTAGAATATTACTAAAATAGAAAAGAGATATTTAATACATTAAATAGCTAGTTTGAGTTAGGATTGGATTCCTAAACCTACCCTAGTGGGTTGGCCACGAAATCCTCTCTCTCCCAACCCAAATAGAAGATCTCTTGCTTAAAAAGGGGAGAGAAAAATAGGAAACTCGGAATTTGATAGAAGTTAGACTTAAACTAGGAAAGGGAATATGGAGAAGCTTAAATACTTCTCTTAAGCCCTCATGGCCGACCCTAGCTCGTGCCAAGAGGTTTCTGGACCAGGAGGAGAGGCCAAGAGGGGGAGAAATCGTGGAGAGTAAGATCCATCAAAGCTTCTTCCTCGAGTTCTTCAAGTCTTAACCCTAGAAGAAGAAAACGATCAAAGGTAGGCATTCTCACGAGCATAAACCATGAAACGTTTTCTGTAGGATGTCTCGTCTATCAGGAACAAAAGCCATTTGGTTTCATAATTTTCCATCGAGCATATCTTTCGTTCTTGATTTTTCATGTTCTGCAACTCTCATGACCTCGAACCCTCTTCTTAACTCTTGATCTCCTTGTATAGTCTACCCCATGTCACGAGATTTTTACTGTAGGAACTGATGCATGTTAGGCATCTTTTGCCCCTAAAAGCCCTAAATTTGATTCATCCTATCTTGCGAATTTAATCGTTGATCTCAACTACGTGCTGTTTCATGTTCATCATGAATGCCCATATTCAAAACATGTCCAAACCCTGATTGTTTTCCAATTCCTATTTATTGCAAGTACCCATGCATGTCTAGGTCGTTTTGCAATGTTTCACAATTTTTCGTTGTCTATACAATTAGTTGTGAATTTCTGAATCACCCATGTGTCAAATAAGTACGTTCTGGCCCGCAATCCAATGTAATGTCCTTTCCCTGTTCGGACTTGGCGCAGACCCTGTGAATGTGACGGCCTGATAGGCCGCATTCACAAGGCCATCGCGACAGGGTGCTCTGTCGCAATATGATCGCGATAGAACCTGTCATCGCGATCTTCTGACTAGGCCGTCGCGATCCTCATGCGATCTCGTCACGATCTGCCTGCCCGAACTGATAAGCCTGTCGCGACCTGTACCAGACCCTGTCGCTATCTTAGTTGACCCCGTCGCAACCCTGATCAGGGTACGTTGCGATCTGGGTTCTTTTTGCAATAAACCCCTATCTCAACAATGCTTGATTATCTACAGTGATTGTACTCTTGTTTAACAGTCATACACAGAAAATAATACTGTTATAATTGAATATTTGTGTATGATTAAATAATGCACATGATCTTTTCTATCTACAATTTCATGACATATACACACACTTTGAACCATCCAATTATGACATAATTTGGCATGAACTATTTCATAATACATCTGGTAATTTATGTAATTAAATTACCCTATACTTGTCTATCGTTTCTCGCGATGTTTTGGGAATATCGATATCGGCGCTCCACTGTTCTAGAACTCCTCTAGAACGTCGAGCACTTGTTTCTATATATACTCTCTCTTGACTTGGATGAACTCTCCGTCGGAAACTCCTTCTTTCGGACTAGTAAGTCTTTGTTCAAGGCCTCCGTAAGTCTCCTCTGTCCATGGATTCCCACATGGTCGACGAGCCAGTTGTACCCTAACATCTATGATACCCTTTAGGGATCTATATGATCCAAACGGCTATTAGAGATTCACTCTCGTCTTGAATTACGCCGGACCTCTAGACCTGTGCTTAACATGGCCAGTGGTAAGGTCGTGAGTTCCACTTGACTGCCAACGCCAAGTGTGCGTGTTGTGCAACTGTTACTATCGCCTGTTTACTCGACGCGTTACGTGCAATGTCCACTAGCTCTCATCTGTACTCTACTCGCTCGTCTATTCATGTTCACTCTACTATCTCGTCCATTCATCTAGTGCTCTCATCTACTTCTTGGTACTCTATTGGCCATTGACTGATTGTCTAAAGATAAACAATATAACTAATGCCTGGCAATATATAAAGGGCCCGATTTGGTCCTGGATGTGCGCCGAAAGTGCTAGTGCCCATGGGAGTTAAATGATCAGAGTGTTTGGCATTACACTCAAGTGCTATCTATCGTGACTATCTAAATGACAATCAAAAGTGATGTAGTCTCTCGTTGTCCATTGACAACAAAGTGGTATGCTATACCGTTGTGCTAGCTATACTCGTTGTGCTATTTGTACCATGACCATCTTGCTATACTTGACATTGTGCTATCTTGCTATTATTGTGTTATCCCAACACTTGTGCTATTCTTGGAAGTTTATTTGGAAAGTCTATATTGGAAAGTCTTGCTATTTCGTTCACGTACTGTTCTGCTATATTTTTACTTGACACTCTCTCTCGCTCTATCATTAGTTACTCTGCCTTTAATGCATTAATTACTTAAAGCCTGCTTGAGCCTGAGATTTAAGTCCTACTGGGCAATGTTCGCTCAACCCTGCGTTATTTGTCGTTGTGTTCTCAGGTGAGACCGAGGATGAACCAACACTCACGAGGACGGGAACGACCTGGAGTGATGTCATGAGTACCGTCGTCCTATTGCTATGTTTAGCGTTGTAGTAGTTAAGTTTGAAGTTTAGTCTTTTGCTTTCTTTCAATGTAATCGGGCCCCGTAGATTGGCTCTGATATAGTGGTTGTAACTAGACATTGAAAAGTATTAATGAAATAAATTCACTTTAGTATTATTCACGTGCAATGGTTGATGTCTAGTACTCGCTCTATACCCTTTTCTTGCAACTGCCTCGCGTTCCGATATTCCGCATCGGGGCGTGACAAATGCAGACCTAGAATAGCATCATAGTCCTTCATCTTTAGCAAATAGAAGCACCCATCTAAGCCTTAGTCCTCAATGCACACAGGTAAAGGCGGAATACACTTCCTAGTCGATACCGTTCCCACTGGTGTGTGCACAGACAAAGGGACCTCTAACTCCTTAGCCACTACACCTGACTCTACTGCTAACTGCCTAGCAAACCACTCGGAAATGAATGAGTGAGTGGCACCCGTATCAAACAAAACCCGTGCGTGCACACCCATGAAAAGAACCATACCTTCCGTGACGTTTTCTACCTACTCTGCGTCCTCTCGCGCCAACGCAAACACTCGAGCTTAGGCTCGAGGCCTTCCTGGTCTTCTGGTCACTGGCGCTACTGCTGCTGCCACTGCTGGGGTGGCGCTTCACGCTGAACTCGCTGCTGTAATCTTGGGACAACCTGATCTGATGCTCGCTGCTACCGCACTTTAAGCATTCCCCACTAACTTCCAGCACTCGGTACCACCGTGGCCCTCCACAGTGAGGACACTCCTTCTTGCCACTGGGTCTGACGCCTGGGGACCACGGAGTAACTGCCTACTGACTGGACACCGCTACTGATCGATGCGGTGACTGATATGCACCTTCTTCCTATCCTGCCACTGGAACGGTGGCACGGACCTCTTCTGCAATGCCTTCTTCTCTTCCAAATATTGCTCCATCTCGCTCTCCTGCCTGCATGCAGCGCTGAGAGCCTCATCTAGGATATGATGGTCAAATGCCACGAGCCTCGACCTCAGTGATGGCTTAAGGCCTATCACGAACTTCTTCACCTTCCTGCGCTCATCAGCAACTATGTGAGGTGCATACTTAGATAATTCTGCAAACCTGGCCTCATACTTAAGCACCGTCATGGAGCCCTGAGTAAGGGTGAGAACTCCTACTCCATCATGTCTTGAATATGCTCGGGAATGAACTTGGCTCGAAAGAGCCTCACGAACTCATCCCATGCCACCTCTACAACACCATCCTCAAATCTGGTGCGAAGCAAGGAGGCCCACCACACATCGGCTCTCTCCTGAAATAAACCACCCATAAGCACCAATATAGACAAAATCTAAACTTAACACCATACAAGCATATACAATTAAATACCTGTAGCATATAGGTGGCCAAGCTGACCTTGTCCTCCTCGCACACCTAATGGCTCGAAGATCTTTTCAATCTCCCTCAACCAGCTCTTTGCCAGCAATGGCGACTCTCCCCCTTAAAAGAGGTGGAGCCATCCTCTTGAATCGCTCCATGATGGAAGGCCACCATGGCCATGCTCCTGGGGAAAGGAGCTGGACCTGAGCTGCCACAACAAACAATATAAGTAACACATAAGTAACATAACAATCATACATTTAATAAAAACAGACTACTTCTATCTAACATTTCTAACCTGAGCCTCCAGCTGAGCCTGGAGTGCAGCCTGAGTGTGTGCCTGGGTCTGCATAGCTTGAACCAGACCTTGCATGAACACTCCATAATCTACAGGCGGTGGTAGAGGAAGAACTGTAGGACCCTAGGGTGATGGGGCCTGCTGCTCATCCCTATCCTCATGCCTCTGCTCATCCTCTCGAGCATGGGCACCACGCCTACCATGAGAAGCCATAGCCTGAAAAACAATTTAATCACAGTTAGAACTAAGTTATTTAGTCCTAACCATTTTCTTATCTATCTCTCATTCATTATTAATTATTTTTTTCTACATATTTGGACAATTCTATAAAGACTTAGCATATTATGAAGATGACGGTATATTTATGTACAATCTCAACCTGTTGCTCTGATACCAATCTCTGTAACGATCCTCCTTATACCGGTACAATTATACCAATCCACCTCGGTATAAAGAATGCCGTCACAGTGGGACATTTACCCAACACTAACATTAGATTGAGATGTACACAAATATTATAAGATTACACCGGAATAAATAAATAAGTTCATTCTCATTCCATCATCATCATCATCAAATATCCACAGTCTAGATAGCAATAAAAGAAATACAAGTGTCCACATTATTACAACTTCAAAAAAAAAAAAAAGTACATTGTCCAAATAAATTACACACTTTTAATCATTACATACTTATGAAAGAAAAGTACAAATGTAGAAATCTCGCCAAAATAGCTACTCCTCCCTCTCGGAGTCGCTCCTAACTATCTCCTCCTCAGAAGTGGAGACACCTGTCATACCTGTACGCTGAAGCAAGGATGAGTCTAAAGAGACCCAGCAAGCAATCTAAGAATGCAATCTTACTCATATCACAATCACAAACTAGTCTCTTAAGTATTTAGGAAATAAACATGGTACATGCTTCATGCTACTTAAACAACTAATTATAAAAGCTATAGCATGCTTTCTACACATTCTATTCAACACGGTTCAAAGATTCAAATCTTATTCAAAGCATTTTGCAACTATACACAATTAAAGTATGGAACTATGTACAAAGTAAATAGCATACCTAGCATGAAATCTAACCATTTTTCATGCATTTATCACATTATATACACATTAACTTGTTGTTTTGGCATGAATTAACATAATCACAATGGTTTACACTTATTCACATACTAACTTATTCACATAACAATTCACATGCTCATTTACACATTGCATAGTTCACATATTCACATCCACATATTTACATTTAGTTGCCGTGACACATAGTCCAAACCACCGCTAGAAGGACACACATACACATTCACATACCCATCACCTAGGCAACATAGTGACGGATCTTAACTACGCAGAATTGGGAGAAACACTCTCCACCCTAACCAGTGGTACTTGTCCACCTCCAGGATTTCATCCTAATGCCCATAGGATATCACACACATTGAACCTTCCAGTAGGGACTTTACTACGGTACGGTTCCACAGCCCTCTATGGTAGCAGTGTCATTAACGGCACATTTTTACACAATTCATATTAATCACATTATTTACATATTTCTCATGCACCATTTAACACAATTGCATGCACTTTTACACAATTACAGATGCTTCAGTTTACCTGACATGATGCTACTGTTCATAGTGTTAATCAGATCATAATAGCATCCTAATCATGCTGTTAATCACTGAATCATACATAATTAGATTTAACATGCTCAAAACGGTCATTCTTCCTTATTAAATCAGTCACAATAATACTGTTATCAAAATAATGCGAAATTTTTATCATACGTCCTAAACAGTAAACATGTCGCATGTTCAATTTTTCAGATTTTTCAGATCTGTAACATATTTATAGCAAATTAAGTGGAATTCAGGCATTTTTATCACTAAATTCACTTAAGTGGGTTTCACAGTAAAACAATTATACCCAACAGTGCCAGCACTTGAATACAATTATCATATAATCGTAGAACATTCATGAAACCTTAATTTATCATGGATCTAATTAATCAGGTATTATCAAGGTCAAATCATGCTTAATATCCCATTGCATAAATTCTAATAATTAAGATTATGCACAGATATTCGACGCCTCTGTATGACATGATCTAATGACTGTACCTGACCACACATAATTTTTATAACCTAAACAGACAACCATGAGTCCGGAAATCACAGAGTATAAATCAAAACCATATTTCTGAAAACTTGAAGAACTTGGCGGCACAGATGCTGCCACCAACATGGGTTAACGACACAAGATGTTGCTGCCAACCAGGGATCTTAAGAGCAGCAAGCTGGCCATTCAGTTCCTATCTGCAGAAATGCAGACAGAACGCACAAAACATGGTGAATGGAGGTTCTAGGACACGACGAAAATCTCATAAATTCCTAGGACCTAACTGACATGAGTAGGGTTGATATCCATAGGTTACTTGCCTCAGGAAAAATTGTTGAACAATTTAATTCGTCAAAGATGCCCTCCTCGGCCAAGCCAAAGAAGACGCTCAAAACCTCCCAGATCCAGTCTTTTAGGTTGATGTTTCGTTTCCCTTTTCATCGAATTTTCAATGAGTAGATTTTGAATTATAAGCATTTTTCCAAAGTCGCGCACTGTTAGGGATTTTCCTGTTCTTTTTATGTTGCATGTGATTCAGACCGATTAGAGCAAACCCACAACATGAAAGTTTTTCTACTAGTTTTCCTAGTCATGTCTTGTTTTGAACGTTTTGTCTAAATGTCAATATTAGAGAGTTATAAGCATGGAAAGAGGGTCACTGCATGATACTACGTTTTCAGGTTGCACTTGGTTTTACGTTTGTGTTTGACTTGATTAAAGCCTGTCGAAACCATCCTTGTTTTCTAATTCCGATTTACTGGAAGCACCCTTGCATTCTAGGTTGGTCTAAAAACTAGTTTGTGATTTTTCATGCCTGTTCAATTTGTTCTTAATTTTAGAACAACCCTGTGTCAAAATAGGAAAGTCTGGTCTGCAATCCAAAGCACTGTCCTTTCTCTGTCGGATTCAGGCGCAGACCCTGTGAATGCGACGGCCCGATAGGCCGCGTTCTGAGGTCTTGCCGTGACAACAACCCGTCGGGTTGAGCGCCCTGTTGCTATCTCTCTGCCTGTTCTGACTGCCTTGTCGCATTCTGATCTGACCCCGTCGCGACCTTTACAAGTGTCTGTCGCGATCTCAGGATTTTTACATGAAACCACTTATTTTCTTGCAAATCTTACCGCTATACTTGAGGTCTATTTAAATATGATATTTAATGTGTAATTCACATGTCTTAGGTCTGGTCATTACATGATGGTTATTTAATGGCTTAAAAGTGGTTAACCCATTTAAAAACTATGATTACATGAACATATTCTAATTATTCTCTTAATGACTTGATCATTCATGAAACTTGTGATTCGCTCTTGTTACTGTTCTAGCTTGATTAAAAATGAAATTATTATCTTAAAATCTTGCAAACCCATGTGTAGTTAAATGCATTGTTCATTGCATGCCATCATGTTAAGTGTTTTCCGCGAGTTTGAGACTGATGGATTGTGAATTGACACGTGTACATCACTACCACTTGCACTTCTAGGCAGCCCTTTCTTGGGATTTTGGAAGCTCTCTACCGTCCTTCCGAATCGGTAGACTAGTGACCTTTTCTCTAAGACCTTCGTAGTCTCCTCTGACATGGATTCCCACATGGCCGATGAGCAGTTTGTACCATTGAAGAACCTAGAAGTTAGCGTGCACTTCCTTTCTCTTCTTGTTCTCGTGAGTGTGATTTACAATCTAGACTAAAGCCATTAACGTAAAGATTGAAATAAAGTATAAATTGTACCATTCTGCTGCCAATTTATCTCTTGACCATTGTTCTCATGAAATCATGTTCAATTTACTTATTACTTGTTCTCATCATCATCATGAACTGACATTACACATGCTTACTTATTGAAACTCTCATTGGCCATTATTAATGACTGTGGGTATCTACATTTAAAATTTATGTGAGATGTTGACCGGGCACGGCGAGTGTCCAAGGGCTCCAGTCTAGCCCCAATGACGGAGAGTCATAAATATACTGTTAACCATGGGGTATAATGATTATTGGCGTTGCATCTGCGCTGGGAGTCGTGCGTGTCGTGTTGAATGATAGGTACAATAACCACATACACGTGTCCTAGTGTACATTCTTGATGGATCTTTTCTTGGTGTACATTTGTGTCTACGTGCCTGATTAGTGTTACATGATTGTGCTCGTGCGTGCTTGCTTGCTTGCGTGATATGGCTATCCTGCATTTAATGCAATTAGTGATATCTTGTGTTCTTGACATCAAGTGAAATTTTGCGTGCTTGTACAAAGTGATCTGTTGCTAGTTCTATCTTGTCATCTTGTTCAAAAATCTTGTTCTATCATGATCACTCTATCTAGCTTGTTCATGTATCGTGTTTTAATGAGTTTCTTCGCACATGCATATCATGACAATCATCGTGCTTACCTAGTTCTAAATTGCTAATCACTTACATCATTGCCCGCACATTGAGATATAAATCCTACTGGGCTAGTTTGCTCATCCCCTACTTTTACCCAATCTAGGTGACTATGATGTTCATGAGGAGGAGCAAGTCGAGGATGGGAATGCGTCCGAGTGATGAGTGTTCCAACTATGTGTCTAGCTATAGTTAGTTTGCTTTGAGCGTTAGATTCGTGTAGTAGGAAGTGAGGATAAAATGTACTTTTCCTTTTTATTGAGTCTTAGTCCTGTAATAGTATCGATTTGGAATACAATGAGTTGAGATTTGAATAAAAGATTAGTTGAGTTCAATATTTGGGCCCTATGATGATATATGTTGTTATACATTAGTGAATGCTAGCTAGAGGCTTATTTGCCGACTGTTCACGTCTCGGGATATCGACTCGAATTGTTTCACATCATTAATATCCGTTGTGTAACGCTCAGGACGTGACACCATATGACAAAGTCTAAATAAGGAGCAAAGTTCGAGGTCCTTACAAACTATTTGGGAGTCTGTTTGTCATCGTTGGGCTACTGGACCATGGAAGGAGAGGTCACAGGCGGCTAAATGCAATCAGGTTGCTCATCCGGAAAAGAATGTGCATACTAGTGGGTTGGTGTCTTATGCGACCCACAACTAGAAATTGGTAAGTATATTAAGTTTCAATTGCTTAATACATTAATTATTATTGTGAAACTAACTACTTTTTTTGAATTGTAAACATCACGAGCTCAAGCGTGCCTCTACATTTCGTGAGTTATTTGATCAGACTCTTAAGCAGAAGGAGATAGATGACTATGTCAGCGAGAGTGCTCGCATGATTGCTGTAAGTCAAAATATAAAATTTTTATTCAATTTAGAGATTAAATAAATATGTAATAAATAATACATTTTTAATTTGTTATGTAGGAGACCTATGACAGGATGATGGCGGATCGCTATGCGGAGAGCAGTCCCTAGCTAGACTTGGATTCGGAGGCTTGGGTCGAGGTAGCGGGAGGGCCGAGGAAGGGCTTAGTATACGGCATTGGGGACATCCTGGATACTATTATAGTGTTGTCCTCATATGTGAGTTCAATCGCTCTTCCGGACTATGCGAGTTCATCTGATACGACGCTCGACAGTGGTGGAGACGACATCAGATTCCTCATCCGGGAAGAGCTGTCGCAGCAGCTGTAGCTGCACCTTGGTGCCATGGTCGAGCAGCTGGTGGCTGCCATCCGAGGAGCAGGCACATCACAGCAAGCCCCTCAGGTCAGTATTACTTTTAATTTCATATAGTTTGAATGAAATCAACCACTAATCGAAACTGTTAGAACATGTAAACCACTAATTTAAAAAAAAAACCCAAATGTAAAGGGTTAGAACATGTAAGTCGGGGTTCAAAATGTGAAATAGAGATCTGATCGTCATGCCATTCACTCCAACATGACTGGGTGGGTGAGAGTGACGTGTAGGAACTAACGGAATCCTAATTGGATTCCCAGTTTGGGTTTGGCACACAAACCACTAATCTTAAAAAAACCCAAATGAAAAGGGTAAGAACACGCAAGACGAGGGTCCAAAATGTGAAATAGGGATCCGATCATTGTGCCGTTCACTTCGACATGACCGGGTGGGTGAGAGTGACATGTGAGAATTGATGAAATCCTAATCGGAATCCCGGTTTGGGTTTGGCACTCAAACCACTAATCTTAAAAAACCCAAATGAAAAGGGTTAGAACATGCAAGTCGGGGGTCCAAAATGTGAAATAGGGATCTTATCGGCATGTCGTCACTCTGACACGATCGGGTGGGTGAGAGTGACGTGTGGGAACTGACAAAATCCAAATCAGATTATCGGTTTAGGTTCGGCGCTCAAACCAGTAATTAAAAAAAAAAACCCAAATGAAAAGGGTTAGAACACACAAACCGCAGGTCCAAAATGTGAAATGGGGATCCGATCGGCGTGCCACTTATTCCGACACAACCGGGTGAGTGAGAGTGAAGTGTGGGAACTGACGGAATCCTAATCGAATTCTCAGTTTGGGTTCGGTGCTCAAAACACAAATCTTAAAAAAACCCAAATGAAAAGGGTTAGAATACGCAAGCCGGGGGTCCAAAATGTGAAATAGAGATCCGATCGGCGTGCTGTTTGCTCCGACACGACCAGGTGGGTGAGAGTGATGTGTGGGAACTGACGGAATCCTAATCGAATTCTCTGTTTGGGTTCGGCACTCAAATCACTAATCTTAAAAAAACCCAAATGAAAAAGGTTAAAACACGCAAGCCGGGGGTCCAAAATCTGAAATAGGAATTTGATCGACGTGCCGTTCATCTGACACGACCGAGTGGGTAAGAGTGACGTGTGGGAACTGACGGAATCCTAATCGGATTCCCGGTTTGGGTTCGGCGCTCAAACCACTAATCTTAAAAAAACCCAAATGAAAAAGGTTAGAACACGCAAGTCGGGGGTGCAAATGTAAAATAGGATCCGATCGATGTGTCGTTCACTCTGACACAACTGGGTCGGTGAGAGTGACGTGTAGGAACTGATGGAATCCTAATCGATTCCCAGATTGGGTTCGGCACTCAAACTACTAATCTTAAAAAATCCAAGTGTAAAGGATTAGAAATATTTTCTAATTACACTTAATGAATATTCATATATTCTGAATTTAAATTTTAAAAATAATGTGTTTATATTATTTTTATTTATGTTTCTAATATTTATTTTTATAATATAGGATCCTCCAGCACCTGACGATTATGAGGCGGGGAGAGGGGACGATCCAGCATATCTTTATTGATTTTTTATTTGTTATTATTGTTGATGTTCCATATTTATTGTGATTGATGATTTTATGTTAATTCTTATTTATTGTGGATATTTCTATGAATATTATTTTTAGCAAAGTTTTCAATTTATCTTTGTTATCTAATGTTCTTTTTAAAAAACATAAAAACATTATTTTTGACAGTTTTGTCGACAAAATATTTCTGTCAAAAAAAATGTCGGCAGATGCTCTTTTCGATGGAATGTATCCGTCGGTATAAATGTCCGATTTTTCGATGGATAACCGAAGTATATATTCCATTAGAAGTTTCCTAATTCCGACGCTCTTGTCTGTCGGCCAAGGTGTCGAAATATTCTGACCGAATATTCCATCGAAATTTGTTGACGGCTTTTTTCAGTCTATAAATTAGTCAGAAGATTTATTTTCCGATTGATTTTTCCGATGATTACTTCTGTCAGAAATGCCGACGGATTATGTTTCCGTCGGTAATTTCTGACGCTTCTTTTCCGACGGATTGTTCCCGACGGGCTGTCGTCGAAAAGTGGTCGGAAAAGTGCTTTCCGATGAATTTTCGACGAATTGCAGACGAAAATTTACCGTCAGAAATCCCACTTTTTCTTGTAGTGTATTAAGCAGTAATGAATATTTCTGTAAACTAAAGCATGTATCCATGTCATATGCATGAGGGCATAACATTAAGTGCATGTGGAATATTTGTTAAAGTGAATGATTAATGTGATAAAGTGGATTAATGTGCTGATAAAGACATTGCTATCATAGAAGGCTGTGGAACCGTACTATAGAGAAGCCCCTACAGGAAGGTCAATGTGTTATGTGATATCCTGTTGGTATCAATATGAAATTCTAGAGGTGGACAAGTAGCACTGGTTAGGGTGGAGAGTGCTTCTCCCGATTCTGCGTAGTTACCAAGATTCATCACTGTGTTTCCTAGGTGACGGGTATGTGATATATGTGTGATTGTGTCCTTCTTTATAGTGGTTTGGGCTATGTGTCTCGACAGTATGTGAATCAATGTGAATTTGGAAGCGAATGCGCAAGTGTGTGACCATGTGAAAGCTATATGAATATGTGAATCCAATGTGAAAGATGTGAAAACAAATGTATATGATGTGATTAAG
Organism: Colocasia esculenta; assembly: GCA_014218235.1. Classification (NCBI taxonomy): domain Eukaryota; kingdom Viridiplantae; phylum Streptophyta; class Magnoliopsida; order Alismatales; family Araceae; genus Colocasia; species Colocasia esculenta. The sequence continues at coordinate 102,078,428 of CM024755.1, read as the reverse complement.
TCAAAACAGCAAGTAAAGAGTAAGTATAAGTGATATATGAATGAGTAGAATGCATTAAAGTGACATGTGATAAGAATTATGCCATGTAGTATCATGTGTAGGCAATTGTTATACTTTGTCCATATGAATATGTGAAAGCATGTTATAGAAATGTGAATGAAGTGAAATTACATGTGTCATCCATGATCCATGTGTAGTTAGTAAGAGTTAAGCATGATGCATATATATACTTGTTAATTGATCATATCATAGTTGATTGTCATGTTTATGTTTATGTAGATGTGTAAGTGGTAAGTATGTGAATGCGGCCAATAGGTTACTTGCTGAGTCTGTTGCATAGACTCATTGTTGCTAAATAATACAAGGTGAGACAGAAGCTTTGGAGACACAGGAGCTAGCCAGGAGTGACTCTGAGCGTGAGGAGTAGTTCTTGGAGTGGAGTGCTACTATTTAGAGATCTTGTTTACTTTCTTTTTCTAGTACGTGAGACTTTGTTGTACTTTGGACATTATAGACTTTATTAAATTGTGGACTATGATACATTTATCTTATGGCTATATAGACTGTGGGATGTATGTGTGGTGATGGAATAAGATCTGCATTTATTTTTGCTATACTTCCTTGTGTTATTTGTGTACAACTCTACCTACTTTGTAGTGTTGGATACATGTCCCACTGTGACAACACTCTTTGTCCCGATGTTGATTGGTATAATCATACCAGTATGAAGAGGGTTGTTATGGAGATTAATAGTGATGAAGAAGCATTGCTGTCAAAGAGATTACAAAGAACCCTTGCTAAGAAAAGTTCAATTCAAGAAGAGATTATTCAAGAAAGACAAGACAATAGAAGACAAGAGCCTATTTTCTATGAATGCAAACAACTTGGGCATATAAGAATAGAATGCTAGAAGCTTAAGAAGAAAGAACATAAGAAGAAATATTTCTCCATGAAGAACAAAAAGCTCAGAAAGAAGGTAATGGCTGCTACATGGTGTAGACACCCGATTCTGGCCTACAAGTTGAACCACATTTCTTGTTATCTTAGTAATCCCCAAGTTGGTCATTCACCTTGAGCCCACCATTAGCCTTGCTTTGAGCCCATTAACAGCCCAATTTTTATGATATCCTATCTATTATCTCTTAAAAGAGTCCTTGAGCCTCAAATGCCCATTATTCTCCCATTTGATTGGCCAATGATTCAAGAATAATCGATTTTCCTTGATGCGACGGGTCGTGGCGCCGCGTTATCCTTATTGCGCCCCCCTTGGCCGTCACGACAGCCCATGCATATCCATGCACATGGCCTTGCTGTCGTGCCCTTTCTGGCCGTCACGTTAGTCCCTGTCGTGCCCCTACGACCCGTCGCGACAACAGCCGTGTGCACTGGCCTCTGCAACCACCTCCTATTTATCCTCTTATGGCCTTTACATTTATCCCCAAGCAAACCCCAACCTCCTGAGCGCATCTTGGGATTGTGGGACTCCTTGGGCATCCTTTGGACTCTCACCCACGAGATTTAATGACATTTATCTCTTATTTGGGTCATTATCATAAAAAATGGGATTATTCTCTCTCATTTCTCTATAAAGGCAAGGCCCTTCCTTCAGAGCGGGGAGAGCCCCATTTTTCACCTCGAAGGGCTGTCGAAATTTGTGGTGACCAATACTTAACTCGCAGCTCTTCCATTTCTCTCATTTTCCTCCTATTCCCTTCACCAAGCCATGCCTATTTCTTCATCTACGGAGCTTGGAGCTTGAGAAGGGCAGCCCCCACTTCTTCTGAGGCTTCAGCACGAGCCAATGACACATATAAACACCAGGGAGTCACCTCATATGGGGCTCTTTCTTCTCTCTTCCCTCATTTCCTTTTCCCATGCATGTTATTTTATTTTCTAGATAGGTTGCATTTCTTTTCCACCCACGTTTTCCATCACCCAAGGGGTTAAAAACCACCCCCCCAGGTCAGTTCCCACCATGCTCTTTTCTTCCACTTCATTTGTGAATAGCTTCTACACTTAATTTGTTCTAACAGGGTTTGTTTGTTTTTTTCTCTTGTTTTGGCAGGTATTCAGGCAACATTCTATGAGCAGCTCTTGTTCTCTGGCCGGCCGGAGAGCAGGAAGAAGGTACTGTCACATTTCTCCCGCACTGCAGAGGACGCGACGGACGAGGGCGACGTGACAAAGAAACACGCCCTACACGGGTGTCGCAACATCAAGCCCATCGCGACGGGGTCCCCCGTCGCGATCTCAGTAAGTCCTTATGTCCTCTTTCCATTTCCTAGCTTAGTTAGCCCATCTCATTCTCATTATTAGGCAACTATCTAGGTGGCGATCACATCCATTTTTCCATGCTTCTATAGCTAATACATGTTTGCGTGTGTTTGGGGTGCACATTCCCCGTGATTACACCTTTTGGTGATCACGGTAGGACCTTCAGTGCTAGCCTCGTGAGTTTAGCCTGTTTGCCTGCCATGTTTTGTTGTTTAAATGTTCTTCTAGAACCTTGTTAGGTATGTTTTTTGTATTATTTTGATGTTCCTGTCTTCTGTTGGGAATGCGGCGTATCGTGTTCCTGCGATCTGGTCACATCGACGGTGACCGACGTGAAACGAGGTACATTATTCTCCTCTTCTGTCCACTCTATTTCTATTCTGAGGATTCATCCATGTCTCTTCCATGCTGTTCTACCATGTATGTTCGTGTTTCTGATTGTTAGAATCCTGCTAGGGTTCGGATTTTCCTTTTTTGTTTACTATTTGTTTTTTCGGATCCTGTCGCGGCGGGTCGCAGGGCCGTGATCATGTCGCGCCGTGATTGGAGGACTCATCTTCAGGTACACATTGGTTGTTAGTGCTTTTGATCCACGTGCCGATTTCTGCATGATCCATGAGCCTTGCTGTGTTATTTTGGTTATTCCATGCTTGTACTGTACTTTAGGTTAGTCTGTGTGTTCTTTGTTTGCTTGTGATTAAAGGTTTCGGCATTCTGCTGATATCGGGGCTGGGTTGCCAGTCGCGATAGGGTTACGGCGTATCTGGTCGCCGCGACTTCGTCCGAGGCCTGTTAGTCACCCTGTTTTGCTATTACTTAGATATTCCATACATTTTTGGGTACTTAGGCCCGTGCATACACTACTGATCCATACTGTTTAGGTTATCCTCCTTGGTTGAGTGGGTCCTCTCACCTGCGAGCACTCGTGGGCTGACTAGGGCCTCCGTAAGTCCCCGTGACCGTACACACGTTGCGGTTCACCGGGCTGGTTGTACCTGTTGTACCCTTAGTTTGAGCCATCCCCACATGTGAGCCGTGTATCTCCCCTAATTACACCGGAGGACTTGAGTTCATACCTATTAGGGTTCCTCTTGACCGAGTGATATTCCATTAATCAATCCATTTAAAGGTTAAGTGCAAACTCTAAAATTTGGGCGCTAATCATGATAACTTGAGTGCTTATTTGGTGCATCCCTTCTTATCTCACAGTCCCTTCTTGTGTGTGATAAAGTTTAGGATTTGTTTAGTTAGTGTCATCTCCCCTAATTGCTTAGGGGCGGCGCATGCATCATTGTTTAGGTAGATCGAGTTGGTCCCCTCCATCTATTGTACTTTATCATAATCCCCTGTTTGACATGGACCATTTCCGTGTCCTGGCCGATGATTCTCTGCCCATTGGGCTTCTAGAGGATGTAGCCCAACCCTCCACGGCTGTCCTCTCTGGGCACATCGAGCCCTCTCTTGCCACCAGTGGTCAATCCTGCCCTCCTTCTCCTCCTGGGGCGGATGACCCACATTCTCAATTTAGTCAACTTCTCCCTCATCTGAGTCCGGACCAAGTCCATGAATTTCTAGCCACTGCCAAAGGCAAGCGACCTTTATCTCCTCCCACTCACAGTTCTTCCCAACATGCTGCTTCCTCCGCTCCTGTTATTTTAGCGCCACATGTACCCTTCGCTGTGGCAGATCCTACACCCCTCCGTCTGCGGGCTATTCACTTTTTCGAGCCTAGCTACCTTCCGGCGTGGGAGGTTCGGCCCAAGTCCCCTCTGATGTCCACCTTCTATCATGCCAAGCTGGCTCTCCTTCCCCGTGAAAGGTCCTACTCCTTGGAGCGATCTCGCTCTCTCATTCCCACTCACCACACCACGTGCCCCTCCGATTTCCTTGCAGAGTGGACATCAATAAAGCGGGAGCTCCATGACCTAAGGAGACAATTAGACCCGCGGAAGGCCGTGGACATTCCCCTTCCATCTTTTCAACACCTCCTGGTCCCACCTCGGTCAGAACTTCTTGTGTACCGGCGTTATTCTGGGGTAGGAGACCCTTATGTACATTTGAAAGATTTTGTGTATGAGTCTGCACCGCACAAGTACGACCACCATCTCATGGCGTACTTGTTTCAAAATTCATTGGATGGAGCGGCCCTTGAGTGGTTCTACTCTTTGCCCCCCGAGGAGGCCGAAGATTTTCACATTGTTCAAGAAAGGTTCTTACAGCAGTTTCAGGATCGGGTTGCACCCGAATATTCTTTTGTTGATCTAGTGGCCGAGAAAATGAAACCTGATGAGGAATTTGCTGTTTACGTCGACAGATGGTGCGCCCTGGCTGCTAAGGTCCGATGCCCCATGCTGGAAGAAGAGAAAGTTAAATTGCTGATTTCCAATGCCACACCCACCTACCGTGCCATCCTAGCTATGAACGACATCACCTCCATGCACTAGTTGTACAGCCGAGCCCGTTTCATCCATACCCAGCTCAAGGATTCACCCATCCACTCTATGTTTGAGGCCCCTAAATCCCACTAACCCAAGAAGCCCCAGGGACCTGTCACTGAGGGAATCCAAACCAATGAGTAGGTAAGTGCAGTGAACAACCCCCAAGGCTCGGTAGGTAGGGCACCCCTTAATCAGCAATCCCAGCAACCATGGAACAATAGGCAGCCACCTCCTCAGGGCCAAAATCCTTAGTAAGATCAATGTCAATTTAACCAGGTTCCTCCACCCCAAAATGGCTATGCTCCTCGAAAGCCCAATGGGCCCAAAAGGGTGCAATATCCTCCTCTTCCTGAAAGTTTAGCTGATATCTTTGCGACCCTCACGTCTTTAAATGCTCTAAGGCTCCCTCCCGAGAAGCCAAATTGGAACATGGCAGCAGACCAAACAAAGTATTGTGTGTACCATCGCCACCCAGGGCACAATGTGTCAGATTGCTTCCAATTTCGGGACATTATATATGATCTCCATGAGCAGAATCAAATTGATTGGACCGAGATGAAAAGGTTGATCCAGACACTGAGGGACCAACAGGGTCAGAGGCAGCAGCAGCAGCAGTAAAGGCGACAGCAGCCACAGCAACAACAACAGCAATTCCAGCAGCAATAGCAGCCGTTTCAGCAACAGCAATTCCAGCAACAATATCAGCAACATCAGCAACTGCAGCAACCACAGCAGCCAGCCAATGATCTCGGCATAATTCGTAACCCTATGCCGCAGCATCAGCCCGCTCCGAACCCTCAGCCTGCTCCGCCACCTCCTCCACCCGCTCAAGTTAACCCCATTGTCCACCATCCACCACCAGCAGCCGCGTGGGCCTACGACGACGAGCACGAAGTAGGCCAGCTTTTGGTTATTTCCCATGCCACACCTACTTCCACCACGCCTACTACCACCACATCCATACCTACCACGCCCACCATTGCCACCCTTACCTCACCACTCTACAACAACCCTGTCATACCGCCCGTTATCCCTTCACCTCTCAACATCCCATTCTCCCCTGCGCCAGCACCCTTATTAGCCACCCCCTCCATCATTGACACCACTTCACCACAACCTCACCCTACGGAGCAGGCAGATGTTCCACCCGATGTACCCAAATGCATCCGTGTCTATGCCGGGTTAGCCGACCCAACCTTCCAACAACCAGCAGCAGCAACAAGACATTGAGGAGATAGATCCGGTTCTGGGGACCCAATATGACATACTGAAGCATTTGGATCAAACTCCAGCCATGATATCCATCCTTGAGCTAATTAAAAGGTCACAGACACATCAAGATGCCTTAAGGGCGTTTCTGCAAATGGTCATGGTAAATGAAGATATGAACCCTGATAATCTGCCATCTGTACTTTCCATCATCAACAAAGGGCCAACAATTACTTTTTTAGATAGTGAGTTAGCTTCCCCAAAGGCTAGAAGAATGCCTTTATATGTCACCCTGACCATAAACAAAGAGGCTGTTGATGCAACATTGGTCGATACTGAAGCTTCTATAAATGTGTGCCCGCTGAGTACTTTAAGGTCCTGCAACATCTCCGAGCACCGCTTGCAGCCCACTCCTACAACCATAGCGGCCTATGACAATTCCCGGCGGGCCTGCCGTGGCATTATTTCTTTACAGGCTGAATTGGGCCCACTTGTCATGACTGTGGATTTTTATGTGCTTGATATTGATCCTACTTTCAAAGCCATCCTGGGTCGCCCATGGATTGAGGAGTTAGGGGTAGTCCCCTCTACGGCTCATCAATGCTTGAAATTTCCATTCCAAGGGCGGATAGTTAAAGTCAAAAGTGCGGCGACCACCCACACTGTAGAGGCCATCGAGAAGATAATGCCATTGGTCTGGCCATCTAACAAGCCCATCATCTCAGTGCTTGATGTGAATTTTCCATGGGCTTACACATTTTCCAGCATCCGTCAGATTGTATCTCCATCAGTGGCCGCCGTTGAAAAGAACACATTGACAAACACCAAGGGATGGAATATCATGGTTAGAATTAGGTATCAACCAAGAAAGGGGCTTGACACTCACCTTCAGGGGAGGACTCAAATTATTAATGATCCCAAGAAATTCACAAAACGGGGGCTTGGATACCAAGAGTGATTTAAGCTTTGGGCAGCACAGTCATCTACATCGAAGTCAGACCAAGAGCCTCTCACTTGGGCTCTATATGATCATTTTGTCAGAGGGCCCGTGCAGCCAGGCTACAATACTATCAAGATAGAAGCACTATTGTCCCCATATCAAGCTCTGGAGGCCCAGCGGCCCAGTAAAAAGAGGAAGCCATAAGAAACAGGGGCAGAAGAACCAGATCTGGAAGATTTATTCTCAGCCATCAGTTTTTTGTTCAAGGAGGACAACACCATGCAGTCCCCGGTAGCAGAGGTAGAAGAACAAGACCTTGAAGACCTCATTTTGGCAGTCAGTCAGTTGTTCAGCGAGGACAACATTCCGCACTCTCCAGTAATGGAACAGTCAGTATCAGCAACCACCACCAAGCGACAGTTGCTTGGACCTAGTGAAGATTTTGAAGTCGTGAACCCCACCAACCCAACAAAGGAGTTCTGGCCAGGGTATTCCCGGCCTTCTAGTCATTTTGTATCTTCCATCTTTGTTTATAATTTCACTTTCATCCCTTCTTCTCCTCCTCTCATCCTCCAATTCTCCCCCGATGCTCTCGAAGCGTTAACCATCTCTTCGTCCTCTTTCACCCTTTCTTTTGACGGCTCGATTATGTCCATCTCCCGATGCCTTCACCTGTAGGATAGTTAATTCTCTTTCTTAGTCTAGTATGATTGTGTTTAATTCAACTAAAAAAAACAAAAAAACAAAAAAAGAACAAAAAAATGTGCTTCCATTCCCCCCTTTTCTTCCATCATTTGGACGGCGATCCCCGTCCTCCCTTCTGCTCTAGACGGCGATCCCCGTCTTTCCCTTTACAAACACCAATCTCCTGCTTTCACTTCCGCTGTAATCCCCGCTCCCCCGATGGCGATCCGTCAGTCCTTGCTCCCAACACTCGGACGACGATCCCCGTCCCTGCATTTCCTTACTCTCGATGGCGATCTCCGTCACCCCAGCTTTCTTCCTTCCTCGGTGGCGATCCCCGCCTCTCCTTCCTCCTTCTACACGCAAGCTGCGATCCTCGCTCGCCTAACCATCATGGTCACGCTGGGCAATCTGGGTAAGGGGCCTTCTGTTCCCCTACTCCCAAACTCCTCTGCGGACACCCTGAGCTCGAGTGGTCTGCCCTTGCCTCCAGTCCCATTGGAGGATTCCTGTGGCCCAGCCACCCCTGTTTATTTCCCTTCTAATAAACCTCTGGACACTTCTCCAGAGCCTCCTGTAAATATCAACCCTAGTTTAGACTCAGGGGTAGAATCTAGCATGTCCTCGTCTCCATCTAGGAAGAAAAAGGGTAGTGGCATACCCCGTAGGTATTTGTTAGATCTGGTGCAAAGGTGCGGAACTCTTCTAGCTGTTGAAGAGTTTGCCCAAGAAGCAGTTGTTTTGAACATAGAAGCTTAGCACGAAGAGGAAGGGCTAGACGACAGATTTGGAGTTTATGAGATCTTAACTGAGGAAGACCCAGTGGATGAAGAAGATGGTGAGATAGAGGACACTGCCAAGATGTATGCAAGTGGCATGAGAAGATTCGATGAACCCACATCGGTAGTGGACGAACCCACCAAAGAGGTAAACGTTGGAACTGACGAAGATCCCAGGCTCCTAACCATAGCTTCCACTCTCCCTCTTGAGGAAGAAGAGGCGCTCGTAGAAATGCTAAGGGAGTTCAAGGATTCTTTTGCCTGGTCGTATGACGACATGCATGGCATCGACCCCGAATTTGTGGAACATAGGTTAATCTTGAAGCCAGGGACAGTTGCCGTTAAACAGAAGTTAAGGCGTTTCCTCCCCCACATTGCTTTGAAGATGAAAGAGGAGATTGACAAGCTACACAAAGCTAAGTTCATCCGTGTAGTCCTCTATCCATTGTGGGTGGCGAACATAGTCCCGGTAATGAAAAAAGATGGAAGAGTGCGAATTTGCATAGACTTCCGAGACTTGAATAAGGCATGTCCAAAGGACGATTTCCCTTTACCTCATTTGGATGTGTTGATTGATAACACCACTGGGTATGAAACTCTATCATTCATGGATGGTTACTCAGGATATAATCAAATCCGCCTAGCCCCAGAAGACCAAGAGAAAACCTCCTTCACTACACCCTAGGGAACTTATTACTATGTGGTCATACTGTTTGGATTGAAGAATGCCAGCGCTACTTATCAAAGGGCGATGTTAGCTATCTTCCACAATATGATTCATATTGATGTTGAGGTTTACGTGGATGATATTGTGGTGAAGTCTCGGACTCAAAGAGAACATTCCTCCGTGCTTGCCAAAGTGTTCCGTCGTGCATAAGAATATAAATTGAAGATGAATCCAAAGAAGTGCGTGTTTGAGGTTTCTTCAAGCAAATTTCTAGGTTTCATAGTCAGCAAACGGGGGATTCAAATAGACCCACACAAGGCCAAGGCAATCAATGAGATGCCTCCTCCTAAGAACATAACTGAGCTTCAAGGTTCAATTGGTCGGCTTCAGTTCATAAGGAGATTCATATCTCAGCACTCTCAAAGATGTCGTCCTTTCTATGAACTGTTAAAAGGAGGAGCCAAGTTTGAATGGAACGCCAAATGCCAAGAAGCCTTCGATGAGCTTAAGAGTTATCTCATGAATCCGCCTGTGCTACATGCGCCGGTCCTTGGGAAACCCTTAATCCTATATCTGTCGACTATTGAGGACTCCCTAGGAGCTGTCCTTGCACAACATGATGATTCTGGCAAAGAAAGGGCAGTCTATTACCTATCTAGGCTCTTCAATCCTTCTGAGCTCAAGCTCACCACAATGGAGAAAACATGTGTAGCGCTAGTGTGGGTAGTGCAGAAATTGAAGCACTACTTTCTAGCCCATAGGGTGAGTTTGATTTCTAGAATGGATCCTATAAGGTATCTCCTGGAGAAGCCAGTCCTCGCCGATAGATTGGCATGTTGGCAGAGCTTCTTGTCTCAATTTGATATCACCTTTGTAGTCCAGAAGGCTATAAAAGGGTATGCCATTGCTGAGCACCTTGCTCACCTTCCTCTTCCTCACAGTGACACGATTCAAGAGGATTTCCCTGATGAAAACCTGTCACTCATCTTTCGCGATCCCTTCTGGTCGCTCCACTTTGATGGGGCTCTTAATTCTAGGGGACGGGGCATAGGTGCTATCTTGCTCACCTCAGAAGGGATCACCATTCCACTTGCATATCAACTCCAGTTCCCTGCCACCAATAATGTCTCCGAGTATGAGGCTCTCCTAGCTGGTCTAAAGCTTGCCTACCTCTTAGGCGCACGCCATCTCAAGATCATAGGAGACTCTCAACTTGTTCTCCGGCAGGTCCTTTCTACCTATCGCACTCGTGACCCCAAGCTCAAGCCTTATCAAGATCTGGTCACGTTCCTAGCCAAGTAATTCCGCAAACTCATCTACATTCACACCCCTTGCTCTTAGAATATCTTGGCCGATGCCCTGGCATCCCTGGCCTCATCTCTCTCCTTCCTTCTCAGCCGCAGCGCTGAGACAATCACAGTTCAAAGATTAGAAGCTCCCTCCACTTAGGACCCTTGGTTCAATAACCTTAGGAGCTCTTTAGTCTTGAAGGTAGAGAGAAGAGAAGCGAAGGAAGTGTTGTTGGTAGAGCTAGGAGAAATGATGGATGAAGAAAGGCCATGGTACCACAAAATTGAGCAATACTGTAAAGACGGTACTTTCCCAGAAGAAGCCGAAGCTGAGGATAGAAGAGCCATCCATAGAGCAGCGTTAAGGTATACCATTGTTAGAGAAGTGTTGTATAGACGCGCTCTAAACGGAATGCTCCTCAGATGTTTGCAAGATGAAGAAGCCTGGAAGGTGGTGGAAGGAGCCCACTCTAGTGAATGTGGAGGGCATGTGAATAGCCAAATGTTGGCTAAGAAGATCCTTAGGCAGGGCTACTACTGGACAACCTTAGAAGAAGACTGTGCCATCTACGTATGTAGGTGTGTCAAGTGCCAGCTTCATGCCGATAAGATCCATGCTCCATCCTCTTCTTTGCATCCACTATCTTCTCCTTGGCCTTTCTCCATGTGGGCCTTTGATATCATTGGACTCCTTGGTGATCCTAATGCTCAAGTAAAACAAAAATCTTTCATCCTTACTGCTACTGAGTACTTCACCAAGTGGGCCGAAGCAGAGGCATTTGCAGAGATCAAAGGCTCGACCATGTGCAGGTTCATCATGAAGAACATCATCTCGCGGTTCGGAGTACCAAGAGGCTTCGTCATCGGCAATGTGCCCCAGTTTATCTCACAAGAGCTTCAGAACCTATGTAAGAAATTCAATATTTCCTTGCATCATTCGTCTCCTTACTATCCGCAGGGCAACGGTCAAGCCGAAGCCACAAACAAAACACTTTTGAAAATTTTAAAGAAAACCTGTGAGTCTCATAAATTCGCTGATTGGCCTGAGAAATTGATTGAGGCTCTGTGGGCCTATCGTACCTCTATCCGCACGCCCACTGAGCAAACTCCCCTTTCACTTACATACGGGATGGAGGCCATATGCCCACATGAGATCCTCATTCCTTTGCTGAGAGTTCAGCTGGACAAAGAACTTAATCCCGACGAACGTCGAGAGGCGTTACTTACACAGCTGGAACTCCTAGACGAACGGTGTCTAGCCGCAGCCGATCATGTGCTCTCATATCAAAATAGACTCTCAAGATCTTTTCAAAAGAAAGTGATTGAACGCAAATTCCAAGAAGGATACATGGTTTTGAAGCGAATTTTCATAAAGCCTAGAGGTTCTAGGTCAAAATTACAAGCAAACAGGGAAGGGCCGTACGTTGTTAAGGAAGTGTACCCTGGGAATGCATATATGCTTATCAATGCTGATGGTGAGGAGCTCTCTCACCCGTGGAATGGGCTATATCTTAAAAGCTTCTACCCTTAATAAAAGGTTTTCAATAGCGACATCATTTTGCAAAAGAATGTTAGTAGCTATGTGTCTCACTCCCTTTCATTTGTTGTCAAATGACCCTTATGCTCAGTCACACACACCACACAGCAACCCAGGGCCAATTTTCCTTAGTTAGTGGTGTTCCTGCCTAGCCTTAGTATGGGGTGCGAAGGTCAATTCTCTTCTTGCTCGGACAAGGTCTAGGGGTAAAAGGACACTAACTTGTGGACTAGGGAAGGTGTAGCTCATATGTATGAAGTCTCAAAGAGAGACGGTCTGTTCAAAAGAAAGAAAGAAAAGAAAAGAGAAAATTGATAAGAATAAGAAGTAAGCGGAAAATTGAAAATAGGGGCATGTCAAAGAGTAGCAGTACAGTTCCCCGCGGGACGCCCTTGAGCCCAGTCGTACGCATGCCCTAAACAAAATAATGACCACAAAGTCTCTGGACAACAGATGGATTCCGTATGAGATACACCCTTGCAAGTCCTGCAAGCCAGTCTCCCAAGCACCAAGCCCAAGTCGTGTCTCCTTCAAGTCTTCCTATCCCTGCTAATGACTAGAGAACCCCGCACTTGGTCTACGTTAGAACATTAGTGACTAGGGGCAAGTGGCCTTCGGGGAGCTAAAAGCAAATGCACACTGTGCTTAGGGGATATTTGACAAATATAAGATAGAAATAAGATCCATAGCCAATCACTCAAATGTAGAGGATGTCGTTATTAGAAAACACAAAAAATCCAAAAATAAAAATAAAAAATTCCAAAATAAAAAAATCCAAAATCCAAATAATCAGAAAACTTCAAAATAAAAAAAATTAGAAAATTTCAAAATCCAAAAAAAAAATCAAAAAATTCCAAAATCCTAAAAAATCAAAAAAATTCCAAAATCTAAAAAAATTAGAAATTTCAAAATAAAAAAAAACCAAAAAATCCAAAAATTAGAAAGTCCCAAAAAATCTAAAAAAAAAGTGTGTACATATCGCTTTCTTTTAGCATGCATTATTTCGATTTACTTTCTGCCTATTTAAATAAGGCTTAGCCCCTTGACAATTACGAAGTTGAAGTCATTTTTTTACTTAGCGCAAGGGGCTGAGCTAAAGAGCAGATCTAACCTGTTCTCCTAAGTGTGCAGGGACAGGAAATTTTTTGGAACGCGCGTAACAATGTACTCAAGGTACTCTCTTCCTCTCCCTCTTATTCAGATCTCATCTCATACTCGTGTCAATTGCAAATTCATTCATTTTCCATAAATATTGACATAAAATAAAAGATCCACTAAGAGATAAGCATTATGTACAAAGATAAGGGAGAGGTGGCTCACAAACTCCTCACTGCCCACCACCACTCTCCCCAGATCCCTCATGTCTATCAGGAGGTGGTGGCATCTCACCACCACCCCGACCACTCCTGACTCTCGTCTCACCACCGAGGCGCCTCTCCTCATCCTCGTTCCTCCGGCGGCTTGAGGAACCTGCCAAATACTGCCTAACGGAGGCGCCAGTCGCTCTGTTGGCTCCACTCACGTTGCTCCTACTCTGGCTCTGTGACCGGCCTATGGCCGTCATCACCTCCTGAAGTCCCCGCACTAGTGTCTGCTGTGCATGTAGATCAGCGCGCAGCCGGGCCAGCTCCTCCTGGTCTACCGACGACCCCTGCACTCGCAGCGTCGCCAGCCCCCTCGTCATCTCTGCCACCCATGACTCAGCTGCCTCCGCCCAGATGCCCAACTGATCCCTCTCTCCCGTCACGGTATCGACCTGCCCCTGCAGCTGGGTCGCTCGGTCCGTGGCAGTCCTCAGCTCCGTCTCCTGCAGGAAAAGCCAAGTCAGTGCCAAATTTAAATAACTTTCAATTCAAATCACTATCTTACCCGCTCGGCCAACTCCGCCCGTGCCTCCTCAGCCCTCCTCACCGCGGCTGCCAGTCGATCCTCCAGATCTGACTGGGAGCCCTCCGTCGCTCTGGAGGAGGAAGCACATCCGCTGCTCTCCTCACTCGGTCTACCTCCGTCCACTGCACATGCAACACACGTCAATTTCCCAAATCAGCCTATGAAATTGGTAGAGTACTGAAGTCTGAGTAAGTGCTTACCAGCTGCTCTGCCTCCCGCTGGGCTACCTCTCAGTCCTGCACTGCAGAGTGAAGCAGGGTCCAAAGTGAGGCAATCTCTCCAGCCACGTCCACCTGCAATTCATTTCTAAACCTTTAGCTCAATTCCATTAAAAGCAATTCACAAGGTCTGGGTTTAGGAGATCTACTTGTCGCCTCGCGCCCTTGTAGACTCTCGCCCCATACTTTAAGACGAATGCCTGAAGGTATGCGTCGTCAGATGTGGCGGTGGACTTGACTTGCTTGCCTTGGCGCTCCCAGTTCTGGATCTGCTCCTTGGCCCGCTCGTGCCAGTCGGTGGTGTCGTGAAGTCCCCTGAAGCTCCGACCAGGCCTGAGGGTCTGGTCTCGGCTGGGGAACTCCACTGCGCTCTGACGTAGGACGAGCGACCTCTGGGACAGATGCAGGTGGAGAGGTAGCACAAGGTTGAGTGCATACACCCACACCGACCTACCAAAGTAGGGGCGGACCTGCACCAACCAGGGCTGTCCCTCATCCCCCTCCTCTAGATATGGCCGCCACACCACCTGCACATAAAGCACATCTTGTTAGCAGCCAAGTAATCAAAGCAATTAAAATCAAATTGAACTTAGAGAGAAGGCTTAGATCACTTACATCTAGCTGAGGGTAGACATCGATGGCATCCTGGAGGGACGCCAGCTGGTCCTCTAGGGGGTGCGTGTCCCTACCCGGCACCCAATATCGAGCAAGGGGCACGACGCCCGGTCGCTCCAGGATCCCCCTCCTTAGGCCAGGAAGGTGGAGGTAGGCCCAGACCTGCAAGAACATGAAGCCACAGTTAGATCACAATTATAATATCAAAAGGGAAATTTAAGTAAAAGGGGCAAGAGAAGAAGAGTGTACTTGTAGGAAGGGGTAGAAGCCACTGATCGCGGTCTTCCGGTCTGAGCAACCCAGGCTCTCTAACTGATGCGCCAAGAATGCTGCTCCCCACACATAGCCCCCTATCTCACCTAGGTCCTCTAGCAGTGGCAGGAACCGGCAGTGGACCGGGTCGCCCTCGTGGCAAACAAGAGTCTACCAAAGAAGAGGGTGAGGAAGCGACGTAGGTCTATGCCTGCCTGAGCCCCTGGCTCACTAGCTAGACTCTCTCGGCAACCCTCCGCCAGCCGCTGAGCTGCTCGTCTACGGACTCGGCTACCCTCCCCTAAGCTCTCCTGAAGCTCGACCCTAGAGACAAGGGAGGACCTCTGCCCTACGGTCAAACCTAGGAGCCTATGGGCAAGCTCTTGATAACAGGGGTAGGTGTAGCCACTCATTGGATGCCCATAGACTCTAAGGCCAGTGATCCTACTCACATCCTCCAGGTTGGGGATCATGTGTCCCCATGGAAGCACGAAGGCAGTCGCCTCCGTGTCCCACCTGCTATGCAGGGCCTGGGTGAGAGGGGCATCCGCCCTTATCCACTCCCCAAACCCCATCTCGTCTAAACGGTCCCTCTGGAACTTGGGGAAGGCTAGGTAAACTTCTAATACTAAGATCCATGAAACCTGGGCCCTCATTTCTCCCTGCAAGCACAAATTATAGTCATCAGTCAGTTTCATCCTATTCAGGTTTTGGTCTCGGTTGAGATCGCGACGGCCCAGAGGGCCGCTTGTCGCGACGCCCCGATGCATCGTGACTTGGTCGCGCCCCCCTAGTGGACCGCGACCTTGTCATGACGGCCTTGGCCGATGCTACATGGTCGCGGCCCGTTGGCCCGTCGCGACAACTGGTGTCGCGACGGGCCGACCTGTCGCGATCTCAGTTGCGAACCAACTGAAACTTTCCTTGTCTGGCGGTCATTTCTTTGGGCATCACGCCCTACATTGGGCACTCTAGGGGTTTCCCCACACATCCACAATAAGAAATAAAAGGGTTTAGGGTTTAAGGCTTACCGTCTTCATCGCATGTTCCCGTGCCCTTGCCGCCGCCTCAATGTCCACCACCGGGGCTTCCTCCTCCTCCATCTCCACGTCCAGTGCCACTTCCTCCGCCGTGGACACCTCCTCGCACCACCGGGCGGCCCTCGTCGCCGGCCGCTTCCTCCTCCCGTCGCTCGGCGAGCCGCCGCCGCCATCGCCATCGCCTCCATTGCCGCCTCCCTTCATTGCCAGGTTCTTTGGGAGTCTGAGAGGGAACAGGTGAGAAAGAGAATGAAGGGTTGCAAGGAATCGCAAGGGTAAAAATCGCCGGAGAGCAAGGAAGGTTTGCACGATGAACGCACAAAAGGGGAGAAGAAAGGGGTTTTTGTGTTTTTGAACCTTCGGTTGGTGTCGCGACGGCTAGGTAGGCCGCAACAAGGTCATGACCCTCTACCCCGTCACGACCTTTAGGCGGCTTAGGAGAAGGTCGTGTTATCAACAAAACACAATGCGCTCAGAATAAAAGTCTGATTTTATTGATTCAAATCATTCATTACAATGTCCAATCTTCCCTACAATCAATCAAATGTACTTTCCTGCCCTAATTACCATCTGATACAATGCCCACATCAATCTAATCCATCTCTCAAGTTCTTGGTGTAGCTGGACGAACCTTCTTCAGTGCCTCAAGGTACTCTCGGGTCACGTCCTCGTCCTCCACCACCTCCGCCTGAAGGAGACCCGTGGAGCATCCCTCCCAGTGGACGATGGCGCTTCGCACGTCCCACTCATCTTGATCATCATTCCTCTTCCGTTCCTGAATGGGCGGGTAGTGAGAGAGCAGAGGCACCACTGTGCATGCAGCGCCACATTGCTCTGGGTTGTAGAGAACCAATGCTTCATTGCCAAAGAGCCGAAGTGCTAACCCGGGATGCTGAGGTAGGCATATCATCGTGTGGTGGAGGTAGCGCGGGCGCATGTCAAACTCTGCTACCATCATTGCCTTGAAGTAATTGCACCATCCTTTCAGTCCTTTCACTTATGCCGTCTTGCACCACGCCTGTGGTGTCATATAGAGGGGTGCACCCAGAAAGCTAATGGGTGATGCAGCATGCTCTTGCACTCAGTAGAAAGGTTGTCCATCGCCTGGAATTGAATGTGCATCCCCATCCAAAGCTCGAGGGCGATGCCAGACTCGTAGAAAGGCCTCTGGTGGCTGCAGAAGATAGTCTAGCATAAAGATAGCCAAGGACGGCCTGTGCAATGCTCATACCTTCGGATACGGAGTTGATTATGCTCAGGTTGGGGAATGAGATGGCACCGTCTTCTATCGGGAAAAGGATGACGCCGCAGATACAGATGGCGGCGGCCTTGGCTATAGCAAGGTAATTCCTAGTCTTGCGCTTGCACTGGGAAGCAACCCATTGGAGATGGGAAGAAGGTGGACGTGGCTCTGGCTAGTCATGCTGTGCAAATCTATCTTCTTAGTGGTAATCTCAGAAAGGATGCTCCATATGTCAATTGGAGCCATAGTGTAGGAGAGGGCATGCTCCTCGCCTCTCTTGTACTTCGGCAGACCCAACATCAGCTCCAATTCCTCCAGCAGTATAGTGGCCTCAAACCCGGGGAAGATGAACATGTGCGTCTGCGGGTGCCACAACTCTGCCAGTGTAGTGAGGCTGTCCCACACATGCATGATCTTGTGGTACTATTTTGCCAGAACTAGCACCGTTGAGAGCCCCCATTCACGCAGATGCTGGGTAGAAGCTAGAGGGAGCATCTCTATCATGGGCGCCAACCACTAGACTTTGGAGAATCTCCTATGACTCGGGAGGATCTGGAATAGCAGAAAAGAAAAGAAGGTTGATAACAGCAGGAAGAGAGGAAGAAGAAGAAGGGCATGAAGAGAGAGAAGAGCTAGAAGAGAGAGAAAGTGCACTTACTTGGAGTTCCGGCTTTGCGTAAATGTGCCCGGGCACGGAGGAGAGGCGCTGTAGCTCGGCGTAGGACACTCGGGCTGCCTTGGGGCCTGCATAGGGCTTGATGTCATCCTAGAAGGCGGAGAAAGACCTCTTCATGGCTGAAGAGAGATAAAATTGAGCAAGAGGAAGAGAGAGAGAGAGAGAGCTGCGATTTGGAGCCCCCTACAGTCCTATTTATAGAGCCCTAGGGTAGCTAATCCATCCCAATCCTGTACCTAGATGTTAGAGTCATAGTAGGGTAGGTTTAAGAGTCCTAGGAGAGGTCTAGGTAGGATTAGATAAGGATAAGATCAGATTTTTCCATCTTTATCTTGCGACTGGTGTCGCGACGCCACGATGTGTCGCGTTAAGGTTGCGACCACTGAGGGCGCCGCGACCTTGTTGTGACCCCCAAGTGCATCGCGTTTCAGTTTATTGTGTCTTTGTATGTCTATGCATTGTTTGTTTATGATTTTTGTTTGTGTTAATGTATA